>JAUMHQ010000070.1:11343248-11362684 GCA_032361165.1 Enteromius paludinosus
TATAATTTTTACCCTTTATATATATATATATATATATATTAAATTAATTCACTCTTTGCTATGTTAATTAAAAAATATAAAGATCATATTTTTATGATAGGTTTTATATTTTATGTCTGGGACAAGAGTAAAACAAAAAAAGATATGTATAAATGGCATTTGAAAAGTAATAGATATTTTTAAAAGACTGCTTTAACGTGACCCACATGTAACAAAAATGTAAAAGTTGAAATTTGGCCCCTGGGACAAAAAAAAAATGCCCATAGTTAAAGAAACATCCAAATATTATCACAGCATCAGAAACAGTCAGTGCTTAACATGTTGTTTACATTTCAGATGCATAACGTCATCATGTAATTAGGCTGTAAAAATCCCTTGCACTCAAAGCCAGAGCAGTGAGTAAGTCTATGTCTGGTCTGGTGAGCTAAACTCATGTCTCACGTAACCATTAGAAAACTGTGGGGTATATTCCTGAACAAGCACAGAGGTATTTTTGACCATTTCCTGAAAATGCTCCTCCATTTTGGCATATACGTGCCTCTGCAATACAAGAGGCCTAAACAGGTTTATCGGTTCTGCGGTACGTATTATTTTGGGAACCAGGATTTCCACTGGGATGCGAGGGTTCCCAACAACAACATGATATAGTCTCTTTTCCTCCAGGCTTTGCTGCAAGAAGCTGAGGAGATCTCGTAATCTGTGATCAAGATTCTGCGGCTGCCACATCGCAGGACGTTTACTCAACAGCAGATGCAAAAGCGCCGTCTTTATATGGTAATTAGAAAGGGCGCTTCTCCCAGTCAAAGCCGTCTGCTTTTTGTGCAAGAAACAAACTATTTGAAGACAGTAAACATGACACGCATTTGTAGGAAGTTGTTTTGCTAGATGTTTAAGCAGGTTCTTTTCATAAACAGTTAGTGAGAGCTCCCAGTGAATGTCCGAGGAGTTACTAGTGTCAGATGGGAAGTGAGAGATGAGGTAAGCATCCGTATCCCCAAACTGAAAGGCTGGGGTAATGTTGAGAAAGACAGTCTTTCCAGACCTAAATCTGATTTTCAGAGCTCCAGGGAAGTCCAGGTTCCAAAATGCCAGCTCAAAATCGTACTTATGAGAGATCTGTCCCCATGCTTTGCTCACTGAGACCTGGAACCATCTCATGATCTTATTTTTCGACAAATACGAGGTGTTCTTCTCACAGAGGCGCTCCACCATTGTGTGCTCCTCAAGCTTTTCACTCTCATTCCTAGTGTGAAGCAGACACAGCATATCATCACCAAGGTTGGCTGAGCCACAAAGACAATCTTTGTCACCTGGCTTGATTAGTTTAATCCTTCCACATCCTTGCAGGTCCAATGGAATTTCAGTGGAGGGGTCGCACCAGAGCTGAAACTGGAAGCTGAATGGCCGTGGAGGAGTAAAAGGCACAATGAGGTCACATGTAGGAGGTTTAGACACCCTCCAGGACTCGAACATGCTGCCTATGCCAACAGATTCCTCGATTTCCAGGTCAGAATCTTGATCGCAAACACTTCTCAAAGCTTCGAGCAAATCATCCGCAAAGCCCTCGATAAACTCTCGCACTCTCCTGCTCTCGTGGATGAAAGGATGGAAGCGGGTCTTGCAGAAGTTACTTAAGACACATTTTTCTAGGGCTACAGTTTTAGCACTGAGATATTCGAAACTGGAATCTCCATCTTCATCTTCCGCGGAGTCTGGCATTTCAGGAGGGATCATATCCTGCCTGCATACTTCAATTGTGAAGAAAATTACTAGGCAGAGAGTGCTCCAAAAGTACCAGCTGTAACTGTCCTGATCATCAATCTGAGCTGTTTCTGTTTGTGAGATCTCCTGTTCCAGGCGCTTCAGTTCGACTTCCAGCTTCTCCTGGTGCTCCTTCATCCGGGTCAGGAGCTCCTCATCTTGCTCAGGGATGGTGGTGTTTTCATTAGGGAAGAGCAGCGGGTGGTTGAGGATAGCGGCTACTACCACCATGCAAACCCGTGCAAAAGCACCTTGCATCCTGCACTGCGCGTCTAGGAAAACACACATTTCTTGATTAATGAAATGCATCTTCTAAATTTTGCGGAAACATGTCATCCTTCAGAGTGGTTATTTCTGAACTGTAATACAAAGGACTGTCCTGCACTGGGGAAGGAAGTCAGATAACCTCTTTTAAATGTCATAAATTAAACCAGCAACATAACTGTATCCAGATAAAAGTATCCACTGAAAACAACAATAAAAAAACAATGATATCGGGGAAATGAATCTGTTATGTTGAGGTTTGGGTAAAAAAAAAAAAGTGGTACCATCTCTTTTTAATTTAGTATTTTGCCTTAATTGGAATAATGGAAGGAACCTCATATACACTGAGGCGGACGTTACGTAAGTTTATTTATAGTATGGCACTTGGAGTGATTCTTGGAATGAGGCAGATAAAATTCCTTATTTACACACGCTACAAGCTACTGGCACATTCCATGCATACGGTACATTTTGGTGTCCTGTGATTCCTGTGACAACTTTTGTCAGTCTTTTTAAGTGATATCCAATTCAGTAAAAGCAGTACTTGTCTAATTTTATTCATCAGTTTTGTCATTTATTTGAACTCTTTCTGATGAGAAGGCAAGTAAATTATTATAAGAACAAAAATGTTCTAAACAAAAATGAATCTTTAATAAATTTGAAATGTTTGGCCATTTATTCTCATAAATGGCATTTCCATTTTTGTTTTGTAAATTAAACCACATAGATAATTTCCAGATGAAAGGGGGTGTTTCAGTGTTTCACTACTTATTTTAGGCCCTATTTTTATTTGTTTACATCAAACTAATAAAAGTGAAACTGCATCATCCCAATTTGAACAGCAACAAAATAACAACAACAAAAGTTTTCAAATAGAGTGCATAACTAAAGGTTGTAGACTAATAATGGTTGAGCTCCAGTAAAGACGATAATTGGGAAATTTGTGTGGCGCGCGCTCCAAAGATTCCCACAGTCTACATACACAACAAGGGCGGAGCATAGACAACAACAACAACTCACTTATTAAACAGAGAAAAATCTAAGAACAGTTATACTATTACAAAGGAAATATTTGTTAACGAGTCAATGGGAAGTTTATCAGCAGCAGAGCGAGTGAAACGTGCAGTGTGGAGGACGGTGACGCAATGAACGACGACTTAAAGGCAGAGCATCAGACAACTTCTCTTTTTAATCGACAAGTATTTTTTAACGACGTCCTCGAATGTGTTTTAACTTCTTTCTTTTTTTACATTTTAAACACAGCTGTTACGTAGTCTTGAATAATCTATGAAACAACAGATGGCCACTACACTACTCGCGTGAGTCTTTTATTTTGTTCATACCAAGAACAGAATAGTAACTTACACTGTAATCCAATAGTTAAAGTCCAGCGTTGTTCATTGTTTCAGAACGATACTGAACCGACACAAGAGTAAACGCTGCAGTACCGTTACTCTGTTTCCTCATCTGCTCTCACATCCAGGAAGTGACCGATGGGGCCGTTTTCGCTCTTCTATAAAAAGCACGTGGGTCAGCCTCGCTCTTGAGTCAACATCATATGTCACACGCACACGCACTCCGTGGGTGATGGAAACCTTAATTAACCCCAATTTTTGAGTGGAAAAGGATTAAAGTTTTCACATGTTATAGTGAATATTATGTGCCTATCGTGTTAACTGTGGATGTAGGATACATGCAATTACAAAAAATAAATACATTTTAAAGCATGTTATATGAGTAATATCTGTAAAGGGCGGCATTCAAAGTTAAGTTTGTCGACAAGTCTTTTTAAAAGAATGTGCAGCTGCTCAGTGAGACGGATGATTATACCCACACGAGGTCGCCCCCTCACCAAAGTTCAGTAGCTTATTACGCACAGTACAACTATAATAACACTTCGATATAAGAGTTTGTCAGATAACCCCCAAAGCAACCACCCATTTATAGGATAATTTTAAATTTATTTTTATCGTTACTAACGGTAATCATTGAGAAAAAAGTTACATCCATTAATCAAACCGATTATATCGCCTGTTCTATAGGGTCAGGGGAAAAACGCTTAGAGAAATAATATATGAAAAATTTATAAATATAAAATGACACCATCCGACTACTCAAATGAGAAGACAGCAAACTCGTTTTAACTAGTCTGCGCACATTTGGGTGTGGCCAAAGGAAGCAGGTGCGCGTGCCCTACAGGTGAACCCATCACACTTCAGCACGCAGAGCTCGAGAGATGCCTTAAAATCTGTGAAACATTCATTTGCACGTGATCCATACGTTTTAAATGAGCAATTTCTCAAGTTGTTTTTTTATTCTCGTTCGTCTTTTTGGCAGACTCGAGCAGCGCAGATTTGAACAGCGTATTTGGCGGTCAAATTTCAGATAAGTAGCCTCTTATCTGCTGCCTTTTGTAGCGATAACCTAAACTAGTTAATGGATCGTTTAAAGTTGGTTCTGCAATATTTCCAGTCAAATTCTGAGTCCATCTCCAATGGTATCTGTATTATATTGTCACTGATAAGCGTAAAGTTGTATACAAGTTTTGATTTCAACTGTCCCTGTTTACCGCAGTACAATAAGATGTACGCGCTAGGGGTCATGTTCGTTCCTCCAGTTATATTGTTCCTTTTGGGAGTGTTAGTTAATCGTCATACTGGGGTACTGATGGAGGAGTGGGTTAGACCCCTGGGCAAGAGGACAAAAAACCCAGCAGTGGTAAAGTAAGTTTGAAGCTAAATAATATACATTAAGCTACTTTTTCTTTTCTTTTTTTTATTAATATAAAATACTGGATGCACTTTATTATACATACATGTACTTGCAATGTACTTATCTAAGATAGTACTAGTAATAATGTAACTAGATGGAGTAGGGTTAGGTTTAGGGGTAGGATCAGGGTTAGTACATTTATTACCTAGTTATTTTAATTACATTAATAAGCACATATGTGCATATACACATATGAACAGAACTGCAAAGTGCTACCAAAATACTAATATTATCCTTCTTGCAGATTTTTGCTGTCATCAATGTTGCAACGGTCCCTTCTTGCCCCTATGGTCTGGATTCTGATGACACTCTTGGATGGAAAATGTTTCATCTGCGCATTTAGTATGAACGTAGACCCTAAATATTTTACAGGAATACCTAACAGCACCGGCCTAGAATTGATCAAGATAATGGCTAAGGTGCCTTGCAAAGAGGACGTGATCTTTAAAAGCAGCAGTTTTCGGAAAGCTGTCTCACGCTATGTGCGTTGTTACTCTCAGGTGAATAGGGTTTCTCACATTTTTTGGTGCATTTTTTCAGTGCTTACATTGTCTTTAGACAAAGAACCATGATGTCAATGTCATTTCTTGACTTGATAGCTGCTAAGTAAGATTAAGTCGTACAAAGTTGAAAGGATCAGACCTTTAGCAAATCTGTAGGTGGTTAAAATCCTTTCATACTTTGCATAACCATATGATTCATCTATTCTTCTTATACAATTTATCTTCTTTTCAAAGGCTATAGGCTGGTCAATCCTCCTCTTTTTCATTTTTTTGGGCGCTGTGGGTCGTGTCCTAAAGCCTTGCTTCAATCACGCCACTTTTCTGCAGACACGGTACTGGAGCAATTACCTAGACATTGAACAGAAGCTCTTTGATGAGACCTGTGTCCTTCATGCTAGAGATTTTGCCAGAAAATGTGTGTTGCAGTTCTTTGAAAGTATGCGACAGGACGTGACTGTGAGAATGCCCCTCTCAAGTGCATTCAGACCCAGCACAATCCGTAATGAATATGAAGAGGAAGAAGAGGAGCGTCTGCATGGTATAACCAGACATGATCAGGTGGATCACTTGCTGCAAACCTGGTACGAGTGCAAACCAGAGCTGGACGTGACCAGAATGGCCTATAAGTCCAAAGTGTGTATCACTTGGGAAGATATCAATGGAAAGGCATTGTTCTCTGAAGTGTAAAACGTAGCTCTTAAATCAGAATTATTGTCAATAAGTGGCAAATTTCTGAAATATTAATAAAGATGTTGAAAAATGTTGACCCTAGAAATGTAATAATTTGAGGACTTTGACTAATTAATGTTAATTCAGAAGCAACCGCTTGCATGCCGGTGGATTGGATATATAATAATTATGTATAATTTCTTCATCAATGTTGGAATGGGATTCTGGTGCAATGATGCCTAAATGGAGAACCCAAACATTTTTGAATTGTAATGTTACTATTAGATTATTGTGAGTTCAGAAAGCCTTGTTTTAGCCTTCCCCAAGCGCTTGGATGCTGGTGCATTTGAATATGCTGGGATTTAGTTTGTGTAATTTTTGCATGTCTCTTTCCACACACATTACACAACAACCTCATGGATAAGCTTGAATGCAAATTACTATAGAACCCTGGCAACACCTGAAAAAATATGTGGTATATGTATTTGTATGTGTATGTCTGTATATATATTCTGTATGCTTATTTATTAATACTACTGATGAATAAAAACATGTTTATCAGTTAGATCACTGCATTCTGTGTTGCCATGTTTTGAAATGTACCTTTGCCCTTAATACAAGAGATATTTAGGTTGAAGATATGTATGTATTATGCTTGACAGTAAATAGTTTAAGCATTTGACAATGCCAGGACAAAAAGCACACCCAAATATTTAGCTGAAGATGTGTTAGAGCCTCTAAAGGAGGGGCCTGTCACTCATGTGCATCCATGCATTAATGCGACCTGGTGAACCTTTGTTCACTTTGGGCTCAACTCTGCTCCTGCAATCTAGCTCTCTTTTTCTCTCCGATCAGGGTAAGTCTTTGATTATTATAATAAGACTTAGCATTTATTATTGCCCAACTCTACTAATTTGATCTACTATTTTGCTCTAAAAGGTGAACTGACTTTTTAAAAATGGATAAGTTTCGAATTATGGTCCAGTTTTTGCAAGCCAACCAAGAGTCGTTCATGAATGGCATCTGCGGGATCATGGCTCTGGCAAGCGCCCAGATGTATTCCTCTTTTGAGTTCACCTGTCCTTGTCTTCCAGACTATAATTATGCGTATGGAATCGGCATTCTAATCGTTCCGCCAATATGGTTCTTTTTACTTGGATATGTACTTAACAACAACATATCAGTGTTAACTGAGGAATGGAAGAGACCAGTAGGAAAACGCAGGAAGGATCCAGCGGTTCTGCGCTACATGTTCAGCTCCATGACGCAGCGCGCTCTCATCGCTCCGGCTGTATGGGTAGCCGTGACTTTAATGGATGGCAAGAGCTTTTTGTGTGCTTTTAGCGCCACGACGGATTTATCCGAGTTCCTCAACGAGAGCTATCAAAGCATATCCCAAAAGGAGCTTCTGAAATTACAAGCAACGATTCCATGCAAAGACGTATTTGATGGGTATGAGATTATTTCCAGAGAAGCGGCCACTAGGTATATTCGCTGTTTGTCACAGGTAATGACTTTATCTCACAACTTGATGAAATTGGGGTTTCTAAATGATCGTTCCAACTATTATTAAAAGATGGGTAACGCTATATCGTCATTATTTTTGTAAGATTTGGCAAACATAATTTTGAGACTGTAATAGTACGTACCTGGGTTGTTATTAATTATAGTGTCAAGCGTGAATGTTTTGTTTAGTTGTTTGTTTTTTATCAACAAGCAGCCAATCATAAAATGCTTTGGTGCTTACGTCATTAAATATTCACACACTCCTACTTCGACATCGTCATCACTCCTAACGTCATTAGGATTAATTACGAACACAATTAAACTAATAGGCCTAAAGATCAGGGAATTGAAAAGTAGCCTATATGCTCATTATTACACAAATTCTGTATTCTGTAGGCCTGGCGGGCCTGTGCAGCACCATTCTTTAAAAGTGAAGCCCTTGATCGCCCCCAGGTGACTGGCTGCTGGTTAGGTCTAAAACCCCGCCCTCTCTATGTAATCTAATGGCACGCGAGTTTCCGTCATTTTAAGTAGTTGTTATCATGCTGATGTATGTTCAAATGTTCGTTTTTCTAAAAAAGTTTGATTCAAACTAGTTAGTGCCATAAAACGACATTTTTGGTTTTACAGTTTTAAGTTAAATTTACAGTTAAATACAGTAATTTCAGTAACTCCGGCCCACCGGAGGCAGAGTCAGCGGCCCGCAGGCGTTTTGCTCATCGTTATTCCAGCGGACCACCGGCGGCAGGCGCCACTTTTCCGACAGCGATCCACTGACGAGCCGCTGGTTTATTATTACTCTTTGCTGGCAGTACACGGTCGGTCCGTGGTTCACAATCAGATCAATAACGATAACCAAAATATCCTTACACACAATCATAAATCCAAAACAATGTACAATTGCAATCGAAAATAAATTTTTAATGAACAGATTAAACATGTAAAAGCATTTACAGTATTATATATTAGTATAGTGTTTTAGTATAGTATTTTAGCTTATTTTAAGTCAATTTTATGCCTGATACGTGTTGAAATAATCTTTAGATGCTGATCATGACGCTGACGCTGCATGTTGATGAATTCATTTCTGCATGAAGGGCAATGCTATGAACAAGTCTGCGCCAATCCTTAAAAACAAAAACATAAGAAATGTATGATTAAAAAAAAAAAAAAAAACATATATATATATACTATCAAGTGTTTTGTGACATTGTTTAGCTTACTTTGCTATAATTTGGTTAAATTAATAATAAATTAAATAAATTAATAAAAATCTGATTTTATTCTATATCCTTTAGTAGGTATATTCTTTGTTCTCAATATTCAGGGAACAGACGCAGTCTACATATGGCACAGTATTATTGAAGTGGGAGGAATTGTACTCTTAACTGTAATTACAGAACTGGGGTCAGTAGGATTTTTTTTTTGCATCTTTGAAAGAAGTTTCTTATATTCACCACAGCTCCATTTATTGTAAAAAAAAACAAACAAACTAAAAAAAGTAAAACAATAACATTGTGAAATGATAGGCTATTACAAAAACATAGAACTATTTTTAATTGAATGTGTTAAAATTGTAATTTAGTCCTTTGATCAAAGCTGAATTTCCAACATCATTACTCCAGTCTTCAGTGTCACATGATCCTTCAAAAATAGTTTGATACATTGATTTGCTGCTCAAGAAAAATTTATGATTGTCAATATACACTACTTACAATAAGTTAGAGATATTGTTATCTACATGAGTGCTTTTCCCATTTGCTCTGAATTTTAATTAAATAAGTAAAGTTCCCTTTGATATTACTAATTATTTATGAGGAGAAACACCATTTTCATTATTTTAATATTTATTACCCCAAAATTTAGACAATTACAAGGATGGCCCCAAATAACAAATATTGACAATGTCAGTAGCGGCTGTTTCCACTATTTGCTGCAATGACAGCTTGAAAGCGACGTCTCATGCTCCTCACTAGCCTCATGATGTTGTTCTGAGGCAATTCGTTCCACTCTTCCACAAGTGCTATACACATTCTACCAGGTCACTTGGGGGTGGGGAACGATCATCCAGTCTCTGCTTCAACTGGTCCCAGACATGCTCTATGGGGTTCGGGTCAGGGGACATACCATATGAGGCACTCCAACTTCCTGAAGTCGAGCTGTGACAATTCTGCCACGATGTGGTGGAGCATTATCATCTATGAACAGAAAGTTGGGGGTGTGCTGGCAGAGTTTGGGGGATGGTGATGAGTTCTATGATGTCTCTGAGGTAAGAATGTGCAGTGACTGAGCCATGTACAATAACCAAATCTGTTTTGTGCTGACTGGTGATGCCTTCCCAGACTGTTACACCTCCTCCACCTAAGCAAACCCAGGGGACCATGTTGACCAGCGTATCGCTCACCTCGCCTTCTCCAGCAACGCTGACGACCATTATTTCTGTGAATGGTGACCCGACACTCATCAGTGAACCTGACGATAGACCACTGCTGCATTATCCAGGTCTCGTGGTCTTGTGCCCACTGCAAATGTTCACGGCGGTGTCTTGGTGTCAGTGGAGTCACCTGCAACGGTTGTCTGGCATTCAAGTCAAAGTGGTGGAGTCAGTTGCGAATGGTTTGTCTGGAAACCCAAGTACCCCTCACATCTCGTAAATGGGCCTGCAGGTGTGTGATAGTTGCATAACGATGTCTGAGTGCATAGGTCCTTAGATACTGGTCATCGTTGCAGTCTGTCACTCATGGGGCTCCACATGAACCCTGCCAGTAGTTCTGTGTCTTGATGCAAGTCTGCTGATGACACTTTGAGGCACACCAAGTTCACGAGCAACATCTGACTGCCTGCCACTGAACCGAAGGCGCGCCATGGCAGTGGTGGCGCTTCTCGTCTGTTAAGTGACGTCGTTTGTTCATGGCTGTTTGAATGATGAACTTGGAATGACTTACTGACAATACCAGCTTTTTATACCCACAGAATGTTGAAATTGATGCCACATTGAAAAAGGTTGTCTTTTGGAATTGGCCCCAATATAAGGCACACCTGTACACAATGAGACCATTACATTGAAAACACAAAGTGAGGTGTGTCTATCACCCCAATACAATTGCCTCCCTATCGCAAAATTGTCTGGGGTGAAACAAACACTGTATGTATGACATCCACTAAGTCTCTCACAATATCCCTAACTTATAGTGAGTAGTGTACAACAAAACAAGTGGACTGATACATTTTCTTGTGTGAACAGATTTTATTTTTAGAATTCATTTTTAAATAGACTGCAGACCTTTAAATCGTAGTGTACAATACTATTTGAAAGTTTGAAGTCAGTAAGTTATTTATTTTGTAGTTGTTTTTTTAGGAATTTATATTTTTATTCAGCAAGAATGCATTACATTAATGAGAAGTTTGAGTAAATATTTTTGTTTCAAATAAACACTATGCTTTAATGAATAGTTTATTTTAAACTTTATGTTAATCAAGGAATCCTAATATATATATATATATATATATATATATACATATATATATATAAGAAATATTACCTGAGCAGCAAATCAGCATATTAGAATGATTTCTGAATCATCATGTAAAACTATGAGGTAAAGAGTAATGAGACTGAAAATTCAGCTTTGATCACAGAAATAAAATGCATTTTAACACCACTCCCTCATGTTTGGATGTCAAATCCTTCATAAAATAACTTTAATAAAGAAGTGTAACAGATGCATGTTGTATGTAATGTTTATGTGATTTTAGTTACTAAACTTGTCACGCAACATGTCAGTAGTAGTGTTGTGCTCCGTTTCCATGGTAACTCCTGCAGCTGCAGCGTTTGAATGGAACGCACGCACGTCTGCCAAAACACGTCAAAGTAACGCAGCATTTAAATACACATAAACAAACTAAAGAGATATCAATTATAACATAAACAACAACAATAATAATAATAATAATAAAATAAATTAATAAAAAAAAAAAAAAAGCCAGGTCATTCTCCACTTGCCACTGTTGGACCGAGGGAGGTCCAGCCAAGGCAAACCGCTGGTGGCGCGCCACCCGGAAAACGCTGGTTGACCAACAAGGTTTATAAATTGGTCGGCTCCTCGATGGTGTACCGATGGTGGTCCGACAGATTTAAGCCGCTGAATTTGTGGCGCCAAAAAAACGCTGGTGGACCACCAGGTCATTGTTTGCTGAGAAAGTCACATGATGAACTATCTGCAGCTTTTAAATAAGAAACATATAGCCTATAGAAGTTGCTCTGTCATCTATTCAACACCATCATGATGAAATTGAAACATTAGCAACCTTAATATGTAACATACAACCGTAATATAGAAAGAAAGATAATAAAAACATAAGAAAAAACTAGTTATGTTCAACTCTGGGAACGTTAGTTTACAGTTTTCCCCTGTAAATTTTACAGGAATTTACCATTAACCATTTAACAGGTTTTAACCATTAAAATCACGGCCATTTTTACAGTGTATGACATTCATTTAGCTAACTATATATAGATACTATAGACCTATATTGTCTATATAAATCTAGGCTAGTCTATATATTTAAAAAAGATATATAGAAACGATATATTGGCTTTTTTTAAATAACTTGTTGCAATGTTCTGTTTTTTTTAGGCCTGTGGATGGACCTTTTTAATGGTAATAACTATAGCAGCCTTCTTGATACGGGCGATAAGACCTTGTTTTACACAAGCTGCTTTTCTTAAAACCAAATATTGGTCGCACTACATTGATACAGAGCGCAAACTATTCGACGAAACGTGCAAAGAGCATGCCAAGAGCTTCGCTAAGGTCTGCATACAGCAATATTTCGAGAGCATCAGTGGTGAAATTGTTCCACAGTTCCAGCTACCCAAAAAAAAAGGCAAAGGCAACAAAGACGATGATGGGGAAAACCAGAAGAGTGACGAGGAAAAGCTTCTCGGGATCCGTAAAGAAGACGACATGAATAAAGTCCTGTGGAACTGGCATACATGTAAACCCGCGCTATTTGTGAACAAACACACTGAAGATAGGAATATGAATGGACATGCGCACACGGATACACTCAGCCTCTCAGATGAGCGCTACACTCACACACCTATGAAAAACACAGCTGTGGCTTACTACTCCAAAGTCTGACTTCATAGTTCACAATAATCTTAGTCTTGTGTAGCAGTACTCAATGTCGAGATCCGATTTCTATTTATTGCATGCCGTTTCTTATTTGATATCCTCCTGAGACTCAGTAGGCATGTCATTTAATCCAGCCACTGTTGTTAACATGTGTTGTTTGATGCTATAAATAAATGAGAACATAAAATAATTGGATAATATGGGCTTTTCTGTGATAACACAAAGCAACACGTAAGTGTGACCAATATGACAACAATAATATAATGATGATGAAGATGTTAAGATGGAATGCCAATCTTTTTCTTAACTTCTTATGCAACAAATTTAGCTTTACTAAAATTAAGTTACATTCAGGAGGAGTTTGTTAATTTAATCAGTCATAGGATATCAAGGACATATCAGCAGCTGCTAGCGTCACTCGGAAGATAATTGTGCAGTATTAAGCCTCGCCTACTAATAGTAAGTTGCTATGGCTGCTAAAGTGATCATAGTAGTTTACCACATCCTGCAGATACAGACAATGTTATTGCCGTGGCAGTTTGCAACTGTGTAGCTTGCTTAGTAGGCCAGACTGTTGAGTTTCCACCTCCTGGTGGTCTTGAGCTCATGTTTCACTAGCAAAAATATATAGTTATGCTGTTCAGTTTAAAGCAGCATTATTTATTACTAATTCATAAATGATTATGTATAGGATTTTAGGATATCTTAAAGCAGTGGCTTTCAACCAGGGGTCCAGGGGCCCTATAGGAAGCTTCAGCAAACTTTCAAGAGGGCCTCAAGATGATTTAAAATTATTACAGTTTTTCTCGATTGCTTAAACACATTTGACTATGACTCATATTCTCACAACAGTAAACACAAATCCGTAACATCTCACCCAAATTCCCAAACATCCTATTTTCAGGTCAAAATGAAGCTCTACACTCAAAACCATTAACTTTTGCTGAAAAACCAAACTTTGCCCTCAGACATCACACACAAACCCTCAAAAACACACACACTACAACATAGTTTTAAACACTGGTGCACTTAATTTAAAACAATATTTCCAAAACAGCTATGTTGCTTATGGTTCTCCCCATCAAAAACCTTTTGACATGAACACAAAAGACACAACCAATGTATACACTGGCATATTTTTATTAATTCATGTACTAAACAACACAACTGTTAAAAAATAAATAAATAAATAAATCTTCTGCCTCAGCATCCCGTCTCTGCTCGGGGTCAGGCCAAAAAAATCTGGTCCACACCATAGGCTAAACTGGCTCTGGACAAACAGCGTGGGTAAAATCCTCTTGCGTGCCTGATATCCTTGTGTCATTGTTCAAAAACAAGATAGGCTAAATGCTTAGTTATGTTGTCAATATAACAGTACACTCTGCTAGTACTACCTGATCTATGAACTATGGCAACAGTTTGGCAGTTACTGTACTGAAATGCAGAAGACTGTGCTTTTTATGTATGCCATACATTAATTTCAAAAGTACAAATGTACACATTACTGTATGTGGGATGTTGATTGAAAAAGACTGTATGAAAAGAAATGTGTAGAAAATTTGGTTGAAAGTTTATGACAGTTAGATCAACCAATAATGACTTACAGTAATCAATGTATTACAATAATGACTAGATGTCATCAGATCAAAATCAAATATACATACTGTAATCAGCAGCATAATTGTACCAGAGCAATGGCAACTTGTTCAAAACAATGAGATATGTTTTATGATCTGCACAAGAGACGATGTGGAGGTTGAACAAGAAGTTCTGAGAATTTCATTTCTGATCTGAGAAATGGACCAAAGCCCCTGAGAAAAACTGTAACTTGACTTTGGTCAATTTATCTCCACAGAAGGTTCTGATTGGTGTGTGTGATCAATTTTGACTCCTAGTGTTTCCACCTGGTTAGTTGTGTGCTTACTGAGCTCAAGCTGTGCAGAACTGAGTGAACAATATTGAATGCTAGTGTTTTCTAAATGAGCTCATGGTGTAAGCACTGAGAAATGTAGGGATTTGTGTGTTGAGATTTGCAGTTCAACAAATTTGACTCATGTGTCAAAGCAGGGAATAGTGTTTATAGTTCAGGGACATGGGTGTGCTTTTAGAAAAATAGCGTTATGGTTTTTAAATTTTAGTTTAAAAGCTTGGTTATAGTGTTTAAGCAATCGAGAAAAAATGCTAGAATGCTAGAAGGTTAGTTCACCCAAAAATGAAAATTCTCTCATTAATTACTTACCCTCATATCCTTTTAAACCTGTAAGACCTTTGGTCATCTTTGGAAGACAAATGAAGATATTTTTGAGAGCCATCCGACCCTCCATAGACAGCAATACAACTGAAGTGATCCCAAATGCAGAAATGTAGCAAAAACATCGGTAAAAATCCATGTGACCATGTGACATCAGTGGATCAACCACTGCAATGCTAGGAGAATAAATTTTTGTGCCAATAAAACAAAAATAACATCATATACTCAACCATTCTTCTGACTTTGTGACTTACGCCATTTTATAGAGTATCTCAACGCACCACAAATGCAAGCTTTAACGTATTTGGCGTAATCAGCCTTGTTTACATCCGGATGAACGCACACACATGTAATCTGCGGCTGACTGTTAATGCCTAGAAGAAAGTGTACGCTTACACAGTAATGTTCTCTAAACTGGTGAAAGAAATAAGTCATAGGAGAAGAATGGTTGAGTATATGATGTTATTTTTGGTTTTCTTGCGCAAAAAAAATATTCTCATATAGGTGCAAAACTTGACACATGGTCTTTTTTACCTGTGTTTTTACCATGTTTCTGGATCTGGGATTATTTCAGTCGTATTGAGGTCTATGAAGGTACAGATGGCTCTTTTAGAAATACCTTAATTTGTGTTTCGAAGATGAATGAAGGACTTATGGGTTTCAAACGACACAAGGGTGAGTAATTAATGACAGAATTTTCATTTTTGGGTGAACTAACCCTTTAAGTCAACCCCAAATTTTGAATATTTTTTTGGACACTGGATGTAAAAAGCTTGAGAATCACAATGGTTGCTACTTTACAACTCATTTACTCCCCTGCCATAGGCAATCCGTTTCATGACATTGTGGTTTCCGAGACAATCTCTTCATTTCAAGACGTTCTTTGAACTTTAATGTTCTGCCTAATTAAACACACCTCATTTAATCAAACAGTAGTGTCAGGTAATTGAGACATACAAAAAATGAATTGTAACTTTGGAAACATATCACATCCATATTTACTGGGTCTCAGGAGGCATTTTGAACAATACGCTGGATGACATTTACTGTAAATGACAAAGAGAAATATGTTGTTGATGTTTCGTTTTTTTTATATGCGTCTGATCTTTCTCATTTACTTCAGCCCAACCTTTTTTAGTTAAATGCTTGTTAGTTCCATTGGGGCTGAAACCAGATTGTAATTGCTGTTGGTGATTCACTGCTGTGCGTACATAACAGACAGAGCGAGGGAATGATCTCACTTTTTACCACAACAAATACAGCTACATACAGTCAGGTTTTTCTTTTGTTTGTATCTGCTTCTGCTTGAACATAAATTTCAAACTTTGTGGACGTTCAGCAAGACTATGTGTACTCCCTGGTGATGAAATGTAAGTCTTCATTTCAGAAACTATTTGATTTTTAGGGTGATATTTGGTTTTTGGTCATTCGTTTTGATTGAGGAAACTGCCAAATTAATTGCCTTTATGTGAACTTAATGTACAACTACGTTATTAATTAAAAAATCGGATAATGAAGCTGTTTTTGTTTTGCCCCTCTTTTTATCTATAACTGTGTCAACCATAAAGGACTTATGTGCACATCTGTCTTTTGTCAGGTTTAAGGTTAGTTTACAAAGACAATAATCAGCGTCAGCGAAAAGAAACGGGAGAAAGAGAAATACTCCTATTTTAAAATAAGATGTCTGCTTTCATCTCAGAATACATCAAATTTATATCACTTTACTTCAAGAGTAAGGATGTTGTGGTTTTCAATGGCCTCATTGGTTTAGGAACTGTGGTTGGTCAGACAGCATACAACATCTTAGCTTTTAACTGTCCGTGCTCACCAAAGAAGAATTACCTGTATGGCCTGGCAGCCATTGGTGTACCAGCCCTGGCTTTCTTTGTAATTGGGGTAATGCTGAATCAAAATACCTGGGATGTTGTGTCAGAGTGTCGGACCAGAAGATGCAGGAAATTATCGGTGACTGCTGCTTTCGCTCTGCTGGGCTCTATTGTGGGCAGAGCCGTCGTTGCTCCTGTCACCTGGATGGTAATTTCCCTCCTGAGAGGAGAGGCGTATGTCTGTGCTTTCAGTGAGTTCATGAACCCCTCTTCCTTGGACGAATTCTTTTTAATTACACCTGGTCCAGAGATCATGGCCCGGTTTCCATGTAAAGATGTACCGTCTCCATTTCTGAACTACTCAGGAGAGGTTGAACGCAAGTTAAAGTATGAATCCCAGGTACTTGTAATTTTTCATAGTGTTGTTACAGTTCCTAATTGTAGTCCCAACACTTCTGATATGCACAAGCTTCCTTTTCTTCCCTTCTTTATATAGCTTTTGGGCTGGTTGCTGGTGGGAATCATCTCCCTTGGTGTCTTTCTGCTCCTCTGTCTGAAAAACTGCTGCTCTCCGCTTGGCTACCATCAGGAGGCCTATTGGTCCCAGTACTCCTCCAGCGAACAAGATCTTTTCCAGCGTACGGCTGTAGCACATGCTAAATACCATGCGGCTGAAAATGTCAAGAATTTCTTTGGCTTTGTGGCCTTGGAAAATCAGGAGAAGCAGCTTTTAGCAGACTGCAAGGGAATCAAGAGCGCCATTCCCAGACTGGAGTGGAACCGCATCACTGGGGTTTACATGTACAGAGAGAGTGATGACACTCCCATCTACAGCCGCTTAAACAAATGGGCCATGTACTCAACTGAACATGACTGTTAAGGAACTGACAAAGAAATATAGGACATTTTATCCTTTGAGTCTAACAGATTAGTGCCTAATAATGAATAATAATACACACCCAAAAACTAATATCTTTGGCATCAAGAAATAAACGATAAAGGGAAAAAATGGCTGTTGATGATGGCTATTGGATTATTCAAACCTGCAGCCTTTCAAAAATTACTTCTGTTATTTACCACTGTGCCACAATCCACAAGCTTTTTTTGTAAGTATTTTTCTGAAATTACATTTACATCAGGAATGATTTGGCGATTTTTTTCCTCATAATCCAGGGGCAGTGGCCTATTGTTTGTATTGTAACACACCACATACAGCTGCAGGTTTTTCAATTTGTAATTGATTTAGTGTAGTTTGGTTATTTCTTGAGCTTGTGTTTGGTTGTGTTTCTTCCCCAGAGGCTGATCTGACATGTAAAGCTCATCCAAAACATGTTCTTCTGGAAGGCACGTGAACTTTTATTTACTACAGCCTCAAATTAAGTGTTATAAATTCTAGTTTTACTAAGTAGTTTGCAGAAAATGATCATGCTTCCTGAAAGGCATCACTGAACAATTGCCAAAAAAATATTATAAATATATCATATTTATTGAAAAATATTTTGATGTTACCAGCTCACACAGCAAGATTTATATTTATTGTAAGTTAATGGCTCGTTTAATTTTAAACAGACACTTAGTGTGCAATTAAAATTATATTTATATAATTGTATTTTAAATGATTTTAGTGATGTCATTGTCAAATCCTGTTTTGTCCTGAACACAAGCAAACCAATAAATAAATAAATTAGATTCAGTGAGAAAAAGTAACTACTGTACATTAAATGTTAAGAGAAAGTCTAATTGTATACGTAACTATTTAAGGCGTTTTTACTGTAGCATTTTTCAATTCTTGTTCTATTTCTAGTGCAACTAATTGTTTTTATGACCAGGAAGGAAAATATTTGTATGTAAAAATATGAAGGAAATCGTCTCTAGGTTATGTATATAACCCTAGTTCCTTGAAGGAACGAGACGCTGCGTCGACGAGGCACTATGGGAACGCCCTCAGTGTGACGGCTCTGAATCGTGTGTTGAATCAGCCAATCGTGAATTGGGACGTCATTGGTGGGTGACGTCACCAGCCAGGAAGCATAAAGCACATGGAATGCCGGCCTGGCAAACAGCTCCTGTCATGCAGCGGAGCGCCGGCAGGGGATGCCAAAAGTGTGGTTTCGAGACGCAGCGTCTCGTTCTTTCAAGGAACTAGGGTTATATACATAACCTAGAGACGTTCCTTTTCAGGAACTTGAGCTGCATCGACGAGACGCTATGGGAACGAGATGCCCACGCCCCCAGACTTTCAAGTTCCCTGCCTAGTGTGTGTTTGTGCACAGCTAAGCGACAACAGAAGAGCCCGGAGTGGCTCGCATGTCCAACCCATAGAAACGGACAAAAGTATGAGGCGTGGACCACCCAGCAGCGTCACAGATGTCAGCCATGGAGACCCCTGCTAGCAGGGCCTTCGAGGCCGCTGCAACATGAGTTGAGTGCGCTCTGACTGTTTAGTCGCAGGACACCCCTTCTTGGGTGGCCCAAAGCACACAAGCAACTGCTCAGACTCTCTCTACAGGGTAGCTCTGTGGACGTATGCGTTTAAGCAGTTTAGCTTCTGCTGACCGGACTCCCTGAAGGGAGGAGGATTGAAGGCCTGTAGTACTACTGGCTGTGGTGTGACCGTAGGTACCTTAGGACTGTAACCCGCTCACGGGTACAGGAAGGCTTTGGCCAAGCCAGGCGCAAAGTCAAGATGTGTAGGGGCCACAGATAGGGCCTGAAGGTCACCTACTCTCCTCAGAGAACACAATGC
>JAUMHQ010000070.1:11389422-11408824 GCA_032361165.1 Enteromius paludinosus
AGTGATTAATCATGATTAATCCACTGAAAATCCTGATTAATTTGATAAAAAATTTTAATCATTTGACAGCCCTAATTATAATGTATATATATATACACACACACACACTCAATATTCACATGCATTTACATGTATATATTTATATATTTTTCATATAAAAAATATAAATATATACATAATAAATCTACAAAGCACACACATATGTATTATGTAAAAAAATACTTAATTTGGAATTTGCAATTAATTGTTTGACCCATTTTGACCCAAAGTGACCCATTTTGATATTTCGATGGCTTCGATATTTGCAGATCTTCAAGTACATTAGTTTCAATAAGACGATGACCCAGCTCACATCCACCCTGGCTCGCTGTGCATTAGACATCTTCGGATTCGCCATTATGTTCTTCATTGTGTTCTTTGCATATGCTCAGCTGGGTTACCTGCTCTTTGGAATGGAAGTTGAAATGTTCAGCACATTTAACAAGTGCATGTAAGGGTGAAACATATAAAACACATTTTGTATGATTTTTTTTTGCTTGTTGGGTCATTCAGAATCTTCTGTTTCTTCTCTCTGCAGTTTCACACAGTTTCGAATCATTCTTGGAGATTTCGATTATGATGCCATTGACAGGGCAAACAGAGTACTTGGACCAATATACTTTTTCTCTTACGTGTTCTTTGTCTTCTTTGTGTTACTGGTAAGTTCATGTGCATGTGACCAAATAATTGTTTGTTCTAAATCCCAAGCGCCTGCTAATGAATTAACCCGATCAATTCAATTGAACTGAACAGAACATGTTCCTGGCCATCATCAATGACACATACTCTGAGGTCAAGTCAGAACTCGCTTCTCAGAAGGATGAGTTCCAGATTGCAGATCTCATCAAACAGGTGAGTCGTTCATGGCAAGATACATCTACAGATCTGCAAAAGTTATGTTTGGAAAGCTGTGTGACCACTACAAAACCCAACGGCGTTTGTGCAAAATGATGCTTTCATTTCAGAGTTACGAGAAAACCTTCATGAAACTGAAACTTAAAAAGGAAAAGATCTCTGATGTTCAGAAAGCCCTGGATTCAGGTTCAAGTGAGCTGCAGTTTAAAGATTTCAGGGATGCTTTGAAAGAGTAAGTGTCAGGTGAAAGACTAACTCGTTCACGTACAGAGGTGTGGAAGAATTGATGTATTTTTGTTGTGTGTCCCAAATTTCAGAATGGGTCATGCTGACCATGAGATCTCAGCCGCTTTCTCCAGATTTGACCAAGACGGGAACCAGACTTTGGACAAGCAGGAGCAGGAGAAAATGAAACAAGAGCTGGAGGAAAAAAAGGTGTGTTTGGTTTTTATTTCACTTGGGCTGTTTTCGCAAGTTGTACTAATCTAATGTGGAGTAAAAATTTGGGATATTCAGATTTCGTCATTTTTTTATTAGGATGCACTCAATGAAGAGCTTCGTAATCTTGGAAACAGTGTTGAATCAGCAGAGGACCACAGAGAGGAGACAGTTCCTCCAGAGGTCTTTCAGAGGTTTGTGTTCAGAATCAATGGATTTCTTTTTTAATTCATGTATATTTTACTCAATTTTTCAGTTTTAGTAGAACAGTAACAAAACTATTCATTTTTGTCTTTCCATTCCAGGCTGGTTCATAAAGTCGCTCAGCTTGAAAATGCTGTGATCACTATATTGTCCAAACTAGATGTTATTACGGAGAAGATGAGACTTCAAACATTCAACACAGACATGGAGAGGCAGACGACTAGAGATGTGAGTTTTTAGATCTCTAGAATTAAAGAAATTTTTTTCTTTTTCCAAATAAACAACTAAATGATTTTAGAGTCTTAAATACATGAATCATCCATATATTGTAGATTCATATATAAACCATGCTGCTGTATTGTGACAGGACTCAAGACCGGCGTCAGGAGGGAATATTCAGGTAAACCTGGAACGAGCGTTGGCTCAGGGACCAGCATCCTGGTCTTTAGCTGGCCCGGTGGGGAATATGAGGAATCGTTTGTACCCAGATATCGGATGGCCAGTCGTCACCGAGAACAGTACTTCTGCACGTCACTGACGCATCAAAACCTGAGTTTCAAACTGACTAATAATTGGCTTCATTTAAGCCTGGTCTATGTATAAACAGAAAGTGACCGTAGATATGAAGGTATTACAGTAGAATAGACGTAGTACTCTGTTATCAGCGGCACAGAAATGCATCTGTTCTCCATACTGACTGTTTAACATGTGCAGTTACTGTGGCATTTGTAAAAGGTGAATAAGAGGTAATATGATCGACATTCAGATTATCTTCCACTTTAAAGCTTGATTAATGTTAAGCACAGTGTAATTGATGTATTGTGGTGTGTAAAATACATTCCCCTGAAACTATATCAGGCTAATAACTATTCTTCGGACCTTCCTTACTATTGAAGGACTCATTTTCATGACTACTATTAGTTCTTATGAAACACATTCTCCCGTAATCTCATGGCTAACAGATTCTTTCCAATCACATAGTATGGAAACTTCGCCACGAGCTAAATTTAGTGAGAAGAGAGTCACCGTGTTACATTTGACATATTGTTACAAAAAGTCATCAGTGCAATGTGTTATTAGAGTCTTTGGAAAGTTAACATATACTTTTTAAATTTCTTAACTCTTATAGGAACCACTTGTAAATGTATTTTATAGTGTGAGGCATAGTGTATATTAATCTGTAAAAGATATTTATATATACATAATATTTATCTTTCTTCTTTCCTAAGTGACATTAATTATAAGCAAATAAACAACTGAAATGGCAAAAACGAATGGTTGTTACTTGCTCTGTTGAAACCGGACCATAACTCAGTTTTGAAAAAAAGACAAGAGCTTCTCGTCCAATGGTTCATTTATTGAGACTCATTTAGACCAAAAAGAAAACTCGAAATGCTAAATTGTATTCAAACATTTCTGCCTTTTACATTCAATGCTTTGAGCAACCTCAATATTATGGTTTGAAACATGCAATTCCTTAACATCACCGGAAGGGGAAAAAATAATAATAAATCCAATCCTTTTTTCCTGGCTACTCAAAAATGGCACGCATATTTGTTAAAACAGCAAAGGGACACATTTACAGTAGGCTCTAAAATAAATCGTACAGCTCTCTACGAGGGTCTCAAATTGTTCAACTGAAATATGTGACTGAGCAAAAATTAAGGCTTGCTTGTAAATGTCAGTCACACATGAAACATTTGTCTAACATACGCTGCATTAGTTTTGCAAAAGTCTGTCAAGTAGAGCGCATGCTTTGAAACCCTTATTCCAGGCCAAGATATCAAAAGATATTTACAGGTATGGCCATTATGACCCTTTCTCCATACTGAACCGGAGAGATTTCACTGTCTGTAAATTGGAGTAAAAAGATACATTATACACACAGTATCAAAGAGCTCTAGAATCGGAGAAGAACGGGGAGCTAATGTGGATTAAATATACACCACTGCACATAGAAATTCATTTACAAGACACAGGTCCAATGAACCCCCAAAAAGTGCCTTTACTTACATGTGTTTGCCAAGTCAGAATGCAGAATTAAAGTTTGTTTGTTTTTTGTAGCTGTTTGTTGTGTTTTTGTACAAAATTCAAAGTCCATAACTGTAATGAACAAGTAAATGCATGATCAGCTATTTAGGAAAGAGAGGGGAAAAAAACTAAACAAAAAAACTTTTACACCATGGGCTTTCTGCAATGTACCTGTGAAGTTCCTGAAGCTTGGATTTAAGGAAAACAATCGGCAGTTTTCCTAAAGATATGCAGTAAAAAAAAGGTTGGGGGGGTGAAAAGATACAATACATCTTCCCCAATTCCACTAAAACAGGAACAAATCTTGTAAATGAACTCAGATTTCCATTGAAGGCGCTCATCTCAATTGCTTCTTTAATCTAAATTTGAATCTTTACAATAAAGCAGTTCCTGCTTCATATCCAAAGCTTGCAGGGAAAAAGATGATGTGCACCTATTAGTCTTTAGCAACCCTCCCTATGAGAGCAGGATCTAAAGAAGTGAGAGCCGTGTGTTATGAAGAACCGAGGTCAGATCACTGTGTCTGGTATCCAGCCATGCCGAAGTTAGCCTGGTTCATTACTGGGCCGGGCTGAGCCTGAGAGGGTTGCGTCCCAAAACCTCCCACCCAGGCCGGGGACTGTGATTGTCTGGAACAACAAAAAGTGGGTGTAAACATTTTCAGGTTCGGCACAGGTACATTAGTAACATATGATACATTACACATACAGAAATACATGAAAACTCACTCTACACCAAATCCTTGCTGATTCCATGTTTGCCCGTACACTCCATATGACGGCACTTGCCAGCCGTTCGTCACGTACTGACCGTATTGTTGAGGATTGCTGTACATTTGGTTCCAGTGTCCCCACTGGCCATACTCCATCTGTGAACACAACAATAAACAACTTCTAAATGATGTCTGTATGGGAAGGATTTAATAACTATGATAATAAAAACTAATTCACAAGAATTACCGGCTGGACATTTTTGGCCATGTCAGGTGACTCTTTGCCCCAGTAACATTTCACAACATGACCTTCGATGGTGGTACCATTCACTGAGACGATGGCATGAGCTGCACTTTCATGAGAGGAGAACCTGAGAGAAAATGATGCTGGTTTATGAAGAAATGTGAAGAGCACAGCAATCCTATTGTTTACAAAAAAATCAGAAGGACTATCTAGTCGCCCATGATGCTGCTTAATAATTTTAAAGAAACTGATAACTTTTTTTTTTTTAAAGAGCATTTGCTTAAAAACAAACATGTCTTGTAAAATTATATGTGCGTTTACTGTAAAAAAAAAATCTATACTTAATAATTAAATATCAAATACTTTTTAAAATTTCTTTTTTTCCAAAGCCTAAGATGTGTAACAACGCTAAGTTGACTGATTCTGATGCTGCCCCCTGTTGGGAAAACAGTGAAATATTAGGCTGACATTTGGACTTTTTGATTTTGGTGTTTTGCATTACTTTATTTTTACTATCATCATGTACAAATGGTTTAATAAGTAATCAGGCACTCTGCTCTCTAGACATCAGCCCTCACTAGAAACCATTAATTTCTTGTAACATGGTGCTTCCACAACATTTCACATTACACACAGTGAACAAATTGTCCAAATATGAGAAACCTAAAAACCAGTGTAGCTGAATGATACCTGATAAAAGAATAACCCTTCTCTGGAAAAACTCGGATCTCCATTATCTGCCCGAAAGGAGAAAACGTCTGTCGCATAAGGTGTTCTGTTTAAAGAGAACAGTCTTAATTAAGTCGCATGACAATGCATTAAGAGCGAGCATGCATACTCATACTCAGAACGGGAAAAGTAAAAGGGCAACTGCAGATGTACCTGTGAGACCTGACTGAATGCCGCCACAGTACACTGTGCAGTTCTGAGGACTCGACTGGTTCACCACCTCATCAAATCTCAGCTGCTTGGAGCTGTCTGAAATTTTTTCCGATTGCGTTAGCTCAGCTCAACTGTAAAAGGCAGTAAGTAAAAAAAAAAATAAAAATCAGTGGACCAAAATCTGGCTTACTTTCTTGCACACTCTTGGGGGCTGGAGGTTTCCGAGTTGCCCAGTTAGTCCGGATTTGCCGTCCACCAAGCCACTGACCCCCCATATGTACTATAGCATTCTCTGCATCCTAGAAAAGAAGAAACGATAGATTTAACAAACAGACGTAAACGTAAAGCAAAAAATATATATAATCTCTCAGCAACACTTCTAGACCTTCAATAGTTCCTCTGTATAATTAGGAACTACCCACAGTAACGTCTTTGTTTGTTTTTAATTACTACTACTTAACTGACTAAAATCTTACACTCAAACAGAAAACGACTAACAGCCTGACTCATTCCAGTAGGTTGAATATCTGTAATACTACAGCTATAATATGAAATGTAGTAAACAGAAATAGAATAACCTTCACTCTGTGTTCCTGTACTGGAGCCTTACCAGTTTGTTATAGAAGGACACAAATCCATACCCCTTTGATTTCCCTGTTGTCATATCCTTCACCACTCGTGCATCCCTGCAAGAAAAACGTAACGACGGAAAAGTCAGTCCTCTGACGGCTTGCTAGAGGATCTCATAAAGAAAGGAACCACACACACACACACACACACTGTACTGTACTGAGAGACACTGTTATAAAGCAATAGTTGTTATAGTTATTCTAAACAAATCTTTACACTAGTAACGTCATTATATTCTCTTGATTACTGGTACTTAAATACAAGAGATAAAAAACAAGTGCAAAGTCATGCAACCTACACTACTGCATATATACACATATATATTTAAAAGCTCCTGCAAAGATTTCAACTTTTCCTGTGACACAACATAATGGTCCAATCTTCATCTTAAATCACTTAATCTCTCATATCATCAATGTCATTACCATGCATTCCTAACTTCAACAGCTGTTTCTAATTCTACTCAAGAGTACATAGAAATATCAAAAGAGAAAAAAGGAATTAAACGGCATACATGGCCTGTTAACAGATTTCTTTATTTTTCCTGGTCAATTCTTTACCACCAATATGGAGTTTGGGAAGCTGCAAATTTCGAGAAATTAACATTTTCAGAATTTTAGGAGAATCAAGACTATCAACACAACTAGGAAAACCATCATAACACAATTCTTACAAGCAAATATTAATGAAATTTCTGAGGTTTGTTAAAAGTCTACACTACGTCAGCGTTAATAGGAAAATACTGCAGTATACAAATATGAAAAGCAAAGAGTAAATAGAAAAAAAATCTACATCTGAGTTCCCAGAGTGCACAGTTCCTTGCTGTTAGACTTCAAGCTCCTGTCCAATCCTATGAGCATTTCTGTAAAATAACCAGAGCTCTATTAACTGACACTCAGAGCTAAAGGAGAGCAGTCAGTTTCATGTTTTTTTTTGTGATGTGAACTAAAAATTTTACTTTTTAGGTAAATTAAAACTACTTACCAATTTCGGAAAAGCAGTGAAGATTAGTGATGAAAATTTTTTTAAGGTGCACTTTTCAACAGATCGATCCGGACACACAATATTGACTATACTACCTGGTGCTTGCTGATAACACCCACTATGGGACTATTAAAATCAATACAATTGTAAATTAAACAAAATGATGGTCTCTAAAACGCTATGACTTCCTATTCTCAACTTCAACCTGGAAGCATGTAGGTGTTTTTTTTTTTGTTTGGTTTTTTTTATATTTTTTCATTACTTACAGAAATGTGACAAAATGCTCATTCCAAAACAAATGACAAATGGAAATGTTTATCTTTGAATATTTTTTAGTATTGAAAGATTAGTAAATATTTAAATAATAAAAACCTTTAAAACAGTTTCCACGGGTTAAAAAAATTATATTGGGATCATCTGGCTCAAAGTAACCACATAGCACCACCTGACAATTATTCAGACAAAATACATTCCATTAAAGGGTGTGACTTCTGAGAACTTACGAGATTTTCCCAAAGGGTGCAAAGGCAGCTCTGATGTCATCTGTTGTGATCTCAGGGCTCAAATCTCCCACAAAAACATGAAAGTGATCTGCAGAGTGACAACATGTAACTACATTTAAGAAAATCTAACCTAAAAGAAAGAAGAGAAAAAAAAAAAAACCACTTTATACATAACACAAAAGAACTTACTGGATGTGTCTTTCTTCTGACTGCTAGGAGTGGTCGCCCAATTTACCTTGACTTCCTGTTAATAAAAATACACTACTTGAAGGCATCGTCTTTTGAAATATGATATACTGGGTGCAATGCTTTACAATAAACATCGAAGCACATTCATCTTGTTATGCTTTTCTAATGAAACAATGCCACAAGAGATACCTTTCCCAAAATCTTCCTTCCGTTCATGGCGGCCAAAGCAGCTGCGGCGTCTCTGTGTTCAAAGAACTCCACAAAGCAATATGGATCATTGCTAGTATGCTGCAAAACAGAAAATCCAATAGAGTTCACCTTCCTGCTGCTATCGGATTGCTGAGAAGAAAAGCCAGGAAAATATATATTATTGCAAAGTCATGGGTATTGTGTGGAAGACTCATTATTTTGTCGTAATTCAGTGCGATTTCAAGAAAACGTTAGAAACGATATGTCTGCTTTAGGATCGGTTTAAAAGCAAATTTCTTCCAAATATAAATGCTAAGGTTGAGTTTAACAGGCATTTCCACACAAACCCATTTACACTGAAAAATTAAAGAACATTTCAGGGAACATCAAAAATAAGTGCAATTTGTGATGGATGTTTACCTCTGTTATCATTTTACAACTTTTGCATGGCCCAATCTGAGTAAACAACTGAAGGATCAAGTTCTCCGTTACATCTCTTGACAGATTCCCCACATAGCTGAAAATGCAAATAAAACGTATTAAGAACACATAACAACACGTAATTTCATAAGTGCACACGTAATTCAAGAACATATCATCATGTAAGATTATTTTGATTATAATAAAATAATTTACTTAAGATGTTTTCCAAAAAAGACTGCATATGCATGAGCCAGGCATAGATCTGACAGCCTCTTTATGCCCAAATGACCTCAGGACGGGAACACACATTACCAACACTACTAAACATACTGAAACTATGTGCGACAGGTAAACAAAGGGTTATTTCACGAGGGATCTTTTTCTACATTGTAGTACCAAACACAAAATTTACACTTCTAGAAAGGACAGCAGGCCTGAGATTAGATAACAGGCCTTTACTAAAACAGCAGACAGACATAACTTTACTCGTTCAAACACATTGACACTGAATATAATAGTTTACTGGGATCCACATTAAACCCATATACCATAACCTATGAAATACAATCAAAACGTTTCTGTGATGATTACATTTATATATTTAGTTGTTTTTATGAACAGCCGGTTTGACCAATTAGCCGCTAACGTTAGCTTAAGCATGCTAGTGCTACAAATGTTTCCCACAGTCGCTGGAAAAGGATGAAAGCTTTTCGATATTTCTGCTGTACGGAAGGAGATATAAAGACTGACCGGAACGATACTTATTAAAAACAGTGATTACTAACAGCATATGATGTCAAAATGTTGGAAGGACGTCGTTTTTGGAGCTAGCTGTTAGATAGATGTGTGTCAGTAGTGCTGTAGATTGAGCGGTTATTCACTCAGCACTTGACAGGGTTTGTGTTTTCAGTTACTTACAGGGTTTTGGGGTGGCTCTCGTCTTCCATTCTTGAATGCCGGAAGGAGTGCTAACAAATCTCGTTTTCAGTATCTCAGATGTGGTTTATTTTTAGAATGAACAATACTGGACTGGTGTTACTTTCAATCTTGAGTAGAAAATGGCGGAACCCGGCTAGTCAGGAAGACAGTCACTGCGCATGCGCAGAAGCGGACCGGTTTGGAGGGCGAGGGATGTGACAGGAAAGGGGAGTTTGACTAAATCATCGCGTTTGTGTAAATGCAGGTGTGAATATAACTATATATGTATATATGTATGACAAGTATCTTACTTGATTATGCGATATAGATTCTTTGCAGGTTATGCATTAATTTGTATGCTTTAATTCAGTCCATTTTATTTGTTTTTATTTTTAGTGACCACTTGTTAGAGCTCCAATGGATGCTTGGCGAAAAGTAACACTGTATTGCAAGGCACACGGATATAGAGACAATATTCTATATCAATTCAATAGAATTCAGGCAATATTTAGTGATTATTAGTGTACTGATTAACTACACTGCAGAAACGGAACTCCCCTAACGTTATATTGTGATAGACAATTAATATTGTTGCAATGTTTCGCTAATATTCAAGGCTAGCCTATGTGTGTAAGCGCGCCCGCACATCTGCTCAAATCTTTTATTTTAAATTATTACATTTGACCAATTATCAGAAAGCCTAGAAATATACAGGAATTTGACTTCCCACGATGAGCAGATTTTTAACACGTCACTGTTTTCGGTCCCAAAAATGTTTTATATTAATAATTTACATTATTTAATGGCATTAAAATGACAGATTACTGTATTTCATATAGCTACAACCACAGATGCATGGATTGTAGAAGTGAAATGGAAAGAAAATGACAAGAGATCACACAGGTTTTCACTGAAAACTGAAATACTTGGTGTCTTATGTTAAAAGAGCAACAAGTGTGCTCGATCTTATAAACCGGAGGGGCAGGAGATTAAAGTATCAGAGAGGATCTGTGTCTGGACGGTCAAGGGGTAATAAATAATTTTTGGTCACACACGTGGGCGTCACAGTGAACCCTCCGCTAGAACTTTCTCGGTAGTCTTCAGAGGGACCTTGCTGCTTCGAGAAACCCGTCCCAGTTTACAGTACGTCATCAAACGGACCCTTTAAAACGTCTGTAGCGGCTGTAATGGCACAATATTCGGGAGCGAAGCAATATCAGAGTATGAAAACACTGTCTCCAGTCGAAACGATGGCAACTAACGATCCTCTGCCACCTGGGTGGGAGATCAAAATTGACCCGCAGACAGGTTGGCCGTTTTTTGTGGATCACAACAATCGCACAACGACGTGGAACGATCCGAGGCATGACACGAAAAAGGTAGGATGGGGCTTGATTGTGCTTTTGGAAGTTGCGCTGTCAAACGCGAGCGTTTTTCGGGCGATCTTACTAATGCAGATCAACATACGGCGTGTGTTTTATAGATTACTTTGGGCGACGTGGCATTTTAGAGGGTGTTTCATCGAAAAGACAGTTTTGTTGAGTGCGTAGGCTACGATCCCACTCAGTACGTCCACATCGTACTTGATCAGACGCTGACTGTCTAGGGTAGATGAGCCACGCACTTGATATTCGCCGAAGCTCGCGCGTGAATCGCAGTCACCTCTGTGGAAATAACGCTTCGCGTGCATTCGAGCGGCCCGAAGGCATACACACGGGCGAAATATATTAGTGTGATGATCTCAGCTGAAGTGATTAGTGTGTGACGCACTGCAGTCATATGTGAGAGTGTTAGAACGACTCCTCAATGTTTATTTAAAGCCTCGAGAACTACGCACACTGCGCTTGTTCTCCACATCCCTGGAACCGCACAGCACTAGCGCGTCCCTCAAAGTTTTCCTTACATGGGATTTCAGAAAGATCCACCCACTCACCGATTCTATCATTGTGAATGGGCTTCAAAGTTACAAAACTGGAAGTGTCAAACTGTTCTCCGCACATCAGGTTCTGGGAGTCAAAAATGTGTGGGGGGAACACGGGGGCTTGCCAGTTGGCATCTTTCATTAGATAGATCAACACTTGTCCGAAGTTAGTGTCACCAAGAATCTGCTGCAAAGACACAGCTGCCAGGAGATAAACTGAGCGCTACTCTTGGCGTCTGTCAAAAAAAGCAGAGGGCATGAGGTCATATACTATTCTCTCTGTTTAGCATATTGGTTTTAGTAAAACTACATAACTGCTATTATTTCCTAGCATCAAAAATCATTTTAAAGGCCCGGGATTGAGATTTGTTGCATTTTAAGCATGGCCTATAATAACACAGCTATAATGCCAAATTAATGTGCTGATATATTTATACTTGCACAAGACATTATATTTGAATTGGTGAAGGAGAATGAAATGTAGCTGAACTTTAGCTTCTTAACTTTCAGTATAAGTTTAGTTTACATGAGTGACATTTAAGTGGAATTTCGTGAGCAGTAATTCTGTTGTCAGCTTCTGGTAGTGCAGTGATGAAAGAAGCTGTCTAATGATCATGTGACTGATCAAACTGATCATGAGCGAAATCTACATGGGTAACTTTTTCGCCGTAGTTTCATGCAATTCTAATTAAAAGCAATGGATTTCGCTTGCAAAGTTTTCACTGAGCCATCATTAAATGAAACCATCTCTTCATTCTGGAATAATTGCCTCGCTCTTGAATACCCCTGTCTTAAATGATGTAGCTGCTTTGCTGTTTGAACATCAGAATAGGTGTTTCGAGATGAGCATTTGTTAGGAATTTTATCTCTTTTGATGTTTGTTGTGTCTGAGCAACTCTGATTTACATTGATGAGTAAGGGAGGCCCTCCTCCTCACAAAGAGTATTTTAAGACACAGTGTCAACAGCACAGGAACCCATTGAAAAATGCTACATAGAGTGAGTCATGGCATTAGAATCGACACCATACAGAGTATATCCTGTAAGCCAATGCCATCGCTTAACAGTTGCTGTGCACAGTGAGTTTTTACCCACTCGTGTTTCATGTTTGTTCCTGGACTGCTTCGTCACTGAGAGAGGGCGGACTGACCTTTGCATGTCAAACAGATGAGGAGAGAAGACGTGAGACACGCTCATATTTGAGTGTTACATATATGTACTGAACTGAAGCAGTGACTGAATTCTCTGGCATGTTGGTTGGTTGCAATAACGGGTAATATAAATTTACATTAGACAGATTTACAATGTGTGGAATTCGCACATAACTGAATGGGACTAGTCGTAAAAGCCTACAACTTGACAGTGATGTGATGCTAATAGGAAAAATGTATCAGGTGTAAAATACTGTCACATGGAGGATCTATGTCAAATAGAAAAGTGGCTTTTAATGTGTGTTTCGTCATAACCGACAATACTAAAAATACGAAAAAAGCAACAACTTTGCTTTCTTTTCGTTAATTTCTCTTTTTCTTGCTTGTAATAATCTGAACAATGCCTGAAACTGTGTTTTATGAGCCGCTTGTGGCATTCTTTGCTTTGGACTAAAATGTCTGCTAAATAAATAAATGTTAATTTAACCATAAATGTACAAAGTTTAACTTCCAAAGTTCATCCCCGTTGCTGCTGACTGTTATGTATTCTGTTTAACAATATCAGTATTTCGTTTTACGTACAGAATGATGATCTAGCTACTGATTTTATGAGAAAAACTTATGTATATTATTTTCTCTGGCTTGTTTTTAATATTTTCCGCCATAGCCAAGTCATTGGTGCAATCAAAGCGTTTTGTTTATCCTGTCTGCAATGCCATTGTTGATAATTGGGGCTTTTACAATAACCCTGCCAACCACATGCTTTAGTTATTTGCCTTCCCCTTTAAAACAATTTCGCAGATAGCTTCTACATATTTCAGCAAAACTGGACTGAAGAGAAGTCATGTTGTTGATCAGACTTATGATGCAGAATTTTTTGTCTTATTATTACTTGAGGATACAACTATTATAAATACAAATAATGAGATACTGTTAAATACACCTTTCAACCATCCTTTTTTTTTTTAGGTTTTCTTAAATGGCCCGTCTATGTCCCCTGAGTCTCCTCCGGACATGCACAAATCCTTTATTCAAGAGATGAGGCAACCAATGCTACGCCAGGGCTACATCCCCATCCCCGTCTCCCATGAAAACACTGAACCCAGGCTGCAGCAGTATCCAAGTTTCTCCTACATCCACCCGTCAGTGCAGCAGAGTTTGAGAACAGATGGACGAACACCTTCCCCGACCCCAGCATCCCACTGTCGGCCTAGATCTCCAGTGCAGGCCCCATCCGAAGCATGTTTGTCTTGCTCACCTGCTTCGCACGGGCCTGAGGTAAGACCATTAGGAACTGGGTTTCTCTATTAGATATGGCAGTTTCTGTCAGGCTATGGATTCATTGAGAAAGAACTGCATAAATACATAGACTTTTCTTCCAGAGGTTTCATTTATGAGATTTCTTAGGGAATTGTATTTTCTGTTCAAAATGTAAAAAAAAAACAGGATTTTTATAGATTTGTTGAAAGTAGCGATATAAACAGATTTTTAGTGAATCATATGTTCTCCCTGTATTTAATGTTTGTCAAAACTTGCCCATTTTGAATTGTCAAAATAAGTTTATTTAATAGTGTATTATTTTGTTTTTGTACATGTATTTTTTGTTTAATCAAAACTGCACTAAAAGGAGAAATATTGTGCAATTTGTTTTTATCTAAAGGACAAGCAAAGCAAAATATCAAAGAGCCAACAATAGTAGTAATACTTAAATTTAGTTTTTTTTTTATATCTTTACTGTCCTTTTTGATTAACTTATTGCTTGCTGAATAAAATATATTTATGTGCATCAGGTTCATCAACCACAGGGCACACACCAACAAATGAGTGGCCTTCATCAGCACCCCCGACCCAGCAATACTGGTCTCCGTGCAGGCTACATCTCAATTCCGGTGATCCATGAGGGTGTAGGGGGCGTCTCACAATGCCAGCCGAGCCAAAGTTCTCATCCCACGCGAGAAAAAATGCCAATCTACCGTGAACAAGTGCCCATTCAGATCCAACAGAATCAAGCTGCCAGTCCTATCTCGGTCCCCTTGCTGGCCCAGTCGCCAGTCATGTCTCAGATCATGGGAGAGAGACCCCAGGTAAGTGTGTTGTTTATTAATAGGTACTGACTTACTTAAGCTGTTCGTTAACTTAATGTAATATGTTACCATTGCCAGGTCCTGCAACACATTGGACACACAGCAATATCACCTAAATCTGAACAACCAGTTGAAGAAATTGTCAGAGCGCCTGCTTTTGAGTTTCCTGTTCAAAGAGTTAGTGATGTTCCTCAGCAAATACATCACCAGCCAGTACATCCACAACAACAGCAACAACCTACTCAAGCACCTCAGCCAAAAGCACAACAACCCGTACCGCAGTCACCGCAGGTATCAGAGACATCCAATATTACCATACAATTTCCTCCAGTGCCACAACCCCAGGAAACCACTGCCCCTCAAACACCTCAAGAGGTCCTACCCCCAGAAGTCCAGCCTGAGGACACTACAGAAAAAGATCTGAGCCACCCAGGACTGATCAAAGTGCAGCAGATAGTAGATCGTGTGGAGAAACTGGCACAAGATGTGAGAAGTTTTGATGGAAAGAAGAATGATAAAAGATACTTGCTGCTGGAAGAGATGTTAACCAAAGAACTTCTGGCTCTGGACTCGGTGGACCCTGAAGGTCGCCCAGATGTGCGTCAGGCTCGGAGGGATGGCGTTCGCAGAGTTCAAACCATTCTAGATGAACTGGAGATGTTTGGAGAGCCGATGGAAGGGCTGGTTGGTGACACATACCCTCAGGCGAAAGGAGAGCCGAGGATGATTGACCAGGCGAACACAGAGAAGGTCAAGGAGATTTCATAATCGCACAAAGAAGAAATTTGAGAAGAACACTAATTAAATCCCCATTCTTGTTTTTACTTGCGCAATTATTATTAGTTGCATGCATGAATAATTGAAGTTTTCTGTTGGAAATGATCTAACGTGATTTGTTTACCGAGTGCAATCATGTGTGCTGTTATGTGATGCTGCTGTTGTCAAATCTCACCATGCCAATGTCTTGTAGCAAAAGACATAGTGGTGACAAGTTATATTCAAAAACACACAAAAACGAGGCCTTGAACAAGAAGAAAGTATTTTAACGTTCAAAAAGTATCTTTTGTACCATGTTGAATGAATGAATGGTAAAATGTTTTTGAATATTCCTTAAGAAGTTGTGGGATGTCATAGTGAAAACTTTATTTGATTTTTTAAAATGTTCATGTGTGGGCTACAAAAAGGATAAAGGCATTCATTTTAATTATGGCATATGGGAAGGTATTCATGCCTTTAAATTTAACCATCTGAACATCATGCAGGAGAATAATTCAGTGTTGGAAGTGAGCTTTTCTGACAGAATTCCCTATGATGGTTTGAATGCTTGTCAGTATTATTATATGTTGAATGATAGTGATAAAAAATGATGATATATTTTTATTCTATTTTTCTGTGCCAAAAGGAACATTTCCAGTATTAAGAATGTTCACTTAAGAATGTTCAAATGTTGAATCTAAAGAACTCAATGAATAAATGGTCGCCTTATGATAAAGGGGCTGGTTTGTTAAAGCAGCCAGGGTCAGTCCAAAGTTAAAGTGGTCTATGAACCGAAGAGGTACCAAAATCATCCAATTTTTTAAACATTGTGCCCTTAAGGAAGGCAACTTCAACATTTGCTTTAAGGGACTAGAAATTAGTGTACCAAAAATGACTTGTGTGCCAGCTAAAATTCTGTTTAAAACAAAGTGCTGTGTCTCACATAATTGTTGTGAGACCTTTTTTTTTTAATCTTAATGATCTGTTACTGACTCTGATATCGTACTAATACTGCGAACAAAACTGGTTTTTTAAGTGTTTTGTGAAATAGTATGCAATGTTCAGTGTTCACAGCTTGGTTATTTGCAGTTGACATGATATGGTGACATAAGCATGACTGCAAATACGATATAATAAAGCACTTTGCTAACATTGAGTGGTATACTCTTTTTTTCATTTTTATGAAGAACTATGAAGAAACAAACAGAATAACTATTGCTTGGTCCATCCAATGTTGTATACGAGATTATTCTACAGTGTTTGCAGTATTAAGACTTTGTCAGCATAGTAATAATAAATTTCCAGCTATGAGAAAAGGTGAGCTATTAATCTTAGAGAAGTCAAGAAATTAATTAACTGGAACAAAAAATTGAGTCCTATTTGCAGAAGTAAGGTTTCTTGAAGACTACAATGAGACCATGGCATTATGCAATCAACTAGGGATAATATTCCATCTAGATAGCGTTTAATTCCTTTTAGGATAGGCTTCAAAGGCTGTAATGTACAAAGGCGTTGTGGAAAGACGCCTACTGCCAGATACATCTTTACCAGTCAGACAGTGAACAATGCTTTACTGACCACTGTCCCTCCAGTATTTTAATTTAGTAATTTGAATTAATATAGTCTATATTATATTACTGTTAATATAATGAATTTTTTTTAAAACAAAATTATGTTTATTAAAAATATCATTTTGGTTTTAAGCAGATTTCATGAGAAATTTACTATGTGGTTATTTCATATGAATTCATAGGATATGAATACTATGGAAATGGAATACTAAATGGAATACTCTACCAACCTCAAATTTGTAAAACAACTTGTTTAGATGTGTTAACTTTGATTTTCATAGTCATATGTAATGTAAAATTGGAAAATAGTATTGTAGTAAATGTAAACGTATATAACTCTACACCGCAATACACTACAAAACACTACAATTTCGCTTTTCATACTTTTTCACCTAAGCAATAATCTGCCAATTAGTCTTTAAAAGGACACCAAATTTAAGTCTGTACTCAAAAGCCCTCAAGATGTACAGTTCAAGATGACACTTTTATTAATTTAATCATTCGTTGCACAACAATGACTCTAAAGAACAATTAATTAATTAATTTCGCACACTGCTCGACATACGGATTTATTATTTTAACATATTTAGACGCGTAACTAATGCATCTAGAATAATTACAGCTTTTACAACTATTCAAACATTATTGAATCAGATCAGTTATACAATCTCCAAAATAGATTCACAAATAATAAAACAATAGATCAAAACAAGTACTGCAGGTGGGGCATCTCAGTCACAGATGAAGTATGATGTTAGATGTGACGGAGGAAGTCACGTGTGTGTATAACTGGAGGAAATTGTTTCAGTCGCTGCTGCTCCCCTCAGTGGAAAATATTAGACCGACCGGCACATATCCGAGCTACAGTATCGCCCTTCTTAAACTGACATTAAATACCGACAATTCACTGTCGATGATCGGCCAGTAGCTGACATAGAGACACGATGCTTTATATGATTACTAAAAACGTTTACTCAAGTACACAGCTAGCAGGTTAGCTGGCTGGCGTCTATTGGGATTGCCAGTGGACGAGAAGAGAGCTTCTTCATTTCCTCGTTTCTCGGATCGGGAACAAATCCAGCGGCGTGGTGGTGTCGGGAAACTCGTATGTTGTGGTGAACATGGAGCTGTTTCAAGCTAAAGATCATTATATTCTCCAGAGTGGAGATAACGCGCTGTGGTGCAGCAGGAAGGATGGATCTATGGCCGTGAGACCGGGTAATGCTTACATTGTAACTCCATCACTTTATTATCCAGTATGCATGTGTTTCAGTGTTTCCTTTTTCACTGTCTACGTTGATGTCATTTCTCGCGCACAGTAGTTGACTGTCACGATACGCTGCTCCAAAACCGAGGGGAAATTAGGGATATTTGCCGCTTTCAGAATAAGTTGGTTCTATCATTGTGAAGTTGTATAGACGTTTAAGAGAGGGAAATGCCACTTTTTTGTTTTTTTATTTGTCGAACGAGGCGGCTGTCTGAAAGATGCCTGGTTGTTGTGCTTTTTCATTTGCCCTACTTTCAAAGCAGCGGCGGCGCTTGCATGACATGCGTGTCAGTGCTAACCTCCGATGGTGTTTTGGTTGTATGTCTTGCCTAAAAATGCGTGTTATCACAACATCATTTGTGGTTTAAGGGGTTGGATGTTTTGGTCAAGGGCGTTTAGATGTCAGCTTGAGAATCTTAAAGGGATAGTTCACAAAAAAATAGTGAATTCTGTCGTTATTTGCTCACCATGTTTTTCCAAATCTGTATGACTGACTCTCCACAGGAGATGGTTGAATGCTAGACACTGTCAGCCTCTGTTATGACTGCTTCCATTTCATCTTTTTTCCACGTAATGAAAGTGAATAGTGAAAACCTTTTATTCTCTAAACTTCTGCCCAACATCTCCTTTCTTGTTCCAAGGAAGAGAGTCAAACCACAATAGCGTGAGTTAACGATGACAGAATTCAATTTTGAGATTAGTAATGCCATAAATATGTGTATTTTTCACATAGCGGGTTATATAATATATATTGTTGTTTATTTTTGCAGCAAAATCTATATCTGTTTGATATTGTGATAACCTTTTGCCATTACGCCTTCCCAATCGTGAATGCTTTTTTATTATTTAATCAGTTTACAGGGCTCACAAATTACAGCGAAATGGCCTTAATTAAACAGAAACGAAATGCCAGTAGTAAATAAATATTTAAAAGTCCATCGCTGATATATTTATGAATATGCTGGCCAGTGCTACTGCTGTTAGATGTCGTACAAGGGAAGTAGACTTATATAGTTACACAGTTAAATGGCGATGGTTAAAGTAAGAGTCAGACATGTGACTGTTCCTCTGGAGAGAAAACGCAGGCACAGTAGATAGTCAAATAAACATTTTCTGCCCAGTCTTTAAAATATTAGTTTGCTATGTACATGCACACATTATTTAAATGTGTCATTTATTTAGTTTTACTTTTAAAGGTGCCATAGAATGCATAGAGAGAATATTTTAAATTGTTCTCTGATATGTACATTGAAGGAATGTAGCGTAAGGGGAAAAAATGCCCAGAAATGGTTTTACAGGTCCATTTACAACCCTAGAATTTGCCCCTAGAATGAATGTTTTTGCCTTATTTGGAAGGTTCATGAATAGTAATGAGGAGGTCTGCTCTGATTGGCAGTTTCTCAGCGTTGCTC
>JAUMHQ010000070.1:11408924-11425642 GCA_032361165.1 Enteromius paludinosus
TTATGTCCATGTACTGAACTGTTATTATTCAACCATGCCAAGATAAATTCAGTTTTCCATTCTATGGCACCTTTAAACCAAAAGATTTGCATGCCTTACCATGACCAGTATTTTACACTCACACAGCAACCTTTGTTACAGTTTCTGTTCATCTAACCTTTAAAATATTTACCTATATTTACCTAAGACTAGATCTAGATGGGCAGGTAGTCCAGGTAATCTCTTCCAGTGTCAGGGAAACTCCAGCCTGTGAAGATTTGGATGAGTTCTAGCTGTTTTTCTCCACGTGCGTGCAGCCAAGCTGATCGGGTTTAGGTTGCAGTGCTGTTCCATTATTTAACTGGATAAGGGTTTCCACTGTAGGCTTGATGCATACAGTCTCAGTTCTTTTGAACAAATTCCTAACAATATGCATCATGCCACAGTTGCCAGCGTGGCTGGGTCAGGTTTTACCACCATAGTACTTACTACTGTGTTTATTATTCAGTCCCAGCTGGTTTAGTATGTCAGATTAAAGCATACTTCAAACAGAAATTAACCTTTTGTAGCTTCACTTGCTCGCCGATGGATCCTCTGCAGGGAAAGGGTGATATCAGGATTAGAGTCCAGACAGCTGATATAACATCATTATAATCCACATAACTCCAGTCCATCAATTAATGGCTAGTGAAATGAACAGCTGTGTGTTTGTAAGACAAAGATCTATCTGCAATCCAAAATCACACTTCTTAATGTCAAATAAAAGGGTATCCACTTCAAACTTCTATTAGAGAACACATTGATGTGTTTACAAATTGGAATTACAGAAATGTTTAGTATTTGTTGTAAGCTCACATTAAAGTCTGTGTTAAATCAAAAGTAGCTATATTTATTTTGTTAGTGCATATTGCTATTTTTGTGATGAACAATTCATCTGCAATCTTTAATACAAATTTGAAAATGCTCCTCCCCTCTAAAATAACGGGCCGTCTCTGATGACATCAGTTTGACGGCTTGGGTATGCCATCCTTAACCATGGCCCTCCAACTGTCAGTGTTAATTTCTGAATTAAAGACCTTCTTTCTACATCCAATCAATTCTCATTAGAAAAAACAAGCCACGCCCTCTGTTTTCTTTTATTCAATATTCTGTTACTCTTGGAAGTCAGTCACAAAACGCACATTTCTGGTATACACTGAAGTAATTTCCTCATACCAAGACATAATTCAACTCCATGGATGTACCAGCTTTTCATGGCCTGGTAGATCTTCCCTCAGACTGAAATGATCCCCAGTACCAAGCTAATGGTCATTATAAAGGGTTTTTGGCAACTTCATGATGCGGCTTATCCAGCACCCAGCTATCCGTCATCAAGCTGTGAACATCTGATGGTTGAGTCCAGGTCAGCGGTAAAAAATATAGAGAGCATCTGCTTCCAAACTGAATTTCTGTCAGATGATCATAGGAGCCATAAAGTTGACATACTCTTAGAGGATGCCACAAAAAATGCTGTCTTTGCACATGACATTTCAGACACTGCGCATCACTCCTAACAATGCAGGTGATGCTTTTCAGAAGATCAATCAGCTTTTCAGAAGAGCTCAGCAAGTTGGTGACTCAAGTCAGCAGTCAGCATTGTAACCTTGGAAAGTCAAATGAAGCTCTGAAAGTTCTTCTGCCCCAGATGCAGTACTTGTACTTGCAAAACAAATAAAAATTTCTGTGTTAAAATAATAAATATACAATAAGTTAATGTGTACTGTATGTGTGATAATTCTACATAAAGAAATATATCAGGGACTGAACACTTTCTCACATTTTCATTCTTTTCACACATTTTCATTCTTTTTTTCCAGCAACCGATCTGCTGCTAGCATGGAATCCTATCTGTCTGGGCCTTGTAGAAGGTATTATTGGAAAAATACAGCTTCATGCCGGTAAGTTGAATCAGGAGATTTAGTATATTTACTAAATATGAGAAAACCATATTGAACTGTAATGTTTGCAATAAATTTGGCGACTCTTGGACTAAAACAGACGTATAATGTCATTACTGCTAAATTACCATTTATATTCAATTGATTTAATAAAAGACACGATGGCTTCCATTTGTTTTTACTGTAATTCACTTTGTAGCAGGAAGAAACTGGGTACCAGAGACTTTATTTACTTACCATGGTATTTACAGCATACCTCATTCAAAAAATATTAGGAATATGATTATTATGAATATGATTTCCATATAGGTGCAAATGCTTTTCACTACATTAAAAACATAGGTCTTGAGGGATTTTTTGTCTCACAGAAGTGAAATGATGGCATGCATCATACTTTCATTTCACTATTCAGAGGGTGATATGAGAAGTCAACCTCTGTCCATTGTTAACCGGACCACTTTATATGAATAATGTTGTTATAGTGTCAATCTCTCTTCCTTTTTCAGAGAAACCTTCACTGATGCCTATGTTATGTACTGTAGGGATGCACCGATCCGTATCGGCCAGTATGTCAGTAAAGCCGGTCCTGTAATCAGCGGTAAATGTCATCAGGTGCGTGATTTCACATTGAGCTGTATATACTACACACAACCGTTGTTCACGAAATCACGCGCCTGATGGCATTTACCGCTGATTACATGGCCGGCTTTACTGATAAAATGCGCGAACATATCGGCCGATCCGGATCGGTGCATCCCTAATGTACTGTTATTGATGGATAAAGTAATTGTTTGACCTTTCATGTTTGATTGCAGTTTTTTCTTAGAGAAAATGATTCACATGAGTTTGTAGCTACATACTGTACATGCTTTACATTGTAACCTAATACAGTGGGCAAACCTGATATTTCCTTGCACCGTTGTTCCAAAGAGCCCTGGCTGTTCTCATTGAATTTTCCACCCAAACATCTTAGAGTTGCCTCCTGGACTGTGCGCTTTTATCTATTGATTTACATTAACGTACCAGTGAAAGTATGACTACATCACGCCGCAATGTCTTTAAAGTCATTGTTATGAGAATGTTTGCCTTAGGAATGAATCATGCCGGATAGAGCATGAGGTGTGGAACTCTGTACTCATGACAAACTCCACCCCCCTTTGGGCAGATCTTCCTCTGGGCCTGATTCTGATTCGCCAGAAAGCTCTGGTGGGCCAGTTGCCAGGAGACCATAAAGTCTACAAGATCACTAAGATCGTAGTCATTCCACTCTCAGAGGATGAACCACAGGATCTGGAATTAGAGGTGATTAATGCTGCCTGCATATGTTCAAATGTTCTTCATGCTGGATTTGATCAAACTTGGTATAGAAGAAATGTTATAATAATGAACTTAGTTACATTAACCATTACATTTCATCATGTAGATGTGTTGCTCTAACATTTCAACAGTTATTTCTTGCCATTATCCTAGTTGGTAGACATTAATTTCATGGATCCTGATAGAATCTTCACAACTTCTTCCCAAATTCCCAACTTGTTAGTGCGCCCAGTTGACACTTAGGCCAAGACTTTAGGTATTTCAGCCCTTTTGTGTAGAAAATGGTTGACGTACAATTAGTGCAAGAGTAGTGGTGTGTGTTTCTAAGGGGTTCCAGAGGAAGCATGATGTTTCTAAGAAGTCAGTCTCTCAGCAGAGCCTCTGGGATTGAGAGGAGATGTTTAACCATGTAAGTGAAACAGTCAGAGGTCACTGTAATTCATTCTCCTGGCACGCTATCTATACTTCAGTAGTTAATCACAGAATAATTGCTCTCTATATAGCAGCCCCTCTGTGTAGTTTGATTTTAGCTGTTCTTCTGTTTTATGGGCAAATGAATTTGTTCTGGCATCGGCATCAGGCTAGTCTTAGTGCACATCTTGGCACCCTTTCAGCTTTAATTACAGGAATTAATGTAGCAGCTTTTTTCAGATGGACTTTGAGCAGGGAAACCGAGAATGTTGTAGATTTGTCACCTAGGTACAAATGGAACTATTTAGCTTTGTTAGAAATGATAGTTAGGATGAACAAAATGGGTCAACTACTCTTTTGCTCTCTTTCACTTTCAGCTCTGTAAAAAGCATCATTTTGGAATCAACAAACCAGAGAAAATCACCCAGTCACCAGACGAGTCCAAGTTTCTGATGAAGACCCTGAGTCAGATCAAATCTAATGTTGCCGTTCCAATCAAGAAAAAGGTGGATGAGTTGTTTTTAAATCATTAATATCACTACCAATCATTTTGAGACTAACTCTGAAGTACCTGTTTAATTTAATCTGTTAGTTTTTTGTCCTGATTCTTCCACAAATTGGCATCTTTTTAACTTGGTATTGTCTCTTTAATTTCATTTTGTTTGTTCACTCCTATCCAGTATTCCCCTGCCTTTCAGGTCAAAGAGAATAAAGAGAAGGAACGTCTGGAGAGGCGACTACTTGATGAGCTCTATAAGATATTCATGGACTCGGATTCATTTTACTATAGCCTGACCTATGACCTCACCAATACAGTCCAGCGACAGGGAGAGTTAGGCAAGTCCGATCAGCCCTTGTGGAAAAAGGTAAGAAGCTGAGTTAGGTCTACAGTGAGAGTTGGTTGAAAGGTTGTGAAATCTAGTAGTTACCTGTTTATTAATTTTTGTCATTAAGAAAGAATGACTTTTACACTCTTCCCACACATACAGAATGCAAAAATACATTTATAGCCAAGCTTCAGTTCTCATTTCTTATAGAAGAGATCATTATCTGTAGACACTTCCTGGATAACTAGTCAAGTATTAATAAATTAGTATGTGTTATTTCTGAAGATGCAGCTAATTTAAAACAACGAACAAAGACAGAAGGACGGAAGTGGTAGGGGAGTGAGTCACTGCAGTGATGTCATTGTTAATCAAATCTAAAACTGCTTTTGTTAATAGAAATAAAGCTGAAATAAATGATACATACAAGTATTAGAGGAGAAATTGCATTGATATACTGAAATGACTAAAACTGAAGTAAAATATAAATGTTTTAAAACTAATTAATAAAAATTACAGAAGCATGTAACACAACTGCTGAAACTTAAACTTAAATGAAAACTGAAAATATAAAAATAAAAGCACATTTTAAATATTTAAAAAGTATAGTTATCGTTAAATAACAATAAAATAACATCAGTATTAAAAGGTTATTTCCAATCCCACTTTCTGTTTCTCTGTATGCTCTGATAAAAAGACCATAAAACAAACATTTACACATACCATCTGACAAACACACAGAATACTGATCCAAATAATATTTCTTTTACCATTAGGTGGATGATAGATTCTTCTGGAACAAGCATATGATCAAAGACCTCATCGACTTGCAGGTGCAAAATGGTTTTTCTCAAATTTTCCTGAATATTTATTTGTAAATATTCAAATATGCAAACCTTGGATGTCTTGTTTTTCCCAATGTAAAAATTTAATTTTGTCTGTTTATATCACATTCTGACTTGTTCCTTGCCAATGGCAGTGAATACTTCACAATTCTGGCTTTTTTATATAACTGCAAACATAAAATTATAATTGCAGGTCAGAGTTTACAACTGTTTTTTTATCTGCTGCAGAATAAAAAACACACAGTTATTGTGACTTAATTTCATAATTCAAACTTTTTCGGGTTACACTTTTTAAGGTGTCCTTGTTACAGTGTAATTACATATTTAACTATGGAGTAAAATTATTTAACTAAGTGTATTTGTTATATGATCAGGCTTTGTCTTAGGGTCACTTGCATGTAATTATACATTATCTATTGTTATTATGTAGTGAGTACATGTAACATGTAATAAGAACACCTTAAAATAAAGTGTTACCCTTTTTTCTCAGAATTGCAATTGTTTTTTTTTTGTTTTTTTTACACTGTCTGGTGTAAACATGCTTCTATACCAGCTCTGAATAGTGCTAATACAAGAGATCCTGTTTTGCAGGTGCCTCAAGTGGACTTTTGGATGATTCCTATCATCCAAGGCTTCGTGCAGGTGGAGGAGCTGGTGGTGAACTATAACGAGAGCTCTGATGAAGAGAGGAGCAGCCCGGAGACACCCCTGCAGGAGCCCACCTGTGTGGATGATATTCACCCACGCTTCACTGTGGCCCTCATCTCCAGACGAAGCCGTCACCGTGCAGGTACACTAATCGGTACTACCAAGTTATTCATATTAACTCACCGTGCCGTCAGTGTAATAATTTCATTGTTTTTGTACTGAAGGAATGCGCTACAAGCGGAGGGGGGTGGATACCGACGGACACGTGGCCAACTATGTGGAGACGGAGCAGCTAATCCATGTGCACAGTCACACACTGTCCTTTGTACAAACGCGAGGCTCTGTCCCTGTGTTTTGGAGCCAAGCTGGGTATCGCTACAACCCCAGACCTCGGCTAGAGAAAGGTGGGGTTGTGTCTGTGTAATCGATTCTCTATTCAAATCATAAATGAGATCTAACTCACAGCACAGTCTAGCACTTCTGTTTATAGACTAGATATCACTGTGATGCATCAGTGTAGTCATTGTTTGGAAATGTTTTGTTTTGTGAATAGCGTCAGGTGTGGAATTGGCGTGCTTTCATGATTGAACATAGTGCTCAGAGGAAATATTGTGGCTCTGTGGTGATAATTCAGAGCTTTACTGTGATCCTTCTGCAGCACTGTTTCCTACGTGATGTTATCTTACAGTTGTTTTTTGTTGCAGGCGAGAGGGAAACTATGCCTTATTTTGCATCTCATTTTGAAAAGCAAATTCAGATTTACAAAAAACTGGTAAGAAGCATTTAAAATATAACAGTTTCAGCAAGTGAAAGCCAATTTTTTTTTTATCAATAAAATCTTTAATGATCATTAATCTCACAATTTTCTTTATAGCTAATGCATTCTGTTCTTTAGTGAAATATATAATGTATAATATATAATATCACTAAACTGAGGCATTTATTTGATGAAAAATACAGTAACAACAGTTATATTACAAAATACTATTACAAATTTTCTATTTTAATACTGTGTATCTCAAAAGGTAATTCATTCATTTCTATTATAATAAAGCTGAGATTTCAGCAGTTATAGCTTTCCCCAAATATAGCCCTATTTTTACAGCAGAAGCAAATTCTATTATTTTGTCCTTGGAGCACATAAAGACCGGAACAAAGAAATTTACTTTTAATTACATATTCAAAGTATCGTCTTCAAGCTGCGTGATCATCCAGCACTTAAAATGTTTTTTTTTTTTAATTAGAGGATTATAATTTTAATATCTGGTTTTGTTGGGTGCTTGGACACTGGAATCGAAACAAATAAGTATCTGTAGACCTTGAAATTTGTATAGAATCTCCTGTACATTTAATATTTATAATTTGTTACTATGTTAAAAACAAATGGCAAATGCAGAGAAATCTATATGCAATGAATAAAGGAATATTTCACCCAAAAAAGAAACTTAATACAGGTTTAGGTCACCTTGAAGGTAAATAAATAATAATAGAATTTTAATTTTTGGGTGAACTATTCCTTTGAATTGGTCTCAATGTTGAAAACGTTCAACCAATGGGACCAGGGCTGTGTTTTCCAAAAGCATTGTAAGCCTAAGTTGATCATAGCTCCATTGGTTTTAGTGGGTCTATGATGTACTTAAGCTTACAACACTTTGCGCAGATTGTTTATACCCACTGTAGAATTGGTCGTTCCAGGATGACACACACATTTTTAAAACTAGGAGATTCTCCAACATATTTTGCTTGCCAAAACCCTCATCCCTGGTGAATATTTTATTAGATTATGCTGGTTTTAACCGTGTGAGAAAACCTTTTTTTATTCATTCAAAAAATTTTAACGACAATAAATAATTTAGGCATTAATTTTTCTCACAATGAAGCTGGCATTAACAGACAAACAAATTTGTTCATAAATAATATTCTGATTTGGTGCAAAAAAAATAAAAAATTAGCGTAATATTTATGTGGAAATGTTATTAGAAATGTGTTTTACTATCAATTTCGACCAGTTGTATGTGTCATTGCTGAATAAAAATCAGTCAGACAAAGAAATTATGTCAGAACATCAATGTTTATGGTCTAAACAAATAACCTGAATTAAACATATTTACTTGCATTTGTCAAGCCATTATCTATAAAAGCCAAAACAAAAGCAATAGATATAAAATTATTATTATTGTTTTTAGTAATTCAGCACAAAATTTTCCCTATCAGATGATCATTAATTTGGTGGACCAAAATGGGCGTGAGAAGATGATTGGCGATGCTTACCTCAAACAAGTGCTCCTGCATAATAATCCCAACCTAACATATGTTTCATTCGACTTTCATGAGCACTGGTAAGAAGCTGTCTGATGATCTAAAAATCAGCCCATGTTGATGTTATGGTCAAATCTCAACAACAGATTTTCTCCTTTGTCACTTCCCAGTCGAGGGATGAAGTTCGAGAATGTGCAGACTCTCACTGATGCCATCTCTGACTTAATCACAGACATGAGATGGGCCTGGTGAGTCTTTCTTTTGCTTTTAAAGCCGTATTCTGCTTGCGAGTTAATATCATGTCCAATGTAATATTCATCTACTTTAACTTGCAAATAGGGTGGACCAAGCAGGAGTCATCTGTCAACAGGAAGGCATCTTCCGGGTTAACTGCATGGATTGCTTGGACAGGACTAATGTGGTACAGGCAGCTATCGCCCGCGTGGTCATGGAACAGCAGGTATTTAAGTTCACCTTTGATACTGGAACAAGCACACTGATAAATTCACACATAAAAATGAAAAAGTTGTTTTTGGGTAAGATCATGTGCTAAATGCCTTAAGGTGTTAAGAATACTGTGGCTTCTAGGAACGCTGCCATATTGCACCCACAGAACAGTGTAGTGTCTTTGCCTCACTCAGCTGCTCTCAGTATGCTGGTACATTTCAAAGAGTCTTTTGATCTGTTCGGTTCCAGCTGAAAAAACTTGGTGTAATGCCACCCGAGCAGCCACTGCCCCTCAAGTGCTACAGGATCTATCAGATGATGTGGGCTAACAATGGAGACACCATTAGCCGTCAGTATGCTGGCACAGCTGCCCTAAAGGTAAGTAGACTAAATGCCGTCCATTGATTTTAAGCTGTCCCCACTGCCCATTTACACCACCATCTGTCAGCATATAGTATCTAGTTTGCAGATTGACAAGTCAAACAAGTCTGTCTGTCGGTCGGTATGTAAACAAGACTTTTTTTAAGAGTTTGACATATATAGCCATATTGTTGTGTTGTTTGTTTTGAGGGACTTTAGCATCTTTTTAACTAATAAAAACTGAAAAAGCTTTTGGTTTCATAACATAACTGATGCAAGACAGTGATTACCACCCAAAGAGCTTGTCAGCTTATTCTCATCTGTTGTGTAGGGAGATTTCACACGAACAGGAGAGCGAAAGTTAGCGGGTGTAATGAAGGATGGTGTGAACTCAGCTAATCGTTACTATCTGAACCGCTTCAGAGATGCCTACCGACAGGCTGTCATTGGTAAGTATATATAAAAAAAAAATTAATTCACCGTGTTTGATATATAATGTTAAAAGCCAGGCCTGGTGCCTCATCTGCCATGTACTGTATCTCTGGTCCTCCAGACCTCATGATGGGACTTCCAGTAACGGAAGACCTGTACTCCATCTTCAGCAAGGAGAAAGAGCAGGAGGAGAAAGAGAGGGAGAGCCAAAGAGGAGCTCAGGAGCAGGTCAGCCTCCTGCTGCAGACATACATGCAGCTGCTGCTGCCTGATGATGAGAAGTTTCATGGCGGATGGGCACTTATCGACTGTGATCCAAGGTAAGAGCCCTCCACACCATCATGCAGTGCTTTTGGAGAGTTGTCATTTCAAGCAAATTGCATGATGACGTTTCAGAAAATTAAGAGGCTGTTGGCACAGAATGCGTTTTTGTGTTAAAAAGTGCAAGACACGGGTTAGTATAATGAAGATAACGGCTTTTGAATTGCTTTTTTTTTTATTAAAGTAAACACCATATTGGAATGCAAAAATGATTTCTGTGTTCGCACTCCCTTAATTGCGTAATCTTCTTTTTTTCCCTTTATTTGGAAATATTTATTACAATTCAAGAATAAAATAGTTAATAATGCTAGATATGTATTAAAAATTCATATTGTTAGTTTACTTTTTCTCCTACAGTTTATTGTCAGTGGCTCAGAGGTACTTGTACATATTGTTTTTTTCCTCCCTTTTTGGTTGTATAATAGTTGTCTGGGTGAGGGAGCCATATTTCCTCCATTCATTTGAGCATTTTTTTGGTGGTAGGTCATGGTGAAAGATGTCTGAAAACTGTTTCTGATTGGGTTGCAATCATTTTAAGTCTTTGTAAATTGCACAAGAATCTCTATATTAAATGCTTATTTGAGGTAATTTTCACTCAAAATATACTCAAATAAGCATGATGTATTATGGTCTAGAGTCAACTTCTAGTAAAATTTCATGCATTTTGCAAGGCATTGCCCATTGTTCCGTCTTTTTCCTGTATGCCCAGGGTATAATTGTGTTGTTTATGGGCCTCTCTTTCAAGATGTTGATCTTTTTCCTTTTATAGTCTTATAGATGCCACTCACAAAGATGTTGATGTTCTTCTGCTGTTGTCCAACTCTGCATATTATGTGGCCTAGTAAGTGAAAGTTTTCCCAATGTTTGTGTTTTTTAAAATAAGAAATCCTTTTTCTTGGCATCGGTTTAGTAACGCAACTCCACTTTGCTGTTGCTTTTTAGCTATGATGAGGAGGCGGACAAAGTCAACCAGTATCAGAGACTAAGTTTAGAAGGACTTGAAAAGATCGAAATTGGTAAGAGCTTGCAGATAAAGATGTGGGTGTAATTTTTGTTCTAATAAATAAAATGTACTTTGATATTGTGACAGTATGCCAATGTTGGTCTTTTTAGGTCCAGAACCGACTCTTTTCGGAAAGCCTAAATACTGCTGCATGCGGCTTCACTATAAAAATGGGGAGATGAGTGGTTACTTCCATACACTGAGGGCTGTTACACGAAATCCAGAAGATGATGGAAAAGGTTTTTGCTGGGTTACCATGATTTAGTAGTGCATCGTGTAATTCTGTGATTGACATTATGGGTTAAGTTGGTAAAAGATATAACTTGGCTCTCTGTATACTGATGTAGCTTGAAGGGTTTTGTGTTTGTGTTAAATAATTTATCCTTTCCTCTGCACTTGTTGGATTGTTTGCATTTCAGACACACTCCAGTGCATCGCGGAAATGCTTCGTATTACAAAGCAAGCTACGGGGCTTGACGTCCAGATTGTTGAAAAGAAACTAGAGAGGTAAAAGAAAAAAACTTTCTGAGCTTCTTCTGGGTCATGGTTTTTAGTTTATTTACTAAAGACACAAAGGCTTTGCTCACACTGCAGGGGATTTCTGTCTTAAATCTGTTTTCTAAGTTTTTTGTGTGTGTGTAAACTGTTGTATAACAATTATATGTGACTGGAAAGGACCAATTCTGCAAATATTTGCTAGCAGTCCACATGCATGTTTTTCTGCCTTTTTGAACAAAGCCAAGTTGTGCTGAATTGTTAGTTCTTGATTAATCTCGCTTTAATTGCTTTGTTTCAGGAGACACAGCAAACCGCATGAGGATATAATGGGAATACAAGGCAAAGCCGTGGACCAAGTCCTTGGGTCTGGTTTGGCTCAAGGCAAAAGTTTCCTTTTAAACAAGTTTTCAACGCTTAATCAGAAAGTGAAGCAGACAAAGACTAATGTCAACATTGGAAACTTCAAGCCGTTGGGGAAACTAGGGACCTTCTCAAAGCCTGAGGTAAAAGTGAACTTCCTCAAGCCAAACTTGCATATGAACCTCTGGAAATCAGACAGCAGTTTAGAGACTCATGATGGCAGCACGGGTTCAGCAGTCCTGAAAGACCTTAACGACCAACATTCAGAGATTTCCTCTGATTCGGAGTCATACAACTCTGACGAGCAGCCTTGCTCAGGCTCTCGGGAAAACGTAGACTATGTGCTTCCTAGCTGTGGAATTGTAGCATCTGCACCGCGACTTGGCAGTCGCTCGCAGTCAATCGGCAGCGTTGAGCTTGCAGTGCCCTCTGTCATCCGAGTCACAGGCTGTGATGACAAGGCAGCGGATAGCTTGTCAGTTGGCCCCGATGGCCAGTCTCCTGGGTCCGCCTCAGTGGCTGAGGAAGCCATTCTTATTGACTTTGGGACACCTATTGAAGCTTACTGCCACCAATTCGTCCAGGACGCCAAGATCAAACCAATAGAGGTCTTTGAGGAAGTGGCTCCAGCACCCAAACCGCAAGCGCCTCAAGCCCCCTCAGCTCCAGATGCAAAGCTGGGGTCTTCACATTCCCAACAGCAGCTTCCTCGCCCCTCCCAGCTTGAGGTAGAGTCCTCCGTCCATGGGGCAAATCTTCTGACTGTTCAGCCTGCCAGCTCTGCAACATCATGCGGGTCACAAAAGAACCTGGAAGGCATCACAGGGCCCTCCCCTGCAGACAGCAATGGAAGCAGAGTCGTGTCACCTTTCGCGAAAATCAGGAGCTCCATGGTGCAGGTGGCTAGTTTAACCCAAGCTGGACTTACCCAAGGCATCAACTTTGCTGTAGCAAAAGTACAGAAAAGCCCAGAACCAGACACTGTCAACGAAACCCAAGAGAACGAATTGCGAGCGATGTTTACACAGTGCCAGACCAGGATCATTCAGATATAAAGTACTTAGCAGATGTACTTTTTAGCGTTAGATTGTGACTTTCAGTACAGTAATGGTAGCATAAGCTCACAAAAGTCAAGCCACACTCCTGTTTTTCCCTCCAGTTAACCAAACCAAAGTTTACAGTCAGTGTTGAGTAGTATGTAGTACGAGTAACTCAACCAAGTTGAATCCTAAACACTTCTATATTGCTGGTTTGCATGTTAAGAAGGTAGATTAGGACAGGCAAGTTTTATTGCATGTCGAGAACCAAGAACTAGATATGTCATGTGACCCCATTTGTGCAGTGAAATTCACTGGCTGTCGTGGCTGTAACTAAAACCTTTCCCGATTGGAATATCTATCAGTGGGCTGCTTAATGTTTCACCTTAGAGAACCAGTACAGTTATATGGATATCTTTGATGTGGTGTTAGTCATAAAAGTATACCAAAATAGGACCAGAGTAGTTGTGTAGGATCTATGGTCAAATTATATTATTCAACTGTAAAAAGTAGTGTATGTAAGTACTGTAGCAGTTTCCCTTTTCTCTCCAATTAAGATGTTTATAGACAGAGAATTATATTTACATGCTCTTATGTTTATAATCATAACCGACTGAAACAAGACGCCTCTGTTGATCCAATCATGCAGCTAAATCATTCTGTCAAGCAAAACATTCATTTCGTGGCATTAGCAGACGACTTAACTACTTATTGTCACAAGTTTATTTTAAGAAAGGCAAATGTCTTTAAGTTTGACGCCTATGTCTTATTTTTAGTTGTATGCAATGGGATAATGTAACAGTGGTCTGCTGATATCTTAAAATGCTCTGCTAGTACATTTTTGGACGTTCATATGCAGATAAGACTGGTTTTGAGAATCTGTAAAAACCTCAAAATTAATTATTTGCTGTTGCTGGACCTCAGTGTGCATATATAATGACTTTTGGCTGGTATTTGACACAGGTCTAATGCAAGGTACCCACAGTAATTTACGTTTTACACTCTTAAATGGCAAGAGCAGGCCTTATCAAATTGCTAAATCCAGGTTTTTGACACATCTAGCTATTAATCTGTTTTCATTCGGGTTACATTTATTTCTGTCTTTAGTATCTATTCCATGTGTTAGGAAAAAAAATATTAAGCTTTATTGGATGATATCCAGTGGATCCTTGTTTAATTATGCATTAATTACTGTTGTTTAAGTGCGGACCGTGTGGGATTGTATCAAGAGGCGCAGAAATTGTTTAATATCTTATGGGCTATATAACATCAAAAGGTCTGAATACGACACTGTGATCTCATGTGAACATCAATAAGATATTGGCTTTTAGAGATTGTTTATCTGTTCTTTGGGCCACAGTTAGCTTTTCAAACCCACCATGAGCTGTTTCTCACTCGTCATTTCTCTCACGTGTACTGTAGCATAGATTGCTGTGCAAGGCAGTGAGTTACACAATATTCTTGACATTCCTGGTACGTGGTATTGATAAGCTTCCGAGATTGGACCCATCTTGAGTTTTAATATATGGTGGCTGTTATGCAACAGTGATAAATACATGCGCAGTAGTTTTGGTTGTAAACTTTTTTATATATATATATATATATTTAAGATGGCATGCACTGGACTGCACTCTGCATTCTTTGCTTTGAACTTCAAAATGTTCTTCTTTGGCAGACGTTTATGCTGAGGATCTTAAAAGATTGTTTTTGGAGGTGGGTGGATTGTTTTTGGTGTTGTATGAATTTTTAATTTTCTATGCATAATGACTTGCACTGTCCTTTGTGGTTGTTCCCCCGAACATCTTGCAATTTGTCACAAAGTGCTTTAGAATCCACTTTTTATTTTCACCGTTTGGAACTGAACTGACGTGTATCGTATAACATTTTGTCTAACAGTCCTGTTTGTAAGTCACGTTCAGCTTCTTCCCGTTTGAGAGAACGTTGTCCTCCATAAATGTTTGTGAATTGTTTTCCATTGTACTCAACATTTTATTGCAGAGTATTTATTCAAAATTCATGTTCTCAAGCTTATCCCCAGTATTTTCCTATGTTAATAATAATAATGTAAACTGCTGTATTTTAAAATGTTATGGGATGTGCCTGGGAGGATTTTTAAGTAAATATTTAAACAAACAAAAAAAAAAGTCATTTTGATTCATTTAAAGCCTCATTTACAAAAACAGTTGGAGAGGCTTTTCTCACTAAAAAACTGCAGATATCACTTGAGCAATGTTTTTCTTCTAGCACTCTACTCACAGATCACACTGTAACCTCTCCTTACAATGTCAGTATGTGGCTCCTCCTAGTGAAGAGCTCTTAATTGCACTACATTCTTTGCATTCAGATGCAGTCTGAGAGGCTTGCGACTCCTTTAGTCATGTCATAATAGAGAATAGTCTGGTGCTGCATTGCCCAAGACATTCAACATGAACATGTCAGCACTGGCACTTTCAGGCCTTTGCCATTTTTAACTGTGAATGTGCTGACGAACCTTCTCGTAAAGCCGTTTTTAACTGCATTATTCAGTGTAATATTTTAGTAAAAAAAAAAAAATCTAAAATATTTTATAATAATAATTAATCTAAGGTTGCATTGGTAAACGCAATTAGCTCAAATAAACAATGGATTTGTTACTGTATTTAAACATCTTTGTAAAAAGTTGGTTAATAAAATTACAAGAGTTTCTTGTTAGTTCAAGTTAGCTTAGGTCCATTAAATAACGTTAACAGTTCATTTTAATGTATTTTGTAAATTTGCTAAAACCTTTCTTGGTTTTTTTCATGTTAACTAAAGTAGTTAAATTAAACTTTACTGTGAAGTACTTTCCAACAAGAATATATATGTATTCATATATATATATATATATAAAGTTCTCTAAACTTTATTTTTCGTAATACCCTTGTGCCAGAAGTAATTGTGGTAAGGCAGTTGTACTTTGTCACATTTGCATCTGCATTTAAACGTGAATACAAAATGCAAGTATCAAAACAAAAATTGAACCATGCAAACATTGAAAGTAATCTCACCAGTGCCTGTACATTTTCCCCCACATTTAAAACGAAGTAAAAAAACTGAACTGTACAAGAAGTCATATGCCATATGAAAACATTACATTTTTAATCCAAAATATAAACAAGTATGGTAACTGTTGAAGTACATGTAAATGGTAATATATTTTAAGGCTCGTTTCCATTCAAACATTTCTGCTGCTGTGTTCGACTTATTCTCAAAGCCTCTAGCTGCTTGGCTTTCATCCAGCCATCTCTGGAGAGCGTGTTCTGCCCGTGACTTAATGATAGCAATCTGAAACAGTATTCAAAAATAGTATTTCATTGAATTATTATGGTTAACATAACTAGATTGTATGTGACGGCGCAATTCAGAACTCACCTCGCAACAACCAGCAGCCTATGAAGGTCTTCCGCAGACATACTCTGAGGGTCATCTTTTCGCATCTCTACAAAGTCCTCCTCTACTGCCTACAGATCATGAGTGCCAAGCATGAGGCAAGGAATTGCATCACGATAAACATCCAAACAATCATATAAATTAGTTTTGGATTTTTGGTTCTTTGCCACTGTTGCCTTTGGTTTGGAGATTAAAGGAAACATATGTATAGCTCATCCAAAAATGCATTCTGTCATTAAAACCCATATAACCATCTCTGTGCTTTGTGCTTTAAAGATGAAGGAATGTCTTATGGGTTTGGAATAACCTGAAGTTGAGCAATTAATGACATAATTTTCCTTTTTTGGGTGGACTATCCTTTAAATATCCAGCAGTATTATCAATTTGACTGCACTGACTAAATTGAAACTAAATTGTACTAGATGACGACAATCTGTAGAGCTGTTTAAAGCTGAATTGAGTTTGTTTCATACCTGGATCTACACTGAACAGACTGTAGAGCTTCCTTATTCAGTTCACAAATAAAGACCTTTGAATTGTTATTATCTTGGTTATCCCTGTAAAGGTGCTTTAAAACAATCTTCTGTATAAAGCACTATAGAGATCAAACAAAATCCTGACCTTTGTGATCT
>JAUMHQ010000070.1:11427092-11437267 GCA_032361165.1 Enteromius paludinosus
CATACCTGGATCTACACTGAACAGACTGTAGAGCTTCCTTATTCAGTTCACAAATAAAGACCTTTGAATTGTTATTACCCTGTAAAGGTGCTTTAAAACAATCTTCTGTATAAAGCACTATAGAGATCAAACAAAATCCTGACCTTTGTGATCTCATCCGAGATGCTGTAGTTCAGGGCACGTGCCACACTCAGATAAATGCGATACTTGTTGAGCTGAGATGGAATCTGCGCCACCTGAACAGCACTCAGGTACTCCTCCAGGTTAGGTGGGTTCAGAGTGGGCCGCAGGTGAACCTGACTGTCAGACTGAGAAAGCAAAAACGAAAAATCACTGCAAGGACTTTTTATAATGTTACATTTTATAATGTTCCCCATTATTAAAATGACTGAGCTCTGGTATTTCAAGTTCTCGTTTGTAGAAATGTCAGAAGCCATTAAGGAGATATGAAACTACTCCTAAGAAACCTTCAAGTGCCTTTTTAAACTCTGTTAAAATCTGTGTATCTGAGCTTTGTGCCATTAAATAAGTGGCCTTTCCTGGCCTCTCCCTCTAATGTCCTTGTGGTAGAGTTGCCACCATGGCAACTGGAGAGCTGACGTACAGGAATAGCACAGCACATTCCACAGACTGTTAGCATCACGGCAAAGCCACGATTAGAGCCTAGCCAGGGAGCTGACGACAACCCTATGGAGTGTAATGGAAATATTTGGCTGTCTTTACAACTGCCCGATGGAACCAACTCCCATGGGAGCAGCATTCAACCCAAGTCATTTTTCACCTGTTGGAAATTAAGATGCCGGTCTCTCTAATTCGGCCGAATACATGTGGGTAATATTTTAATAATAAAACACTGAAGAGACTCTGGGCCTGATGTTCTTACCGGGAGGAGCGATCGGCCCTCAGATGTGATAAGAACGTTAATATTGCAGGGGAATTCCATCTGGTGGTAGTTGAAGTCGTAATCAACCTTCTGCCAGGAGATCAGGTTGCCCAACGCGGTGATGTTTCGCACACCTACACCCAGGACAGATCGTGAATTGTCTCTATGCAAGATATAATTGTGTCTTCACATGTAAGATAAATACAACGACTGAACAACACAGAGCAGTACAGTCCAAAAGGAAAATGCCTGCTGCTGCAGAAAAGAAGGTTTATTATTCCTTTAGGCATGCAACTGACTCTGCCAGAGATTAGATAAGTGCACTGAAACTAACGTTTAGATTAGGTCTTTTCAGACCATCTGAACCATAATTATGATTAAAAATAGATTGTTAGGTTGAATGTTTATGTGGCCAAAGTGGTGTCAGACGTTTGGACTCCTACTGTATTTCTAGTCAGCACAGTACTTTACCCTGCTGTAATCAGTGCTCTCACCTGTGGCGTCCAGTTGGCCCTGCTCCAGCTGTGTCTCATCCAGAAACAATGACGTGTTATTGGCCAGCTGAAGTGTCCCACTCACTAGGCGGTTAGCTGTGTAATCTTTCCGGGGCACCATCTTCTGGTTGTTCATGTTATGCAGGCTCATGCATAGCCGGTGTGACTAGCAAGGAAGGCGAATCAACTTTCAAAGTAGTAGTAGTAGTAGTAGTAGTAGTAGTAATGGCAGTAATATAGCTGCAAGATCTAGAAAAGAACAATTTAGATGACTTACAGATGGCACAAGCTGTTGGATGACTTTGTAGAGATGCTCAGTGAATGGAGAGCTCTGAGGACAGCCACTGAGATTCAAGGTGAATTTGCCCAAAGGAAGAACATCCCGTCTGCTGTATCTACAATAAAAACACAGTGCAAACTTTACAATGTGTCATCTGAAGGACTATGAATAATCATTCTTGCTGTGAAAGTAGTGCCATCAATTAAACAGGGACTTCAATCAATCAAGCAATCACCTTTATTTATATAGTGCTTTTAACAATACAGATTGTGTCAAAGCACTGCACAGTCTCAGATTGGGGAATAGAGTGTCAGAAATGTATGATGACAAGATGTCGTTGTCAAGATCAGCTCATTTCAATGACAGTCAAACTTCAGATATTCAACAAACCCACTCAATGGTAAAATTAGAGACATACACATTGGAGATGAGATGGAGAATGAGGTACTCTGCAGCGAGTGAATCCCCCATCAGGACATGTGTGAGGTAGGTGAGCAGCTCTGCTCGGACTGAAGCAGACTGTTCCCCGAGAACACTGCTTAAATCTGAAAACAGCATGCACAGCCACAGACATACATCAACAACTGTTTGGGTTGACAAAAATCAAAACACCAATAGTTGATGTCAATACTAATAAGCTTGATTATTAATAACTTTGATACCAAAAGCACAACAAAATTTTTTTAATTACTTTTTAATATTTCCTTAAACATGTATTATTACTTGTTTACTACTTGTACAAATAAATAGTCAACTGTTAAAAACAGTGATTTTTATTTTTTGAATTGAGACAATACTAATGTTTAATATTAACAACATTATAGACATTGGCACATATATATTTTTTATTTAACTAAACTAAATGTAAACTAAAACTATTAATTTTATATAACTTTTATATAACTATTATATATTCTAACTGATAATACATTTAAATAAATAGGAATTTATGAATATTAAATAAATAAAAAAAACTAGTATAAAAACTAAAGCTAAATGCAATTTTTTTTTTAAATATATAAATATGACAAATGATTATTTTTTTTTTAATAAAAAAAGATCCTTATCACATTTGTCTTACAGTCACTGTTATTCTCCGGTGCACTAGAGGGCAGTAGTGGGTTGTTGTGCACTAGCGGCTGTGCATACAGCATATGCAGTCGCGGTACGAGGGATGTTGGTGGGCTATGAACCCTTTGCTCCTCCACAGTCTCCATGCCTTCTGTGGGGTCCAGCAGCGAAGACGCCTCTCTGAAGACAGGAAACAAACAATATATTATTAGTTTAACTTTAGACAGCCCCTTACAATTGCAACCATCCCAAAATAATACTCGTTACCTTTCATCTGCAATCACGCTCAAGGCAGGGTCCACAGAAAGGATGCCAAATACTTCCAACATGTCATTCAGTTTGAAACTGTCCCAGTCCTCATATACCTGCCAATTACAGAGTATGGCCGAGTTACATTGCTGTCTGTGTAGGTGGGGAACAATTCAACAGAGCGAACCAACATATTATTGCAAGAAAATTACAATGCTAGCTCAAGACAACTTGATTACAGTGTTAAGTCTAAAAAGTATGCATTAAAAATGACAATCTAAAAAAAAAGGTTTTTGTTTTTAGATGGAACAGTTAAACCTTAACAAGGCAGGCTGGGCCCTTTTCTCCAGGCAAAGGGAAGTTGAGGTCCAGACTGGATGTGCAGTGTGATGAAGACGAGTCGTGGCTGGGAGCTTCTGTCTCCTGACGCTTCGGCTCAGTGTTGCCATGCGACTCTGCAGAGCTCTGAGATCCTGTCCAGACAAGCGTAAATCATTTTTAATTGTCAAACACGAAATGGATAAAATAACAAATCAACACTCTAAACTAATCTAATCTTGAACAAAAGATAGATGAAAACATGTCTGTACGCTGGAACTGCACTCCTTAGATGGATGAACGCAATTCTTCCTTCTTACCTTGATTAACATCTTTCATCTGTTGGGGCTGCGTGTCCATCTCATCGTCCTCTTCATAGCTGCGTTTATGCCTGTTTGGGACATAGGAAGTGGATGGCACCACTCGTGCCTGACTGGTACCTGCATAGCTGTTTTGAACCGTTAAAGATACCTTAACTTTCATATTGGTCAATAAGATCTAGATAAATCACTTGCTGTGAAAACTTATTTGAAGTGTAAAGGATATTTCTTTGACCCAATGAGACTCTCCTGGGATGGGGACACAATAAAAGGTCTGTCTCTCTGAAGTAACCGTGTTTCTTGAGTTGAAGTCCACCTGCTGATATAAAGTCCAGTTGATTATGACTGTTTAACACTTACTGCAGATCAACATAAACCTATAATATATTCATTTAATATTTAAAATTTTAATATAAACATATTTGAATACAAATTAATCAATGATGATCTTCGTTAAATTTCTTTCTCATTTGCAATTTGCAAGTCAATGTTAAAGACAATGTTAAAACTGCACAGACCCAACCTACAAACTTTTTGGGGGGGTAATTTCTCAACTACCCTCTGAGCGTAATTTACATTTATGCATTTGGCAGATACTTATATTCAAATATACTGTTTTTAAGAAATAGTGTTTATTATATTATATTCACAGCTTATGAACAAACAAATTAATATATCTGTTACAGTTTTAGAAATTCTGTTCTCATGCTTATTTTTGTATGAAAATTAGTAATATAAAATTTTTGCTGTTTTACTCTGTTTCTTTTGGTTGGCTTTTCATATTGTGATTTTTTTTTAATCAAACTCTTATCAGAAAAATAGTGCCATAGTTTAGAAAATAATGCAACAGGCTTTTAACACACCTATAAATCTAATCTTAAGTATGATAAAGCTTCTCCATCCCTAGTATATAAATGTATACTGGTCTGTGCAGTATGTTCACATGTTAACAAGGCAAATATTTACTCACCCCGCCCTCTGTGATGTCTTTGTATTTTCCACACTTCACCTGCTGGAGGGACAAGTTTAGAAATTATTCAAACAGACCAACTGGTTTTTTTTTTTTATGCATGCCATTGTATAATTTTCTTATTTTCCAACCAAACAACAATAGCTGGGCAAATGTATTTCAATTATACAGGCTTATAAGTACATACTTTAGAGTTTGATGTTGGATCATTTGTCTCATAAACACCCATGAAAAATTCTGGATCAAACATATCCTGGACCATGCACCGAAATTTCACAAGGCTATTAGGCTTCAGGTAGTGCAAGGGAACATCATTCAGAGATGGAACCTGGTAATCACAGAAAAATAATGAACAGTTGAGCTTGAGGACTGAACTCACTAAAACCACTCATTTTTTGTTTATTATAATTAAGGCAATCATCACAAGCCCATATATAACTGTGCACAGCCGTAAAAATAACATGCTAGATTACACCCAAGTCAGTTTTCATGGCAAAAGAACCGACTTCTTGCATAACACTGATGTCATCTGTCAAAACAAACAACTGCTCATATCTGCACACAGTGGACTAGTCACTGTAAGCATAAGCACACATTCATTTCAGGAGATAAGATTTTAACAGTTAAAGTTACCCATGTGTGAGCGTCATTTAGTGTCAGTTTCTCTTTGAAATACTCCACAACTTTCTTCTCCCAGTCTGGACTGGAGTTACTCTGGGCTGCAAGAACACAAAGCATAGCCACATGTTAGAAACGTAGCTTTTATATGGTTATTTACAGTGCAACGCTGGCCAGTACATGTAAACTGATTTACTAAGCTTCGCAAATCATGACGATCACATGCCGCTGTGAATATTTTTGCATTAGTATCAAAGAACATAACTGTGACTGCTGCGTCTTACCAAACAGTCCATCGACAACCCCCAGTGGATTATTGATCCAGTCTTGAACCGTAGGCATCGCTGCAGGATTTTGAAACACACTAATAGTTGTAATTGTAAAATTAACAATCCTTTGACATGCACTACAGCAAGCACGTTCCACAGCTCAGCGGGGCACAATACACCGTGGCGGGAAAATTGCGTCATAAAAACTACCATGTGACCAAGACGCACTGCCCTGAGAGGACTAGACTAGACTAGAGGGTAGTTCACCGATATGTGCAATGGAGAAAATCAAAAAACTTTTCTACTACCAATATATAAAGAGTTCAGATGCGAAAGCCTCTAGTGCCATCTGAGTTTTTCATCTAAAATTAGCATTTTTGGCTGCTATGTTTAGGTTAAACAATTTTACGACAATAATTTTACGACAATGTAAAGTTCATTGTATTATATATATATATATATATTGATAATGATAATTAATAAGTTACTAAATTATATTAAGTTAATAATAACATGTTATGATGACGTTATGTGAAGTATGAAAATTATTGATTAAATTTAAATCTAAATTTATTATTTTAAATTTAAAATAATTAATTTAATTTAAATTTATATATATATTAATAATGATAATTAATAAGTTACTAAATTATATTAAGTTAATAATAACATGTTATGATGACGTTATGTGAAGTATGAAAATTATTGATTAAATGTAATTTTTTTTAAACAAACTTAGTCAAGTAAGAAGTACTTGTGTAAAAATTTGAAGATTAACTGACTAACACTTAAAAGTGAAAGGTTTTTTTTTGTTTGAAAGTGATTTTATTTTATTTTTTATTAACTGAAAAACGAAAGAAATTACTCTATCGATGCTGTGTGTCATTGATTACTTTTGCCTTGGTGCGTCAACGTCACGCCAATCTGTATACCGTGTGCTATGCGTCATGGCAGATCATTATATGAACCTTTCAGACTATCAATGAAGTGAAAATCTGGGAAAATCCAGACATCCCCTTTATCTCTGTCGTGACGAACCAGGAAGTGTTGTAAAAAAAAAAAAGCTCAGCCTGTTCCGGAGGACAAGCTACGTGTAATATTTGATTGAAAATGGCTGATAGGAAAGCCAATAACATCCCCAGCAGCAGCGCAAATCTGCTGTTTTCAGCGGCTCCGGAGTTCAACTTCAGCCTGCCGTTCATACCTGTCAGTCAGGCCACCGGCCCCGCGGTTTTATCCGGAGGTAAGCTTAGAAAGTCTTCAGATGAGCTGCTTTAGTGGCTAGTAATGTTAGCTTTCCTCTGATTTCAGCTCAAATGTCTTATATGAAGAGTATTATTATATGAAGCTTATGCTTTCTGTGAGATTATTTTACTCCGATATCTAGAAAATACAAAGATTTTTTTTTTACCGCTGTCAAATATTTTGTTTGGATTTTATTTGCTTGATTAGTAGAACAGCTGATACACTTGTGTTTATATACGTGGCAAAATATGTCATAACAGGTAGCATTTACGGTGCGAAATTAATCATAGGTCACTACTCAAACGTGCCGTGAGATTACATGACCGCTGACTATTCCCTAAACCACCTGTCATCCAACGATAACTGAAATAACGTTAAATATCGTAGGAGCACAGAAATAGAGAACTGTTACTGCTACTTCCTGACAAAAGGAAGACGTTCGTTTTAAAAATGCCATATGCCAAAAAGCATCCTCTTTGTAAAAAAGAAAATATATCTAATCTAAAAATCAGATATTTATGAAAACATTTCAATATTCAAAACAAAATCAATATTTTTTTCTGTGAAGAGTTCAAAAATCCTCTGCTCAGTTCTGAATTTAGTAGATAGATTTTATTTTTTTTCATCTTATTTATTTACTTTGAAGGGTTTATATTTTTGTATGGATGAATAATTAATTCTAGGGCTGTATTACAGCCTCAACGCACAGTTCAAGTTTATTTTTTTATTATAGATTACATATTTAAGACATATTTTCTCTGCCTTTGATGACTTTTATGTTATCTTCTGTAAAGATGATGTCAGTGAAGTTGGAGAGGAAGACAGTTTTCTTGGACAGACGTCATCAGCAGCTCCTCAAGCCTCCACGTTCAATTACTTTTCCAACATGACTAACAGCAGTGACCCGTTTGCATCTATAGGGCAGCAGCCATGCCCACCTCCAGCAGCCACCGTCATTCCATCAACAACAGGCCCGTCGCCTGCATCCACTGCAGCTAGCCTGCCTCTAAACCCACCAATATCTCACATGAACCCCATGCAGCAGTATGGCAGTGTTTCTAATCAAACCTCAATGAGTACATACACTCATCCACCTAATGCACCGACTCCTCCTCCTCCTACCCAGAGCTCCCAGCAGTCCTATAACCCATACCGTCACACAGCTGCCAGTAGCAAAGCTAATCCGTACCTCATGGCTCCTGAAGTACAGCAGCAGCCCCCCAGCCAAATACCCCAGCATCTAAACCCCTATACTCAGGCCACACCTGCTCCCTCATTCCAGACTCCACCCACAGCGTTCTCCAAGGTTGGTCATATAATGTTAAATTTGTCGTTTAATCACTATGTGCTAATATTTATAGTTGGAAATAAGATGGCTCAGTCACATTTGAAATATCATCTACTTACCTACGGATACATCTATGCATTATATATTCTGCCATATTGGGTATCTGTATTTTTTAAATGATTGGTTATTGCGCTCATAATCGCAGACGAATCGATTCTGAATGCAGTATTGCCTAGCTTTTCAATGAACTACGGCTCTGTAGTAAATGCCGCTCCATCTGAAAACATCGCCATTTACTGCCAATCAAGAAACCGTCTTTGCTGCCCTTTTACAGTGCAGTTTTTATTTTGCTATTTTTCAGCCTCCCCCAACACAGATTCCACCTCCCCCTGCAACAGCCAGCATGACTGGACCATTAGTCCCTGCCAATTCGACTGTGCCATACGCATATAATGTTTATGAACCTGTTCAACCTCACTGGTTCTACTGCAAACAAGTGGAGTCAAAGATGGTCTGGCTTCCCTTTAGTGTTCTGGATTCCGTTCGCTTAGAAGAAACATTTAACTCTGGTAAGACAGAAAGTGTTTTTGTCAAACCCACTTACACTGGCAGGAAGGATACTTTTAGGATGACTAATGTTAGGCTAAATGGAACTGCCTCTGTCACTGTAATTTAATTTTGAGATGTATTTGAGATTAAATGGTTTGTGATTTTGTGATGCCACTTAGTCTAATTTGCAATCTTTTGCTTCAGTTCAGCCCGATCCAGAGAATGTGATAGTGTGCACAGACGGAGGGCGGTATGACGTGCAGCTATATGACCGCACACGGACTTCCGTGTACTGGGAGGAAGAGCCCACCGAGGTCCGCCGCTGTACCTGGTTCTATAAAGGAGACACAGACAGCCGCTTCATCCCCTATTCAGAAGACTTCAGTGAGAAGCTAGAGGTCTGTGCTCCCCTGTACATTTTTCAGTAACATTATTTATAAAATTGACTCTCAGAAAACAATTTTAACTGCTCGATGTTAAACAGGCAGAATACAAGAAAGCTGTTACCACTAATCAGTGGCACCGCCGACTTGAATTTCCTTCTGGCGAGACCATTGTAATGCACAATCCAAAGGTACGACATTATTAAAAATGGTTGATAAGAATTGACTACATACAGTAAATACTGTTTCTGTAACATAAATCTGGTTGGTTTGTCCTCAGGTGATTGTGCAGTTTCAGCCTTCTGCCATGCCTGATGAATGGGGCACGACACAAGACGGTCAGACCCGACCTCGGGTTGTCAAGAGGGGTGTGGACGATGATCAGGATGAAGTTCCTGATGGTAAATAAGTCTTTTAACCTCAAAGCTTGAATTTTCTGACTTGTCCAGCCAAACTAAGTGATTTGCTATTTTGCACATTCAAATAAAATGTTATATTATAAAACAGATTGAGTATTACATAAAGGAGAAAGCATTACATTGTCAGAATTATTGAAGAATATTGTGTTTTCCCATGTAGGTGAGATGCCTCAGGTGGATCATCTGGTGTTTATGGTGCATGGCATTGGCCCCGTCTGTGACCTGAGGTTTAGGAGCATGGTGGAGTGTGGTATGTTACACTAGTTTAGTGTCTAGAAGAAAACGGCGTTTAAAACCTTCAGTTCAAAGTCTGTTATACAATCTTAATTTATTGCTTCTGCGTGATTACAGACTGTGTTTGTGTTTACAGTGGATGACTTCCGCAGCGTGTCCTTGAAGTTGTTGCAGAGTCATTTCAGGAAGGCCCGTGATGATAATCTGATTAGTCGTGTGGAGTTTCTGCCTGTGCACTGGCACACAGCTCTGCATGGTGATGCTACAGGGGTTGACAGGTAGAGACACAAAGAGAGGGTTTACTTGAATGCTGTATATGAAGCCTAAAACTAGTGTTTCGGGTTTGACTTTTTCTTGTACACTGACCCTTCAGGCACCAAAATGTAATTGAAATGTATATATAATATATATGCATTCAAATTATACATTGCAATTGAAAAGTTTGATAATTTGATAAGAGACTAATATTTTTATTTAGCAAGTATTTCTGATCAATTTATTTTGAACATTAAAGGTGCCATTGAATGGAAAACTGAATTTACCTTGGCATGGTTGAATAATAACAGTTCAGTACATGGACATAAC
>JAUMHQ010000070.1:11443529-11462785 GCA_032361165.1 Enteromius paludinosus
GACACAGAAAGAAATTTCTGAACGAATAGGCTGTTCCCAGAGTGCTGTATCAAGGCACCTCAGTGGGAAGTCTGTGGCCGCTATTGAAGCATCCTGGGCCTCCATAACACCTCAGCAGTGCCACAGACTGATTGCCTCCATGCCACGCCACATTGAAGCAGTCATTTCTGCAAAAGGATTTCTGACCAAGTATTGAGTGCATAACTGAACATAATTACTTGAAGGTTGACTTTTTTAGTATTAAAAACACTTTTCTTTTATTGGTCGGATGAAATATGCTAATATTTTGAGATAGGAATGTTGGGTTTTCATGAGCTGTATGCCAAAATCATCAATATTAAAACAATAAAAGGCTTGAACTACTTCAGTTGTGTGTTATGAATCTAAAATATATGAAAGTCTAATGTTTATCAGTACATTACAGTAAATAATGAACTTTATAACAATATGCTAATTTTTTTAAAAGGACCTGTAAATGCTTGTTGGGATGACAGACCTGGAGCTGTATTGAGGCGACAGGTGCTAAGAAATTCCAGTGTGAAGTAGATGTCAACATCACAGAAGAACATCAACACATCTCCCCCTTTCTCCCACGAATGAGCTCCTATGTCCAGTCCACGGCCACGTGAAAACTCCTCATCCACGGGGATCAGGGTGTAGTTACTGAAGTTTTCCTCACTGGAAAAGATCAAGAATAATCAAGTCCGACTTTGTTCGTCTGAAAGAAGAAAGTCATCTACACCTAGAATGGCTTGGGGGTGAGTAGATTATGGGGTAATTTTCATTTCTAGGTGAATTATTCCTTTAACCATGTTTGATGTATAGAAAAGTTGAAAAGAACAGAATTTATTTATGTATGTTTTCATCACTGGACAAATTAATAATAATAAAAAAAGAATAAATTAATTTTTTAAAGATTATATAACAAATCTTACTGACCAAAGTAGGTAGTGTAGACTGGATTATTCAATAATTGTGAAAAAGCATGCATATTTAAGTATTTGCAGAGCTCAAACCTGGACATTTTCCTCAGAGACGCCTTCACCTCCTGCAAGCCCACTTGCCCAAAATACACCACTGTGAGATGCACCCGCTTGTCCTGCTGTATACAAACCTCCCTGCACACACAAAACACAGTCTGACCACAACATTTCCAAATCATCCAAAGGGGAAAACCACACTGGGAACCCTGCCCTAGTAAAACTGCGCAGCATCTGGCTCGGTGTTACCGCTACCCTCACATCTTTAGAAGTTCAACCATATTATTTGCAGCACACACAAACACACCGACACGCATTCCCAGATATTATCCCAGAATCCCGCTTACATGTTTTTTTTTTTTTAAATGTGAATAGGATTCTGCACCGTCTGGAGGTACGTATGCATTAAAATGCTTGTAAAATTTCCTTGGTTTGAAAACGAGTACGGTGTAATCGGTGCTTCATACATCATTAAACTTCCAACAATGTTTTTTTGCTGTGCTGCATAGAGGCCAAAACCTAGAAACGTGTTCAGAACATCCAGTTTCAATTTCCTGAAGTCAATGGGTTTTTTTCTGACATGGTTTTTGGTTAAATTTCTCAAAAATGTTCTGTGGTTAATGTCAACTGAAGAGACTCCCTAGTGATTTTTAAAGCTTGTGGCTGAATGTGATTACAGCAGTTGCTGGGGACATTACAGATAAACTCATTTACTCACTAGTTGCTTTTACAGCCTCATTATGACATTCCTGCAAACTTTCAGGCAAAGACTTTTATTTTTTTCAAAGACTGAAGGAGTTATCTTGATGGTAGAGTCTTACAGTAGAATCTTAATGGTAGAGTGGCTAGAGAGTCATGTGACTGGTGTAACTCGTTTACAGCCTACATTTAGCTTTCTACTTCTGGTAATTGTACTTAAGACTCAATGAAATACATTGAAAATCCCCTATTTGTTTTTTTGTTGTTGTTGTTGATGCTAGCTTCCAGTTTGGCCTACAAAAACCATCATTACCACAAAACCTGCAGTGACCTCCTCACCTGAAGTTGTGCAAGAACTGAACAAAGGCTTCAGTGCGGCCTGACAGCGGCACTATGATGTTAATGATGGTGCTGGCGGTGTCTACGGACGTGCTCCTCACTTTCATGAGGGGCCCGAATGGACGAAAGAGGGTGACGTGGCGGTACTCGTGGGAATTCTCTTTAGCGAAGTAGAGCTCATACAGTGTGCCTTTGTCCCTCTCGGTCCTGTAGAGCCCTGCCAAGAATAGCAAGTACACAAGAGCAGCTCGAATTACTGAATATTTTGCGCTGTGCAAAGTTCACACCACCTTTATTATTCTCAAATACAAACAAGAGCTGTTAAGCACACAAGCTCCTAACCACGTGGTGCGCTGAGCACACAGCATATCCCCTTTCAGCGTTTACCTTCAAAAAAATTGCTTTCAGTGAACATCTGCCTCTGCATGGGGATGTTGTCCTCCTGTCCGTCATCTTCCTCCGGGTTATTAATAATATCCAACCCTGCTTCTATCACCTCCACCAGGTCATCCCTCCGGTCCTTCCGCACAGGCTTCTCCTCAGGATGGCGCGTCAGGCCCATCTCAAGCTGGTACACTTTTGTGGTGGTGAAGCTCTCGAAGGGCACCAGTGCGTACTCGCTTGGCAGCCGCGCTCCAGTATTCACCTCAGCCTTGTCAATTTGTGAGTGCAAATACTCCAGGAGGTCACCAGGCTCTTGATCTCTGCCATCGATCAGGCTCTGGGGTCCGGGACCCTCCTTTTTTTCTTGAAGTACCCTTAGTTTCTCGCTCATCTCTTGGAGTTCTTGTTTGAGCTGCGCAATCTGCCTCTTGAGGCTGGCCGCTCGGCTGAGATGGCGCTCTTCCTGTTCCTGCAGGAGGGCTTGGTAATACTCCTTTCCATATGGATCTCCTCCAAGCCCAGGCAGCACCTGGCTTACATCCGCAGGTGGCGTACACTCCAGCAGGTAAGCAAACAGCAGCAGTACCAAGAGCAAAAATATCCCCAGGAGAAGCCAGCGCGCCCGCCCCTGCAGAGGAAGCCCTCGTCTGGGCATATCTGAGAGGCAGGGTGCTCTTTACCAGCCACTGTTTTGCATTCCCACCTTTGACAAGATGTAACTTTTAGGAAGGATGTAGTCTTTAGCATTAATCCATTCCCAAATGAGGCGGAGGGAGTGCGGTAGTGTCACATTTCTCTTGTAATCATGCTCCTCCCACACTACAGCGGACTGAACTTGCTCAGATCCCTCAGAGATTTAAGAAGACACTGTTGACAAACTGGCATCCTGCTTGCACAATATTCCTCTTTTAAGAGAAATAACTCCCCTAAAATGAAGATTAAAATAATTAATATTTTATACTTTATTTAGACCAAGCACAGAAAAAAATTCTATTTTATACTATATTTAGACTAAGCACAGAAAAAATTAAAATAAAACAGACAATATGATAAAAATAATAAGCCTGTAGTGCATTGCAGTTTATTTCAGAATAGTTAGTAAAAACTATAGTTTCTTCAAATTAATATTGTTTAATCTAATGTGTTATCCATTTATGATACAAAAAGCTACTGTACACACACACACACACACACATCTATATCTATATATATATAAATATATGTTGCTAGGCCTTACAGCTTTCTACGCCGTAAAAGACACTAGTTCTTCGTTTTGAAGCTTTAAAATAATTCAAAAATAAAGGTTTATAATGATAAATGTTTGAATAAAAAGTGAATTATCAATGTTAATTACTATACATGTCGAGTAGACTCCTGATCAGACCACTCTTATTTGTGTTTATTTTGCTGACTGACTGTAAATTACCCCATACACTGTTTGCAATTTTCCATATTCATAAACAAATGCACGTGTAGCGTTAATGCAATTCTTCTTAACCTAGCTGCTAAGACCCTGAATTATATACTATTTAAGTTTGTTAAGTAACTCAACAAAGAAGTGCGCACAGGGAAACATCTGGCTGGTTGATCCATCAGCTTGGTTAAAAGACATAACGTTAATGGATAAATGTTGCTGTTCGCACAAGGAAAACGTCGAGGCTGAACTTGTTCTTGAAACAATAAACACGGAAAGACGCGACACTTACCTCGGTAATTGTGACTGTATGAGGCTTTCGGTAAGCGCTTCTTTATGCAGCTGTTCAATAGAATACCGAGCATAATAAATGTGGGAAGAGAACGCCACGGGGCAATGAAAAAGGAAGCACAATAAAAACGCATGTTACTTCCGCTATGTGCCGCAGAATTTCAAAATAAAAGCCTTCTAGATGTTTTGCAAATCGTTAAAGCCTATGGTTAACAAAACAATCACTATAATTATGCCAATTTTCAAAATATGCTTTGAAGACGAACCCACTTCCTTTCTTTAAAATGGTATGTGATGTGTTTATAGTTTTGTATTTTGTGTGTTAGTGCTGCTGCACGAATAAATCTTCCCATAAATAAATGTTTCCCATTCATAAAGCCAAGCAACAAATTGAATGAAACCTCAAATTGCTGGTTTAATTTAATTAAGGAATAACTGATCTTCTGCCCATTTACATATTTAGACAGGGTAGGGTCTTTTCGGACCATTCATTCAATTTTGTGGTCACAGTATAAAAATGTGTCTTGATGTCTATGCCTCAAATCTTAGGATGTCAGAATAAACAAATGCTACCACTATGCTTTTTCATGAAGTCTGACAATGAAATAGCAGAAAACACGTAGAAATAAACATAATGAAAGTAACTTCTAACAGTTTTATTGATTGAAACGTAGTGTTCTGACAACATAATGTGGAATCACACTCAGCTTTATGTATTGTAGTTATTGTAGCACAAATAATGTCTTTACAAGGAATGAAAATTAAATCACCATTAAATTAAACATTTCAGTACTCTGTTATGGCAATATTCATAACTCGTAGTTACCAGAGCAAAAAAAAAAACCTAAAAGTAATTGAATCATGTCATATCCTGACATATGATCAAGAAGAAACAAACTTTTTTCCAAATAAACATGTCCAATATTTGCGACGAACATCTGCAGTAGGTGATGGTAAAGAAGCTCCCTTTAATTCCTGGAGTGGGACCAAGATTGCCTCGGTCATGCATTTATAACTGGTGTTTTCTAACAGAAGCGGCACAGGCACTTAAACATGGACATTAAACTGTACAGAGTCATGCAGTGATACAACACGGCCAACAGGACCTTGTGGTAACAATCACCTATGAGCTGCTTGAAGCATGTTTTATGCAATTCCAGCCAATTTGAAGTCTATTACCATCCTGTCTCCCGTCTTCTACACAACAGCAGAAATGAAAGGGAACCGACTTTATCATCAAACAACATATATACAGTATCATATAAATATACACATCTCCCCACTCCCCACGTCTTTTCCACCATTGATTTTGGTTTGCATTTTTAGCTATCAAGCGGATCCACAATTTTTGCGGGAGACTGCAAAGCCATCCAGTTTGCATAAACACTATCATTGGCATATCTTGTAAAGACAGGGTTAGTGGCATCGAGTCTGTTGAGCGGTACCGGGCTCTTCTCTGGCCAGTTCGGGTATGACATGCCTAAAAACGAGAACATATCATTTTTTCTGCACTGAGGAAGCATTAAGTCCAGACAGTAAGGCTCTCAAACAAAACTCAGCTCAGCTTTTGAATATTTAACAGCATAAAACAGCATGAATGACTCGTGGTAGAAGCGTGAAATCATTCTTTGGTCCTTTAAAAAAACAGTTTTTTTGGTCATTCATATGTCAATACTCCACTGTGGTGACATCATCTATTCTGTGACCGCTGTTGTCTTTGCCATTTTAAATGAAATAGAGAATCAGTGCTCTACTAAAAGGGAACTCCCAGAAATAACTGACATCAAGCAGTCTATGCATAGCAACTGCCTTTCTGCTGGCCGTTTTATTGCTTACTATTAATGCCATCAGTTTGGGGAGAGCTAACAGAGGCTTGCGCATCTTGATATATGATCTACAAGAAGAGTTTAATTCAAAAGCCTTACTGCTTTCAGAACTGACTCTATCTAGTGTAAACACTCATTTTCTGTAATATGTTCAGAATATTACAGAGAGAGCACATCCAGAGCACACGGGACCTGTTTCAAATGTAAAACTTAACCTAAAGTGCTGCAAACCAATAGAAAATTCACATATGATGTAAATCATGAAACACATCTTAATATATTTCCCTAACTGAACATAATACACGTTAAATTGTCTGATATATATGAAAATGGTTCATTTTTTATCAGTAGTAGTAATGCTTGTACAATAAAGCTTTTTAAAATGAATATTTCAAATAGTAGAGTACATCGGAAGCAGGTCCAAATGAAACATCTGATCCCTAGATCCAGACACTACAGCACTAACTGAATGTATAAAACACGAGCAGTATTCATAAGTCAGTGGCAACCATGCCGTTAGCACAATCAGAGCACTTCCTATGGAAGGCAAAAACATGAACTGATTTTGTTCCCTGTATTAGAATCGAGTAAATGCATGGGAAATTCTACCATAGAGCTTGTTTTCAATCCAAGTGGAGGGGAGGGTTCGAGGGAGAGGGGCGTTACTACAGTCCACTAAGGGTGTGTCCTCTTCAGAGAGAGAGTCGTCATACAGCAGAGCGTCTGCTGGCGTGGAGGCCGCGAGATCCAGGTAGTCCTGATGGGTGAAAACACACAGTTATGAAAATGAGACTCTTCAGTGTAACATCACATATGAAAAAAATTTTCTTGAAAATGAGATGAATGAGAAGAAAGCAGGCTGTCAAATTACATTAGTTGCTAAATGTTAGCATAACAAAATCTATATATATATATATATATATATTAATATATATTAAAAGATGATTTATTCTTGGGATGGAAAATCTGAATTTTTTTTTGTTTTCATTGTCACATGAACCTTCAGAAATTGTTTTAATATGCTGATTTGGTGCACAAGAAACATTTACAACTTATCAGTGTTGAAAATAGTTTCATAGGATTCTAGAAGTCATTTGTTGAGCAGAAGTTGATCAGAGGCGTTTTTATTTGTGTGAATACATGTCTGTGTGATTGTATGCGAGAGAAATTATTTGTTGTGTTCTTACTCGACTTTTCACCATCATCTTCTCAAGTTCTTTGCTGATGTCTGAGAAAGTGGGACGCTTATCTGGCTCTTGTTTCCAACAACGAAGCATCAGATTGTACCTACATTACATAACAGAGCATTCATCACCCTTTAAGTCAAATTAAGTTATGTTGTGTCCATAATATTGTATGAGATAAGTCATATAATGCAAAAAAACTTAAGTTACAATATATATATATATATAAATGGTAGTTTTAGAAAATTATTTGTTCATTCTCCTCTTAAATGTACAATATATTCAACTGATGTCAACTGTTAAACACACATTTCGTCCGTGCAGTTCTCTGGTTTCTCCATCCTGTAACCCGTCTTCAGAAGGTTGAAAAGCCGTTCTGGAGCAATGCCTGGGTAGGGGTTTCCACCCAAAGTCACAATCTCCCATAAGAGGACACCAAAAGACCAGCTAATGCAAGAAAACAGAGAGAGATTGTACTGTAAAGTTGTAATATAACTCCTACATTAAAAATGTTCTTTGTTTTTTTCTTTGTTCTTCATAATTTAATGTTTAATTAAATTTAATTTATCTGTAATTATTTGTGAAATTTACTAGCAATTTCGGGTGAAGTCATAAACCCATTTAATACAAATTGGTGACTGTCTGAAATGAAGCATGTGTTCCATAACTTACACATCACTTTGTGTCGTGTAGATGTGATCGAACAAAGATTCTATAGCCATCCATTTAACAGGAATACGACCCTAGAAAATGAGAGCACATAATGACAAACTATTAAGTCTAACAAATGTATAACGTGTGAGATTTTCAAACATCTGTAAAACATGAGATGTAACTGCTTAAAACGAAACTAATTAGACAACATATATCACCTTGCTCCTCTTAACATATGAATCTTCCTCATAAACATCTCGAGATAAACCAAAGTCGGATATTTTCATCTTTCTTCCCTCTGCCACCAGCACATTCCTGGCAGCCAGGTCTCTGTGAACAAGCTAAACATATTTTCTTTTATTAGAACATCATTCTTTAAAACATATATTTTGTGATGGATATTCCCAAAAGTGCTGACACCTTCATTTCAGCCAGGTATTGCATTCCTCTGGAAATCTGCCAAGCAAAGGAGATGAGGTCGCCCATGGTCAGTGCTCTCTCATCCGGGTTTTCCAAGTAGCTAGAGTTGCGGTTGGCATCATTGCCCATGTAGCTGGGTCCAACTTTCCGGCTCTCCCTCAAGAAGTTCCGCAGTGAGCCGTACTTGGCGTATTCAACGATTAAGTATAATGGACCTGAACAGATGAGAATGTAAGCACACAGGGCTAACGGCAAACACAAATGCATGCCACACTAACCATTTTTTTTGTACTAAAATGTCTTACCATCCTGGCTGCAAGCTCCATACATTTTTATTACATGAGGGTGATTAACTTGCTTGAGCAAGGTGAACTCTGACAGGAGGTCCCGAAGCTCACTGTGAGATGCATTTTCTGTGGTAAAAAAATGGTTGGCATTATACTATTTTTAAAACTAATACAGTTTAATAACTAATACAAATTTGCATCCAAATCTGATTTTAAGTTACATGCCTTTCAACATCTTCACAGCAACTGTAGTGTATCCAGCTTTTCCTTTGAGACGGAAAGCCGTGGCCTTCACAACCTTGCCAAACTCTCCCTCTCCAAGAGTCTTACCCAGAACTAGGTTCTTTCGTGGGAACTCCCACTTTGGATCTTCCTGTTAGCAGAAATGTTGAAAAATCGTTACACATCAAACAATCTGATTAATATTTACATCATTAATCAATTCCAATTTATACCACAAACATCAGCTTGCACAAATTCCCTAAGTAAAGACAATGAGCAAGACTTACGGGTATTTTGAAGGTTTCAATGGCCACCTGATTCTCCATAGAGTCTAGAGATGCTCGACGAACATTATTGGCAGAGTAGCTAATTGGGTAGGATTGGGCTGGTCGGCGGAAAGTCATTTCAGCTGAGGCGATGGGAGGCTTGGATGTGCTCTTTTGATAACAGTAGATAGAGTACGAGGACAGGATGATGAAGACAAAGAGGAGGACACCAGCGGCAATGATGGTCTTACACATGTCATCACAAATGACCACTGAAAAAACAATTACAAACAAAGCAATGGATTAATAATATTTTCTATGGCAATTTTGTTTGCATTTGAACAACTATTTTGTGCAGATTTTTACATATTGTCCTCAATGTGTAATTTATATAAATGAACCAGTTAAAAAATGAACATACTATTAATCCTTCAAGGACACCTATTATGCCCATTATTCTCATCATGCAATATAAGTCTCAGGTCATTTACTCATGATTTTAAAAATCAATGGCTAAGAAATTTGCTGTTTTTGTGCACGTCTCTTTAAATGCAAATGAGATGCTGCTCCCAACCCCCCTTACGAGGAAAGGTTGTGCATTTACAGCTCTTGCCTCAGATGCTTGTTGACTATCATGTCTATCCCGCTGAAATCAAGCATTTTAAAGGTGCTGTAGGTAATTTTTTTTATTCTACAAAAGCAGAAAAAAAAGTCTGAGGCAGGAACTCTAAATAGTTTTCTGTGCTTGACAGAGCAGCCAAAGACAGAACGGAACAGAAACAGCAGTTCTTCAGATGTCCAACCAGGCCCGGCTCGATTTGTTTCCATTTTTTTTTTTTTTTTTACAAAAGCACAACTGTTTTTATTGTGACTGTACACAAATAAAAGAAATATTCAGAATAGTTTCAAACAATGCCTTATTCTTGAGCGAGTAAGCTGTTTCCACTTTCATAAGGGGAAAAAAATCCAGTGATCCTGCCGGCGCCGCACACAGTTAGACATCAATAACTGAACAACTTTCATCTACCGAACACATTTAATACATTATAAATTTTAACATATTAAAGCAACAACAAATTAAGAAATTTATGTTTGAGAGGTAACTCGTCGTAATTTTGAAGCACTAAATATTTTTCCATAAAATGTCCTTGAATGGAAACCTGATATGATGATCAGATCTGCGTGATCAAATCACAGACTAGACTCTAGATGCTAGTTTAATGTTAGACTCAATATGAATTCAGTTGTTTTCATATTAGAGTAAAGATAAAATGGAGCTGCTTCAGAACAGGGACAAGCAGTAGTCGCTTAATTTTTCATTAAGTAATAGTGGTTGTTTAAGCATTTTCAGATAGGCTACAGTAGTTACCCAGCAGGCACGCAACGCCATAAGTCGTTGATATCTGGTTAAATTTTGGTTTTGGTTATGGAAAATCCAACGCAAATTGAACATCTAATTTCAATGTTAAATTGACGTCCAATGACCATGTCGGTTAGCGTGATTTCACCAAGTACAAGATGTTCCTGGATCAACATCCTTGTTGATCCTGGAGCAACATTCTAATCAACCAATCAGAATTGAGGAATAACTTTTCTGGAAATATCTGTTTTAGGCTTATAATCATAGTTAGGTGATTCTACACCCTTGTTAATCAGCTATCATTTCTTTCATTGATTTTAGGTGTACATTTTGGGTAAGAGGTTTGGGATAAGTTTATATTTTTGGACAGTAATGTTGATAGCTTGGGCTTTTCGTGAGCAAAGTTAGTCTGGCCAAGCTGCCGTTTTAGAGCATTTCATATTCCCAAAAAAGTGGAAACCAATGAGAAACGAGCTCCCCTGCCCCCACACGACAGAGGCGGGAGTAACGCAATGACACAGCAGTTCTGCGGTGTTCAAACATGGCGTGTACTGAGCAGCAACAATCGTTCGACTTCATGACAGGTTTTCTTTGAAAACAGAGCAGAAGTAATTAAAGTAAGTAAAGACATTTTCCTACTGCTTTATTGAAGCTGGCTACAATTGGTTACGGTGGCTTCAGGTTCCGGCGCTACGCATACGTCATTGGAATGAGTGGTCTGATTGGTTGTAGATTCGTCCAGTAGAATACAGAGGCATCTGGTGGACGCAGGTTAAGCCCGCCTCCCAAAAGGCTGGTAGTAAGGTAGCTTTGCCAGACTAAAGCTCCTATGAGCTCTGGCTTGTGTCCAACACAATCTTTGTTTTTCTAGCATATTCTATAATTTGACTTCCAACAGACTCTGATTTTGAGGTACATCTTTACATCATTCTGTAGCTTCTGGAAGGCAAAAAAATCTATCAGCTCACCTTCTAATTCTTCCTTTTCACAGAAGCACTTTTCTGGAAAACAGTAGCAGGTCCCATGTCCAGCTCTGATTCCAGACAGTTCCCTCTCATAACCCCCGATTACAGGCCCACCTGATGAAATGACACATTTTTATAGTTGCTGCATTTTCTAAAAGCAGAATCATGCTGGTCTAACTAAATAATACTAAATGCCACCAAAAGCCACAAAAAACACAATAAAAATGCAAATTTCTCTCACTGGAGCAATCCTGAGGACATATATGGGATTTGTTCATGTTCTCAATGGCATCACAGTAACCATCTGGACACGTGCGGAGGTCAGGAGAACAGGTGGAGTAATTTGGAGATATTCCTGCAAAGGTAATACAATGACTATCTATCCTTTTGAATGATAGAAGTAGATCCACAGTAATATGGTAAGTGCAGTGTATTGGATTCAAGGGCATTGTGGGTCACCTGTATCTCTGCCTTGTCTCCACTGGCATCTGCCTGTTGGGGCTGCCAGTCCTCGGGACGCCTCACACTCCCCTCGCTGTCTCTTTTCTGCACAAGCCAAAACCCGCTGCTCATCCAGCCTTGTGAGATCTACTATAAGGCACAATGAGTTAAGCAAAAACCTGAATCAAGAGCTGTAGCATGTACCTCTGTTATTTTGGATAAAATCCTCTGAGATAATGATCTTACCTTCACCCTCAAAAGTAATTATGAGCTGCGTCTTGGCCTGAAACTTGTTCTGCTGTTCTTCTGCAATAACTACATACTGCAGTTCTTTGCACTGCGATTTGCGTAACACCTCGGTGTCGTTCACATAGAGCATCCCAATCTTCTCATGCGGGTACTGTGCAAGGCCAACTGCCCTATAACATGACTGAGCTTCAGCAGAGATGTTCTTGTCTGCCATCTCCAATTGATACGTAACATCGATGCCCTTAAACTTCAGACAGTTGTCCACACAGACACTTCCAATCTAAAAAAGACATAATAGGCACACTAGTGTCAATCCTCTGGAGTAATCTGTTGTGGAAATTGCAATTTCTTTATCATATAAGAAAACTGAAATAAATAGCAACAAAGACAATAAAATACTGTAATTCCCCATTTTTCACTTGCAACCAGGAGCATAGAAATGCAATAGGACCAAACAAATCAAATCATGTTTGTATTATGTATTGATTCTCGTACATAGACTTCAGAAAAAAAAGACAAAAGTGTTCTTTTGCAAAGACTGTTAATTTCTTCAGGAATCGTTTCTGTTCCTTGGGCCATCCAAGTTGTAGATGAGTTTGCTTATTCATCAGAACAAATTTGGAGATATTTGGCAGGGTATCACTTGCTCGCCAATGGAGTGCCGTCAGAGTTCAAGCAGCTGATAAAGCCACCACAATAATCAAAACCAATCCACATGACTTCAGTTTGAAGTTAAAATGTTGTAATGTTTCTTATAAACACAGATGTTAATGGAGTCATGTGGATTACTATGTTTTTGTCAGCTCATTCTGATGGCATATAGGATCCACTGGTAAGCAACAGAGGCAATGCTAAATTTCTCCAAATGTATATAAAGCTTTTTTTTAATCAACTTTTAGATTTTATTTAGAACAGCACTTCACTACTCCTGCTTGCACAGGTTCGAAATGACTAAAAACATTGCTAATGCACCTGGGAGTATGTTGTTGCTTTCAGTGACACAGTGAAGATGTAGGTGACGTTGGAGAAGCTAATAGAAACTGGCAGGATAGTCACATTGAAATGTAACAGCACTGTTCCCTCAGGGCCTGGGAAAGTGGTGTCATTGAGCAGGTAGTCCAACTGAAATGAGCGCTGCTCTGTCACAGACAGATTCCGACTCAGTTTCAACTCTGAGGGCAGAAAACAGAATAAAGGACAATTCAGTACATAATGTAAAATATCTATTCAATTATGGTGCACTAAGTAATTGTTTCACTGGCTGACATGACAGTCGTCTTGGTCCAACAGGTCACATTTCTACAGCAGCAGCAGTTTCAAAGCTTTTGGAACTTTTCATATTTTAACCAAATTTGAAATAATAGGAATTATATGCTGTATATGTACAGAAAAACTAAACAACTCTCCAGACTTTTAGCTTGTTCCAAGAACGTTTTACCTGTTTGATATCCTGTCAGTTTATTAATATTTGGTTAATCAACAGATTAGTGTGGTTATTGCTCATGTGAGAGTATAGTACATGATATTTTACATATCAAAATGTATTTTTCTTATTTATAAGAAATAAATGTAACAAATTCAATTGTTTTTGCACTCACTGTATTCGTGAACTGTCCCGCGGACATTTCCAAAGATGGCTCTTTCTTCCCTAAATTTGTGTTTAATAGTAAAAGTGTTTTTGATCCAGGAGTCATTCGTCATTAAGGTCCCCTCTAATTTATTTTCAATTTGGTTTGTGGGATAAACGGGTGTCGTGTCTCTGTCGTATACAAACAAAGTTCCAAAGACAGTACCCTATAAAAGAAAACAGACTACCATTATTCAATACTTTTATATTTCCTTTGATCCTAAGAAGGCTATGAATATGTGAGACAGTTGTCGACATTGCTTGATACCGACCTCGCTGCGGTTAAACTCTATTCTGATATCCTCAGTGTTAGTCCCATTCATGTAAGGAGGATTGTCATCCTCATCATAGATGTCCACATGCAGAGTACTGAAGAACTTCTCCAACTTTTTTTCTGTCCGTATTATACACACTAAATCCAGATGGTACGATTCCATCTCCTCGCGGTCCACAGGTGCCGTGACCACCAGTTCTGAAGTGGAGCTGTCGACAGCAAATGGAGCTGGAGAGACTGAATTCAATACAAGTGATTAGACAAAATGAATCTCGCCGCACTGTAATATGCAGAAAGCCTTGACATTGATACTGCGTTTGTTTTGTACCTGCTTCCACTCCATAACTGATGGTGTAGTTGGGGCAAATGTTCATGAGTGTAAAGCGCCGGAGCTGCCGCAGGGCCCCTGGCATGCGGTTCTCTGTAATGTGGGGTTTTAAACCCTTCTCAGGGAAACACAATGTTTTCAGAGCGACCTGACCACAGGAGGGCGCTGTGTCATTATTGAACGTCAGTTTGACGTCCACTGTGGGAAGGAACGGGCAAAACTGGTTCTGCAAGGGCAATGAAGAGACTCCGACCTTCAGGTTGAGATCCCTCACAGACTTGACCGAGCTGCTGCCTGGAGGACAGACATCAGGAGACATGTGTCCTTTTACAACAGTGTCATTTATACCAATGTTCAGCTCTCAAGACTCTTTTATGTCTCTATTATGAAATATACAGAATTTCATTACACTGCGTTAAAAATAAATATAAAAAATAAAACTTAATAACCGTAATATGTTTAATATTTTAAATACCTACTTTCATATGACTTTAATATACAAGCAGAAAACTTGGAATGATACAGGAGACAGTATCACTTACTTTAAAACAATGGTCTATACTAGATTATGTGATATATCGGCAAAATAATGAGTAACATTACAAAAGATAAAACAAGAGAATATAAATTTAAACAGATGAAACTGGCAAACATTCAAACAAATAAAGCTGTGTTGAACTCACGTATACTATTAAAGTCGCTCCACTCCAGGGTTTTCTTCATTGAAAGGACCCCAGTTTCCTCATCCATGTGAAACCATGATGCATAAGTCTCTCTATGGGAGCACAGGGTGAAATAGGGCCTCTCTGTAGCGCTTTCCCGCATTGAATGGACCTGAAGGACCGGTGATCCCTGTGGTTGACCAACGTAGATGCTTTCTGTGTACAGCCTTTGAGGAAAATACAGTCCAAGTGAACCTGTCCGAAACACACATGAAATGTCACATTCCACTTAACCAGTCACAAATGAAAAAATTACAGCAATTAAATCTAACCCCATAAATATTAAAGCAATATGTTGGGTTCAATACAAATTGATTTGGAAATTGTTAATCAACAGCATTTGTGGCATTTTCTAGATGTTTCTCCATCTAGAAATAATAATAATAATATACTCAATCGCTTACAAACCTTTTCAGTGTAAAGGTTTTAAAATCTAGTTTTACAACTTGCTATTAAAACTTTAGACTGATAATAACCATAAAAACTTAACAGCTCAAAAAATACACAAGTTTAACAAAATAATAATAAAAGCATAATCTTCAAATTTAAACCTAAAAAAAAGGCTTAAGGCATATTTTTTCTTCTTGTTTTTAGGAAGATGTCAGACAGGTCCAAATGATAGTTTTTGTGGTAATCAACATTATGCCTCAACATTTTGTTGACTGAGCTTAACTTCTAGCTTAACTATCACTGCATATTTCTATAATTTTGCCTCCCTCTTACTTAAAAACAAATAAAAAGAAAAAAAAGAGTCCTTGAAATAATGTTTACAGATATTTCGTGGAAGTGCATTTGGTAAATTGCAATTGGGTAGTTCATTCTCTCTAAATGATAAAAAAAACAAATTTAACCTCTGGCGCTCATGATGCAGTCTTCCTTTATTGATCCGCTTCTTATCTCAAATCTGTTATACAACAGAAACATCCACGCAAGTAGACAGATTACACAATGAACTCATTAAACACATCCGCTTTTCTGTTGAAATAGCCCTCGCTCCTCTGTCATCGAAAAATGAAACAGCATCTCATATGACATTGACACTGGTCTTTTAATGAATTTCTCACATGGTCAATATGATGCGGTCTCCGATTCTCCTTGGTTCCACCTTGGGAAGTTTAATTACAGTGGATAACATAATACTGCCTAGAAATGAATCATTACCTGCAGGACGAGTGTGGATGGAGGTGGGGGGGGAAGGGTAATCTATAAAACACTGTAAGATCCATGTGTTTTACCAGTAAATGGAGATGCAAGTGTTCAGGGTGTAATTATATCTCTCCTGTGTTCCTGTCCGACGACGGTGGGCGGCCACTTAGGAACGTACTAATATCATTAGCAGACAGCAAAACTAGATTTTCTATTTCTGTTGCTGCAGTTGAAGCCTTGTCTCTGGTTTCAGACATTGATTTAATTTAGCTGTGCTGGGATGACAGGAGGCCGGATTGATGGATACAATGTGGCCAACCTTCCTGAAGGATGGAGACGCAGTCAGAAACACTACAACCCTTTTTATTAAATGCCTTGTCAAGACACAAAGACAACACAGAACTGGTTTGTGTTCCTCTATTTATGGGGTCGCCAGGCACATTTGCGGACATAAAACATACTTTAAAGACCTTGTGGGTTCAAAATTAAACTTTTTGCGGTTTGTAGTGCCTTGATAAAAAGCTTGACAGATACCGATATACACTTCTACATTTAGATTCATCATGTAGGCAAATGGAACAAAAAATGTTGATGACTCTTCTCACACGCTCAGATTTTCACCCAATCAAACACTTTGTAGAACAGAAAAGCCCCTCCCCCTAATAGCTCTATCATATGTCTAATCTTATTTTCCTGCTTCAGAACAACATATTTCTACCTAGAAAAGAAGTCGACAGGCCATTTAAACATCTTTTAATATGACACATAAAAAAAAAATGCATTTAAAAAGTGATTACGATGTAATAAAACGGTAACAGATGTGACAAGACCAGGCCCTGGAACCAAAAACACTTGAAAATATTGCCTTAAAAGAAGCTGTCTAAGCCGTGTAAGATGAAATCCATGTTGTATTTCAGGTGCGTCTTTTAGTGAAAGTCGATAGTACAAAGTAAGGCTTGTGTGCTTGGTTCATAAACCATAGCTGCAGGAGAGCTGAGGGATGGCAGCATTAATCTTAGCTGATGCAGATACTGTGTTGAACAAGCCACTGAATTTGCTGTGACACTCATTCATCATCCTGTGTCAGTGTATCAGGTGGAGTGCTTAGCAGCGCAATGCCACTCTAAGACTCAGAGCAGCACTGATAGCATTTGTACTTAAATAAACACATGAAATTGGAGTAGTTATGTGGTCCTCCTGGGATAAGGATTTACAGACCAAGAACACTGTAATACAAGCAAAACCACTCGCCTTGCTGTTACACTGTAAAATGCAGGGACAGATTTTTACATATGGAAAGGTATGTGGGCAAGGGGCAATCACTTATCCAAATATTTCTATATACCACAGTGCATACTATGCAGAGTAGACATATTTTCTGTATGCGTGGAATATCTTTTAAACGTGGTACATTTGGTGTCCCAAATTTTTTTAAATGATTATTTTTTTAATCATTTTAATTAATTTATTATTATTTTTTACTAATTGTTATGAAATACAAAATGTTACAGTCCATAATAATATAATAATTTATTTAAAAAGTGTCTTAAATAGCTGAAAATCATGATTTCTTCTTGTCCAACTTAGTCAGTGTAGTCAGTGTATTTATTTCATTTATGAAAGCCCTTAATAGTAACTTACTTAATTCTACAACATTAAATTATTTAAAATGAATATTTCATTGGAAAAATGGGTGTCCTTAAATATTGCGTCAACTCTGTTACCACACCATATTTTTGTCTTATGTCATGTTTTCTTAGCATTTATGCCAGCAATTTGAGTTTTTGGAAAAAAAATAAAATAAAAATGTCGATACCGTTACACTATTGTCTGCATTGTTAATCTACCTTGGTAACAGAGTTTGACGGAGACAGACGAGGACTTCAAATGTATTATAGAATGAGTCATGTGCTTTATGCAACAAAAAACACTAGTACACTGTATCCCGCAATGCTTTCAAATTGATCCAGCATTTTCTGTGTGATAAATAAACCATAAGTAATTACAGCTGTGATTTTTATAATTATTTAATCAGACAGCCAAGAGTTGACATCATTATACATTTTCCGATGAAGTGGATTAAAAATGCAATAAAACTTTGTGACATATAAATGATCAGTCAACAATAAAGATTTAATTTATTATTATTGGTTGCTATAAAACTGCATATTGGCTCATACTGGATAACTATTTAATTGTGCAGGCTATTTCCTCCATTTTTACATATGGATTACCTTTGCTGTCATCTAACACTAGTAAAAACACTAATAATTTAATGAGACTTTAATTATTAGCAGATCTCTAAATAAATATCACTTTTTTAACACTGTACAGTACATTATAATGTTGTGATACCATTTTGTAGACAAATTATTTAGACTAAACTATACAGAATTTTAGCATCAGTCATTTATTGGTTATTAAAACGATTATTGGATTATCAGTATAATTTTTCCCCAACTTGATATGTGGCAACACATGTGACAACAACATAGCCAACCACTTTTATAATATGAAAAACAGATTCTGTTCCACATGCTACTTTTCAACAAGAGTAAGTGTACAGTATTCCGTTTACATTTGGCATTAACTACCTTCATCTGGATGTCATCCAGATATACACTAAAAATGCAAGCGTAAAAGTAATTGCACGTAATGTAATTGCTAGTCATCATCCATGTGTTAAATCATGACATATCAAAAACTGTTTCAAGGTCTACGTCTGTACTGCATTTTTCAGTGAGAATACAATCTCTACAGCTGTTTTTCAGGATTAATTTATGGCACACTTTTTAGGCAAGCTTAAAAAAAACTCTTAAAAGACGGTCTCCATCCTGGGAAAACAATCTTTTCATTATTCAGAAAAGATAGAAAAATAGCTCTATGGGCAACTGAGCTTTCACTAGAGTGATACTATTGATAAAGAATGTGAACGCACACAACAGAAAATATACTGGAGACTGTTTTAACAATAAATGCTCCTAGAAACAGAGGAAAAGGGAGGACTCAGGGTTTTTATACACAGGACAAATTAAAGGGATAGTTCACCCAAAAATGAAAATTTTATGTTTATTTGCTTACCCCCAGAGCATCCAAGATGAAAGTGACTTTGTTTCCTCAGCAGAACACAAACGAAGATTTTTAACTTTAACCGTGGCAGTCTGGTAGTCATTTAATG
>JAUMHQ010000070.1:11462966-11482199 GCA_032361165.1 Enteromius paludinosus
GGTTAAAGTTAAAAATCTTCGTTTGTGTTCTGCTGAGGAAACAAAGTCACCTACATCTTGGATGCCCTGGGGCTAAGCAAATAAACATAAAATTTTCATTTTTGGGTGAACTATCCCTTTAAGGTAAATGACAGCAGGTCGACAGGTTAACTAATCAGGCAACTAAGGAAAACTAAGTCACAATGCAAGGAAGACAAAACCTAAAACACAATGAAGCATAGCAGACATGTAATGGTTATTTGCTTTTGGTCTTTGCCATTTGAATCCAGAAATAATAACATCAGACTTAACATCTGGATATTTCTGCTATTTCTGTTTTTGATAGAAACGTTAGCATTTCACATGAAGAAAAATAGTACTCTCTTTATAATCACTGAAGCTGTCTTGCACTTCAATGAGAGCAAATTCAGTGAGAAAAGTTCCAGTTAAAACTGTCCAAGTTATCTTATTTATGTTGGGTATACAATATATTGATTATAATGAGAGCATTTGCGGGAATAAAGCATGAACAAAACTGATTGTGAGTGAGATCTGCTCTGATTGGCCGTTCTGTTATAGTTATACAAGCAGCTAAGATTGGCTACAAATTTCAGTGCTGAGAAAAAATGTATTTGAGTACATCTACATATTGTTAATCGCAGCAGCCAAAGGCAAAATTCCATTCGTTTTTATTTTGCAGCACTTATTACGCAGGGAAAAGAGATCTGGCGTGTTATATGGATACAGAAGCTACTTGATGGCGACAAATGTAAAAGCATGATCTTAGCAAGCTTCTGTTCCAATCTGAAGAGAGAGAAGTAAAGAAGTGTTGGCCAAAACCAAATATTTGCAGTGATTAACGATCAAACGTAGACGAGGACCCAACAAGCATGAACAACTGCAATTTCAATGTATTGATCAGTGTCTCCTTAATTATCCACATAAATGTTGTGTGATTTAATGTAATGAAGAACAAAGTAAACTCTGTTCATGAGGATCATTTTAAATATGTTGATCTTTGTCTGTGTGTGTACAGTATGTACATTAATTTCACATTAAGCATCTAAAGAAAGCCATTAACTTTCAAACTGTTGCACTTTCCAAAAAGCTTTTAAGCTCAATAATCAGTGTTTTGGTGGTCCTAGCCAAGGTAAGAAATAATCTTAAGCAAACTTCAGGTCATTTGAGTTCTAACTTTTGTGGTGTGGCAGCTGCAAACTACAGCTATCCAAACTGATTTGAATCATTCCAAATTCAATTTATTTCCAGGCCGGAAGCCAACAGAAAGCAGTTTATATCAAGCTAATTAACTCACAGAATCAAAAGCAGTACACAGCAGGAATGATGCTGTGACATCACAAGACTGACATGAGGTATTCAGTGAGTCGAGCGTAACGGGATGCGACACGTGGATGAGCTTTATGCGAGTATTAAGGTGACGGCAAAAGGGCGGATGTTTGGAGTTATGACTGATCACTTGATCAGATTGAGCTCACTGCTCTGACCTCTCACAGCCACATCATGGATCATGGTTGTAAACACTATGATGCAATCTGAGATATTGATTTCAGCTCACAGGCGAATTGACTTTGAACCTAACGTGCGCATACGCACAAATGAGACAGGAAAAGCTTAACAACCGAATTCACGTGTCATATTATTTTTGAATTAGACATTATATGAAACATCTGCACATAAGAGATTCATTCAGTGTTGTTATGGGTCGAAAGAAGGTGTGCCAGCTTTCTTCATCTTAACCTAGACTGACTCTGCTAAGTCTGCTACTTGAAACATTTCTGATGACGCAACAATCTAATCAAATGACAAGAAGGGACCAATCAGATCTGAACATGCACAAATCCACGGCCATTGCAGAGCATTCATTTGAAATCAAACGGACATAGACGATGACCTGAATTGGTGTCAGTGTCTGCGATGGTGTGGCCTGCATGTTTTCAAGAAAGATCTCTCAGCGAGAGCACAGGTTAATGGATAGACGACCTCTGCACCAGGCTGCTCAAAGACAGGAACTCAATTAGCCCAACATGCACACCGCCGCAGAAATGTACCATCTATGAGATCATGGGAGCTGGAAGAGTGCATGGGTCTTTCTTGCCATTTCCTTGAACTCGTCAAAAGGCGGAAACAAGCTAGCAGTCAGAGCAATCCACTTTCCATAATCCACTTACTCCTCAAAGGGCTCCATTCATGATATGCTGTATGTAAACACAGGGATGTGTTTGTTGCAATCACTAGCATTCCCATCTAGCTTCATGTCTGCAGCTACAACAGCAGTAAATATCACTATAGTGTAATCTTGATAATGATACGGCCTGACAGTCGGTACGTCTTGGGATCATCATAAAGCATACTGATGTCGGCCTCTTGGCCCCTGCCCTTTTCGGCCAAGGTCAATGTGCAGAGCATTTGTCCACAGTAATGACCAAACTGAGAAGTAACAGGCCAATCAATAGCAATATTAATCAACAGCCGAGCACATTCAGCCGATAACAGTCCTGCATTAAGCACATGTAAGGATGCACATGCTCTTATGTTGCATGAACGTTAAGAAAAAGTCCAGCCCTTGGTAGCAGCGTCCTTAATTTTTGGACATATTTATGATTAAAAATCATAAATGATAAGCTATAAAAATAATAATAATTAATATTATTTTTATAATAACAACAATAAATCTTTTTCACATTAAGACTCATCAAAATGTGTGTCTAATAAATCATAACAAATACAAAAAAATATAAAATCATGTGTTAAAAGTATAGCCAATTATTCAAGCAGATTCATATGAGACAGTATGGATGTAAGAGGACTAATCAAAGTAAACATACTTAATTACTAAGCAAAATGATTAAGACTCCATCTCTATAATACAGTAATGAGAATCATTACTCTGTGACCACAACGATTTAATTAACTAAAAGGCTGCCAATTACGCTATAATTCAATATGGGACTATTATTATTGATTATTATGGTTAAATTCCCCTCATTCTAATGTACACGGGTCCCTTTTCTTCAGTATGCAACACTGAGAAGGTTTGAAATAGCAGAGGGTTTTAAAAACAAGACAAGAATCATATAATTAGTAAACATTATTGTATTAGCTAAATGCAACACGGTAGATTTCAATAATAGAATCGGAAAAGAGTACAATTAAACATATCTAAAGTGTATATCTAAAGCCGTTTTCAAAAAACTACAATATTATCGGACATCATCAGAAATGCAATGTCAGAAATGTAATTCAGCATCCCATCAATGTAAGCACGGAATGGACGTTCGTCATTAAGTAATCTAATTTTACATCTCCTGTGGGAAAAGGCAGTATGTTTGTATTTACTTTATAATCTCTTTTGGGATTGGATGGGACATTAGAGCTCATAAATGAGGGACCTTTGAACAACATGTTCTCTTGGATGGTATCATTACGATAAGCAATTACCAACATTATTCACTTAATGTTATAATATAAGCCTGGGACAGAGACAAAACAACAATCAAGATTAGACTAAACAACGAAACAGAACCTGGAGGCCTTTTTTTCTCTTCCTCCTTTGGACAATATTTTGAAATAACCTCCAGTTTGATTCATTACACAGCATGTTCCTCAGCGTTCCCCTCCACTGCTTCAGACACAATTTTTATGACTTTTACCTGCTGAGTCTTAAAATTCACAGTGCATGGTTGAAATGGGCCAGTGGGTGAATTTACATGGACTAGTGAGTTTGAGCTGATAGGTCATCAAGAGCTGGCATTTCCTAAATGCTAAGTCTTGCATTTTTAAAGTGCAATGTAAAACCAACCATGTATGTACTGAAAAAAAGTAACCTAAAAAGTAAATGAATTGATTGTATTCAAGTTGGAATATTACATAACATCACTGAAACAAGCTAGATATAATTGAAAACACCAACCAAACTAACCAGATTATAAATGATCAGGTATATTAGACCAGGTATAAACAAGAAAAGCGATTCCAGTGTTAATGCCAAGGACTCCACTGACTCATTTCCAGGTAATAAAAGAATCACAAGATGACAGCCATTCACAATTCAGCACCCTCCCCCCTCCAAACACAGCAACGAAGACCAAACGAGGACAGTTAAGTCCTAACTAAGCAGTTGTGTTGGTTGCTCATTGTTGTAAATGATCAGTCAAACACACCATGCATCGATGACCACTAGAAAATAACATGTAAAGACTCATGTAGAAATCGAGAGCCCCAAACGCCCTTGGGACACAATTTCAATCAATGTCTTCTTGTCCTTCCACCAAAGCAAATTAGATTCCACTGATGCACGGGGTGGAAATGTGACCCATAACTAACTGAGGGATCTGGGCTACGACTCCAATAGGTACAAAAGCTGGTGCAATTTGTCCAAATGTGGTTTCTAGTAGATTCATTAACGTCCATGTACAATGGATTATCATGAGGACATCAGCCATTATTATGACACAGAATCAAGAAACCACATTTATTTCTACCTCCTGTAATCCTTCAGTTTATTTTTGATGGTGCATTCTAATGCATTTTAGAATGATTCAGTGATGATTGTAAAAAAAAAAACCTGTTTATATAAATATTTCTGACTTGATAGATTAGATAAGAATTTTTTACCAGTATAATTTAATGTGTGCATACAGTCTAAAATGTGAATATACAGTCTAATATTGAGCTAAAAGTTTTACAATAGTAGGTCATTGGCCTTCATTAAATATTTTTTTTTTACATTAAGATTTAGCCCATATTTTCTCCTTTTCTCTAGGGTATCTAAAGACAAAATGAGAAAAGTAAGTACCAACATCAAATCTGTTTTTCCAATCATGCTAAAAGTAGAGATGACGAAGGGGAAATTGGCAGGATTTATATACACTGCTCAAGACACAAACTAAACTAAATCATTTAATGCAATAAAGTCCAAAATAAAACATTGTAATGTATCAAATGAGATTTATCGGTCTGCAATGACAGTTGGTGAAAATGATTGCGCTGATGCAGGAAAGATTGTGAGGTGGTCTGAACTTTATTCCCTAATGTTACTTCCCATCGGATGGCCAATCTCCAGTGGCCTGATCATGAGCAAATACCTCTTGGGTGAGGGTTTTAGAGGTCAGAAGCCATTGCACTCCAACAGATAAAGTAACAGGGTCAAAGCTGTGTATCCACAAATCAATGCCTTACACACAATAGATGACATGAGGTCTGGACTTATTTTATGCAAACAACTAGTGTGATGGAAAGGTATGGACAGCTACGTGACTTTAGAGGTCAAATGATATATTTGATTATCAATCGCACATACTCTCCTTCATTAAAGAAGCTCATCACCTTATTAGTCATTCGTTAATTTAAACGTATTTACAAATTGGAACATTCACGTCGGAAAATAAACAGTGTGCATGTACAGATGAAACTGACAAAAAAATGATTAATTGATACTTTTTCTACCATGTTTTTGATGACTGGCGGAGTTCCTGTTTTTCCAAAAAGATTCTTTATTCAAATGCATAGTTCCATTAAGAAGCTTTGAACCATCTATGGAACCTTTTCATCGTGAGGGTGTCTCGATATAAAAAAAAGGGTCACAAAATCGTTCTCCTGTTGGCTTAAACCAGTTCTTTGTGGGCATATGGTTCTATAAATAACATTTAACATCCATATAACCTTTCCATTGTGCAAAAGGTTCTGTAATTTCTGTAATTAAAATGTAATAATAAAAAATAATAATAATAAAACCCTACACTGAAAAGTTCTTTGGGGAAACAAAAATGGTGCTTCTATGGCATCACTGTAAAAACCTCCTTTTGGAACTTTAATTTTAAAAGTTAACAGGAAATAAAGAAGAAATTAGGCCAAGAAAGTAAACTTGAGGTCAAAACAACAGCAAACGAGAGCTTGTGCTCTTTAAACTATATCCAAGGACAAACAACTGTTTAATACTGCCAAAGAAAAAAAGTCGTTTTAAACGTCAAACCATCAAAGTGTGATGACACCAGACAGAGATACATGATTACATGTATCCCCAGCATGGACAAAACCCATTGCTTTTGTCATCATCCATTTTCATGGGATGGCTTGTCATAAAATAGATGAGATCCATTTTGCGAGAGGCGCTGCCAACCGTCCTGTGTCTTTAATGAGGGGTTTTAAGCCTCATCTGTTATCAGAGCTGTGTACTCTATTATTTTACTGGCAGTATTTTCCTTTCGGAAGACAAACACATTTTGTTTGCCCAGAGCTAAGCACACCTGCTGCACACCTGCCCTCTGACCACCTCTCGGCACCAGCCTTTTGTTTTTCCTCACGGCAAAGATTCAAGGTGCTTCCGCATCAACTCTAACAAAGGTTAAAACAGGAGCTGTTCAGCAGGGTGAAATCTAATCACATTGTTCTTTACCACCTGGTGATTATCAGGGAAAAATTCATTTGAATGCTTATTTAAGGTAAATTCAAAATGTTTGTGCTAAGGATGATCGATTAAAATATAAACTCGCAAAATACAACAGCCACAACATCGCTGCCCCCAGAGAAAATTGGATGGAAAGAATAATATATTTAAATAAATATATTTGTACATGCATATATATATAAAACCATGGCTAATTACAAACCTGAAAATGAAAAATAATTCCTAAATAAAATAATTAATAATAATAAGTGCTTTATTACAAGTTATTAAATAAGCATGGCAATTCCACATCATGCCACACAAAAACATGCACCACAATATGCACACAGCTCATTGGAAAAAGCTTAAAATAAACCGATTCCAACAGATCATTGCTGGTCTTACTTATATTTCAGGGAATTTTACTTCTGTTGTACAATTCCTGGTAGTTTACTGGACAGATGAACACTTCATGAGTCAACAAGACCATTAAAATTCAATTTCCCGTCATAATTTAGACTAAGGGATTGAATTAACATCAGAATGCATCTATGGTTGTTTTGTCACTTTTGACTCTTTAAGTAATGTTTATTCAGTCATCATTAATAACCTCACCACCTTCAACACCATTCAGGAATCACTATTGAGCGAAGACAAATGCAACACTTTTGCATTCACACACTGCCAAATGTCTTCCGAATGACCAGAATAGCTGTGAAACCTCTGCTATGTTCCACTTTGGTCTGTATTCAAGCTGTTGCGATGTGACCATTCCTTTTCAATGCAACTGGCCACACACTGAGATTTAAGATCTATTCAGGAACAAGTTCGACTCTGGTTAACTCCAGTTATTTTGAGAGAGGTGTGTTAGTACAGTTGGGCAGAGGGGTTTTAAATGGGATTACAATATAATGACGTATAGAGACATGCGTATTGCTTGCATGAACCATGTGGCACATTAGGGTTGCACATATTTTGGCTTCAGCACCAGATTGCCTCTACAAAACTGTCTGGTAAAGCTCTCTGGTAGCATTCAGTGGTCTGTGATTGGGGGCAGATGCAGACCCCCTGGATGTACAGATGTATTGTCTGTTGTTTGGAGCCAGCATATAGTCACAAAGAAAATAGAATGCACAATGAAACTAAACGTAATAATAAAACATTTAATGTATTTCAACAAAATTTACCATAATGTTATTAAAAGTGTGAAATACAATAGTTTAAAATGTATTGCTTAAAAATAAAATTAATAATTTCCAGAAAGCAAAACTTGCTGATTAATATAACACGCTTAAGAATAATAAGAATAATAATATACATTTCAACAAACAGATTTTTCAACAAATTGACCATAGTAAATGTTTCCCTCAAATCAAAAACTTCCTTGAGAAATCCTGAACACGATAATCCAATTTTCACAAGGTTCTGCAAAGCTTATTGTGTTTCAATATGCATAGATCTATTGATATAAATAACAAGACCTCATAATATATATTTAATGATATATAAAATGATCCAATGGAAAAACGAGTAGTTATGTTACATTATGTTATGATACCATTGCACGGAGCAGGGTTTTGTTTTAAAACCCTAGTGAGCACACTACCTATGTACACCCTTAAAACAGGTTGTTTTTCAGGATCTGAGGTTGAGCAAATAACCCTATTAACCCATCTACAAATGTACACTATCTAGGGTTCTTTTCTTATTAAAAAAGTTTATGCCACATTACAGGTTCTCCGGGTTGTAGGATGTTTTCTAACAACAACAAGCGAATAAAAATGACTGAGCAACGTTTGCTCAAAACGCAGTCTAGGTAGGCAGCTATCTAGGTTTTGAGACACAGCCCCTGTGTTGTCACTGAAGGATGCACACTAGAGGCGACAATTCTATTTAACTTAAAATACGACAAGTGTAATGCTCAAGTACTGCCTCTGAGTAGTTATTCACCCATTCTAGCTCGCAACACAGTTATTTGGCCCAAACAACGAGGGCTAAATAGCGTACACTTAGCGCGAGGTGACATCAGACTGTTATGGAGTAAATCCTTACCTTCAGAGAGGAGAAGCAGGAGCACCGCGATGTATCCCCAAACGATTCCACGCGTAGTTCCCATACTTGTCAATCATAAGTGTAATTTCACAATGAACAGGCAAAAGTGATTTAATCCCTAAAAAATAGAACTTTACAGTGTTGACCAATCGCGCGAAGGAGCCACAAAAGTCCTTAACGTGAGTGTCCCATTGACGGGTGACTGCAGCGCGAGCTGCTGGACCGTCAGCGCGCGCGTTCACACACAAACACACACAGAGCAGCAGGGGGAGGTTCACATCAAATCCAGCCAATTTCCTCAGATGTGCGTTTCCGTCCTGATCAACATCAGCGGCTGTCCAATGAGCCAGAGAGTTTCTATTGACATAAAACTATATTTTGGGTTGCATGCAAATAATATGTGCGTAAGTTGGAACCGGTAACTGGCACAATCGTGGCTGTGTTTTTTAACCACTACTTTATTAATTATTGATAGCTTTTATGAACATACACCTTTTCCAAGCTTTGTCCGTTTAAATATGCGCAAGTGACTGCGCATATTTAAAATAATAAAATAATAAAATGAAATGAAAAGCCTGTCGATACATTTACAGATATCTGCGTTGTAACACCGGGGCTAGTTGTCACATTGGGAAATTACTCAAATTTACAGTTACATAAAGGCTTTTATTAATTTGTTATTATTTTGTACAGTAATAATTATCAAGTGCAAAAAGTGCCAAAAAGAACATAACTTATTAAAAAAACATGACTTTAAAAAATTGTAATGTCATAAATGTTAGGTAGGAGTAATTCACTGCTGTGTAGATATCGTGTTTTTCTCATATTTCCTATATTGTCAGTAAGAGTGGAAAAGAGCTTGACTTGTACTGGTAAGTGTCGATACAGTTATTGATTTTAAATATCAAAAAATTTTCACAAGAGCAAAACATGTGACATCTAACCCCAGTTTCCTTTGTATATTAGCTTAATAATAAAAATATGAATTGTGTAATACATGCACTCCGAAATGAACAGGTCTAGTTGTATGTTAAACAGAGGTGAAGGGTAAAAGTATGAGGAAAATAAGATTTGTCAAAGTAATTCGCAATAAAATAAATAAACTGCAGGAACATTTTATTTGCTCCCCAAAACAGTGTTTAATAAGAATCAGGTGCACAATGATCAACAAATAGAGTCACATGGCATTTTAAGGACAAACCACACCCAAGCCTATTGTTCCTAACATCCTCCGAAACATCCAAAACAACAGTTCTGTAGAGAATTCAATACTCTCAGTAAAGGCCAAGGTTTAAGAGAGTTGTTGTGAGTTCAAGATGGTGTCGGCCCGTTTTGGCAGTGTGTGAGCCAGTCTCTGTCTGCGCTGGGCTGCTCTTGGACCAGATGACTGCTCAGCTCTCTGTGAAGAGGGGTAAGCATGATGCATTACTCTGCCTCTAGGGCGACCCACCAGTGCATCACAGGGCAATCACTCCAATCAACGTCTGCCCTGATGGATGCCAAATCAAACTATAGTGGAGACCTCAAATTAAGCATACATAAGAGAAAGAGGCCAAGCAAAGATGCTTTGGTAACAAAATAAATTCTTAGTTGCTTAAGATCCAAAAGAGTTATTGAGATATTTTCCATTCATAAAACCCTCAAAATCGGGAGTGCATGAAGTATCTTGGAAAGTATTATGAAGTATTATTAAAAAAACGTCTATTATTCTTTTATAGAAACAGCCATGCAGTATAGAACATACATTTTCTTAGAAAATATGGATTTGATTCAAGTAATAAATATATTCCATAATTAATAAGGCCTAAGTGTAATGGTACATTTATTACTTGAATAAAATTCATACTTTCCAGTAATCAAAAGGCTTCATTTAAACTTAATTTACTCAATAATGTATAATAAATATAATTACAATATTTGAGCATATTAATTAACCTATTAATTCAAGTAATAAATATATCCCATAATTAATTAGGCCTAAGTGAAATTATATATTTATTACTTGAATTAAATCCATAATTTATTCATAAACTTAATTCAAAGGCTTCAAGATTTATATATTAATTTCTATAATAATGATATACTGTATATTATATATATTAAAAAATATTTTATTATATTATTAAGCCTGTCACACATTGTATAAATAACGATTATTATAATATTTTATTTAAACAATAATTCTTTTTTTAAGTTAAATGATTTCAATGACAGTACAGAACTGGAATAAATTAATTAGTTTTTTGTCTGTTTGTTTGTTTTTTTAAAGAAAGAAAGAAAGATCTTGACATCTTGTCAGTGGTTCACAGTAACTGCCCTCATACTGTTTATGAATTTTAAATGCAAATAAGTTATGGTGGTCAAATGTGAACAATACACAGCAACAATAACCATGGCCTGAAAAGAAGAGTGCAAAGGCGTTGTTTCAAGCTCCACCTTTTTGTTCATTAAGATGTTTGTTATGCCGTATAAATATTTCACTTACTCTGCATATTAGCCACAGGATGGTTTTGTTTACATAGCAGCATGTAGGCTCATCACCATATACATGATGCAGATTAAAAAAGCTCGGGTTACTCTAAACCAGACACACGGTGGTATTTTCAGACATATGGTCTATGTAAATCAATATAGATAAGGCAATGCATAGGCAGATTCATGACATTTACCATCGCATCATTTCCTTTTCAATGTGGTTGAAGATCATTTTCAGATGAAAGCTTGTCTTATATTAGATAAGATTACAATTTTTACTGTCAGATTCTAATTAGTAAAAAAAACACCATTGTTTGTATCAAACATGGTAGAGCTATTCTCTATTTTGCTAATAGAGCTTTGCATCTACATACCTAGCATTAAATAATAACGATGATGATACCTTTATTAATAAAATATGAATATAAAAAGTGCTTACTGTAGCAGATAAAGCTACTGTAAAGCTCTTGAACAAAGTCCATGTTCCCACTGGGAAATGAAGTAGCGCAACACTAGTCATTAGTCCATTCCCAAAATCAGTTGACCAGTTTACTTCACTCATAGGCTCTACTTAGTTTAAATGGGTAATATGATCCTCAAAATGAAAAGCTTTCTCATTAACTAACAGAGAGAAAGGGTTCAATTGAATTCCATGCAGAGTGAACAGGTTCACATGTTCAAGCCGCATCAGCAGATCATACAAATCCAGAGAGCCTGTGCACTAGATTAACAATACAAAAGCTGTACATAAACGGTACATTATATTTACTTTCATGCTTCCAAAAAGAAATGAAACGCTACTGCTGGGATATTAACACGGCCTGTTTGTTCACAAGTTGTTTATAAGTGAGAGATCAGTGCAGAGCCATTTCTGAGAACTCTCTGAGATTAAATCTTTGCATCCTGACAGATTCTCATCTTCTAGTCACTCACAGCCGGATTTAGTGATACTCTTGGACACTTCTAACCTCTAGTATTATATTGCTGGAGTCACACAATGGCTAATTTCCGAGCTTACTAAATAGTTGATCAGTGGTTCTAAATAAGTGGATCATGACCCAAATAAGGGTCACAAGTCTGTTTCAAACTAAACACAAATTATTAAATGCAACTAACCATATTTGCTATGCATAGTTAAGTTTAAAAAGAAGCAGTAAGCACAACATATGTTGTTGTTGACTTCAAGGACCAGAAGTTGAATCAAACTCTACAGTATATGGGTTATTTGGTTTATCTGTATTTTGACACTTCTCCAAATTGCAAAGATGACCTCTTAATTAGAAAACCATGAGCAAGATAATAGAAACTCACTATGTTAAATATGGGGTCAAAAAATTAAATCTTGAGGACAGGACATCATTCGTCTTGGACGTTTGTGTTTTGGGAAGGGCAAGAGGACGAGTGCACAGTGACAGAATTTTAATTTTAGAGAGACTTACCCCTTTAAGACATCAGATTCTTTTCCTAGAATTTACTACATATTCTTATTAACAAATCTTGGTTTTCCACAAATATCAATCTCCATTCAAAACCACTGAAGTACCACGCACTGCCACAGAGCTTCCAGAGGTCATGCACGTGACTTTATTCAATCTCATGTATATGACTTGACAGAAAACATCAGGGTTTTTTTGCGTTACACAGTCATTTCCGTATGTGTCTGAGATCTGCTGGTGTAATTTCCCTGATTTTGCATTAGTGTGAGCATGAAAAGTGCTGGCCCCAGAAACACTCCTCAGTGAGCCATCCAGCTTGACCCCTATTAAAGGGCTGTCAGTTGAAGAGCAGATGGTACCCACTCTCTGTCTAACAGCACCGAAGAGGGGTGGCCATGGCAACCGATATATAATGGCTACTCCTCAAGTGGTGGAATCGCTTGTTCTAATTTGTTAAGTACCACTTCAGCGAATTTGATTTAATCACTACGTTCAGGTCTTAACACAACTGACATCAAATAAAACACTGCAGGTGTCCATGGAAGACAGTAAATCTGATCCTCTGGTTTCGGTTCTTATTAACTAATTGAACATAGGAACACACCAAATTCAGATTTACAGACATGAAAAGAGACATTCATCACGTACAAATACAAAAATATAAAGGATTTTGCATAAATACCTACACAAAATGTTGCTCTTATTTAATAATTCAAACTTTGTATTAGCTTGTAACTTAAATTAAATTAAATTAATTAAAAGTGTCAGATTTTGAGGAAGAATTTTTTGCGGTACAGCAAGTAGGCAATAAAGACCCAAATTGCAGTAGCCCATATACTCTGGAAAAGCTTTTCCCAATGACTGTCCTGAAAACGCATCTCCCAGCTGAAAGGAAAGTAAAATCCCAGCAGAGAGTGTCCAACATAGACAAATATGGAGTTCATCCCTGCAAACAAATGCACAGTAAGCTTTGAGTTGGCTTTGAATATGAAATTATGCTTCAAAGAAATAATTCACCAAAATGAAAATGTTCTGAAAATGTATTCACTCTCTGACCATGCCAGATGTAGACGAGCTTCTACAGCTTTCTTCATCACTCTTCTTCACGTTTCTCCATCAGTGTAGACCTATTGCATCATTTGCTCACCAACGGATTCCATTGGTTTAGATGTTAACCAATGGACTGGAGTTGTGTGGGTTACTTGTAGATAATTGTGATGTTTTCATCAGTTATTTAGACTCTCGTTCTGACGGCACCCATTTACTGCAGAGGATGCTTTGGTGAGCAAGTGATGCAATGCTACATTTTTAAAATGGAGAAATAAACTCATAATACACCATTTGGATGGTTTGGGGATAAGTACATTTTCAGCAAATGTTGGATTTTTGGGAGAACTATTCGTTTAAATAAGTGTATTCTCGTACCGGGATAAATGAAAGGTTGTCCGCCCCACCACTCCTTAATGTCAACAATGAAATACATCAGGCCCAGCAGCACAAAAGACATGCAGCCCATGCAAGTAACAAATGACAGGGACCTGAAAAAAGACAGCAGATCTGTGTTGTAGGATCTGAACCATTTGATAATGTTGAAAACACACACAGTGCAGATATATCAGTCTACAAAAATATCAAAAATGACTGTTAGAGGTGCGCTGTGCTTTGCCAAACATTTCTTGTAACAGAGAGGACAACACAGTGCAGAATCAGAGACTAAATAATGGATGGACATATAGTAGTTTCTGTGCTTAGAGTAAGCCAATAAGAAACATAAGCATCCAAAGTGAAGGCTTGGAACCTGCTCAGTGCAACTATGTCAATAAGTCATGTGCCTCTGTGTTCCTAAGTGCCAGGATGCTCGATGGAATTGTATCTAATGTAAAATGGCTGCGTCCCAGAGCATCGTTTATGTCAGCTGAAGTTGAGCCAAAAAAAAACTCTTGGCTGGGAGTTAATTACTTTTAGGGATGAAGACAGACATACTCAGGGGCTCAATAAGCTGGCATGATGAACTGCCCATATAAATTCAGGCAGGTATATCTGTACACAAACAGGTACAGTAGGGTCACAGAGACACAGAGTGCATACAGCAAAGGCAAGATGAGGTCAAATTTGATGTAAAAACTTGCTTTCTTTCCCAGTTTAAGTATTAAGAAAACAGTGTTTTAGTTTAGTGTAAACTAAAACCATTAAATGATAAAAAAGACATTCAATTAAAATGATGAAATCAAATAAAATTGTCCGAAATGTCATTTATTAATTTTTAAAGCTTGAATTTGACCCCATATCCTATTTCATTCCTTAAAGCATACATGTCAATGACACAAATCCTTTTTTTGCATGTAGAGATGAACAATCGCATGCTTGTCTATTGAACATTTCACTTACATGCCATTATTTATCCTGAGGTGTTAGATGACAAATAATTTAATGTGCACCATTTTGAAGATGTAAGGCTGACCTCATCCTGCTCAATTTCACAACAGGCGGATGAGATAAGCCAGAGTTCGGCAAGATATATGGTTGGGGAAATAAAACTGCTCACTCTCTCTTGGCTGTAAAGAAGAGTGATCTAGTTGGACAGTGGATGTATCACCCGCCGCGTCTCACTCCTGTGCCAGTGGGGGTGATTATTTACAGGGCGTTCTGTCGTTAGAGGTAAGTAAACGCGTGTTTTAGCAGCCTCTGATTTGTGCCCGCTGGAGTCTTCTTTTGTGGATGGAGAAGTAGCTGGATTTAGAGGGTCAGGAAGCACTTACCAAAGGTTTTTATTGACAGGTATAAATCCTTCGTCTCTTGTGCACTTAGAAAGGATGGCTGCAGAGATTCCCTGAGGATCAGAATAAAACAGATTTCAAATCAATGCAGACCTGTAAAGCAAGCACTATCAGACAACCCAAATGCAGCACCGCTATAAAGAATCAAGCAGATTAGCTGACGCTCCCGGGAGGTGAAGCCCCTCCAACTAACACACGCAACACAGATCCATCTCCTCATGCCTTACACAAAAGCTCTCTACTCCAGCGTTACATTTCTACATTATATATATATATATTATTATTATTATTATTAACCCACTCTGTACAAAATTTGCTTATTGATATCTCAATAATTTCCCATTTTTTTCATTACGTTAGGATTCACAAACATTTTAGCATAAAACTAAATCTTAAATATGTTTAAATATGCAAATGAGGCCTTATCTATTCCAATATCCACTAATTTCAACAGATTTCTGTTTAGGAAATATATGTAATGAATTGGGTGAAGCCAGGCTAAAAACAATTGTTTTTATTTAAATTTTATTTAATTGATTTTCTTTGAATATCTTTTTACCGTTCTTTAAAACAGAAAATACTGTTCAAATGAACAAAATTATCATGTTTTTAGAAATGAAGCATAAAATCAAATTTTATTTAAACATATCCCACTGTAAAAACCTATCAATGAGATAGAAATCAAACTGTAAAGTTTACAGTAACACTGTAAAAAAACAGTAGCTGTGCTGCCAAAATTTTACAATAAAAAATATGGTTGCAGCTTATTTCTTTAACTGATGTAAAGTTAAAATAAGCAGTAAATCTGGAAAAATCTATTAATATTTTTTTTTCCCACTGTATATATTAGGGGAATTTACCCAGGGTTTTACTGTAGCATTTTCACATTTTTTTACCATTAAAAACACTGTTTAAAATCACTAAGTGCTAAAACAAGCGAAAAAAAAACAAATAGCCCCAAAAAACTGACTAGTTCAAGAAAAAACTCTTTTTGACTGTAGTGTATTGCCTTAAAAGCAAATTATCTGAAAACTTAAGAGCATCACTGCTAAACCAGTCTCATTTAAAGAAATATTGTGCTTTTGTGAGGATAGACAGTTCAGCATCCAAACCTGCTTGTTAGGAGGATATCCATCATTTGTATAGATGACAGAATCAATGGTGTGGAAATAGCCTGGCTGGCTCTAGATTGAGTCTCCAGGCTATGCAGGCAGGATGTGGGACAATCATTGCTATGTGGGGCAATCGCTCAATTTCAATCTCAAACTGCGGAGTAGTGATCGTTGAACTTTAATTAACTCGGGGTCCTTGTTTATTGGCACGGTGAAGCACAAACAGCTTCAAATCATCCCACAATCTGACAAAGGACTCATGCAAACGACGACAAGACAACCCCTCTCCCTCTAGACGCACACCGTTTTATGATGGTTGATGTGATGGGAGGTAATTTTTGTTTAACCAGGATAACGTGTGTGAAGAGCACATTAACAGCACAAGAGGCTGTTGGAGATGTGCTGCTTTAAACATTCTCAGACCTCAAAGCTCTCCAGAGATGTCAATGATAATTGATCGTTTGCAGTGTTTATCGCGAAGCATGAAGCCGGTAACGGTCTTGTTGGTTGCTTGAATCCTTAGTTATATGCTTTGTGGTCTAATCTATATTTTCTCTGACGAGATGAAGCATTTTGGAAACAGATATTCTACGGCATATACAAACAAGGAATCTTCACACGCTCTATTCTATATATATCTTCGCAAAACATGACGGCTTATCACTAAATCTGAGTAAAAAAGGAAAATTTATTTAAATATAATGCAAGGGCTATATTATACATAAACCATCTTTGTGTTGCACAATCAGAGGCAGTGTGTGAACAGCGGTGGCATAATTTTTTGCTGTTGTCTAGTTTATTTTATCATGCTGTGCCTCTAGGTAAAGTGAAATAGATCTCTGTTCATTTATTTCAGCACCCCGAGCAGTGTGGCCCCATAATGCTGGCCAATATGATTCAACATACAGCTATAATGGCCCGATTTGTCATAGGGCTTGGGAATAATGAAATTTAAAATACTGGGATCAGGCATCTGCGTACTGAGGGTCTGGGTTCACAAAAAGAACTGTGAGAAAAAGAGGAGGATTGTGATTAGGCTACAGACAGTATATAAACATCTATATATATATAAATATCCTTCATATACAAAATGAAAATACAAAATAGTTTAACAACAGGGGAAGAAAAATATAATTGTATAAAACTATAGATCTACAGTAACTTTGTTACTGTGTTTTTTCCTTTCCACTGAACTGCTTTTACATTGACCATTTAACATTACACTTTTAAGCCCCTCGTGCATGACAAGCTAAGAAAAAAAAAGGATTCTCAACACCTTACGTTTTTCGCTATTCCACAAGCATTAGGCTACATATTGTAGTAAAAGCAAAAATGTCAAAAATATCAAATCACTATTTTCAAACAGGTTTTCCAAACATTCACCCTGTCTATCATTGGTTGGATAAACAGATAGCCCCACCCCAAATGCACGTCATTGGATGAGTGTTGCTGTTGTTGGGCAGGTCAAACAAACAAAGCAATGTTTTGAAAGTGCTAGTGTTTTGTGAAAAAGCCAACCTACCAATTTAAGCTTGGATGAGTATTCAAACATCAAACAATTACAAACCTTCATTAAAAACAAAAGTGCTCTGAAAAAAGGGTAAGCAATAAAGCATAAAGGGTATATACTGTATCTTGGCACAAGTAAGAGCAGGACATTGTGTCAGCTTTCTGGAGGAGCTGAGGGTAATATTTGTCTGTCACAATTTAATGAATCAGTCTCATAAAACAAATGTCATATGAAAAAGGATATTTAGTCCTTAATATAAAATAGACACAAACTTTGCAAAGCTGCAACATTCTTGCACGTATTAATAATAAGCCATGCAAGAATGACCAGAAGAGAAGCTATTGCAGAGAAATGCAGGTCATTTGCCCCAGTCATCCACAGCTTTATGTCCAGAGCTTGCCAGACAAAACCCTTCCATCAGCACCTGTTGTCTCTAGAGAGGGCATTCCAGCAGCTCTGCCTCCAGAAGTCCAAAACAAAACACAGAGGCAAGGTCTTTCATGGAAAAGAAGCCTCTAAACTCCCTTTCTGTGTAGATCCTGTGATCAACATATGCTGCATTGTGCAGAAACATGATTCTCGCTTAATAACCTTGAATAAATGACTACACAATTCGCTTTAGATTAAACACACCATATAACTTGAGCTTGCTTAACTCGTCATGCTCATTAGAGCTGACAAAGACCAATACAGAAAATACAGAGTGGGAACACAGAAAGGGTTAATTCATCCCACATGGTGCAATAAAAAAGGACCGCAGCAAGTGAAGGACAGCGGTAAGTGAACTGTGCTGTCCCTGGAAAACATTTCTAGTAGCACATGGCTATTTCCCCTGAGACAGGGGTTTAAACATCCTCATGCACTTCCCACCCAGCCCAGCTTCTGCTCCTTTTGTCTGTGGGACCACCCAAATTGAGCACTTAACCCGCAAATCTGCCAGCCGTTCACTATTGTCATCTCAACCTAAGATCTAATCACTTTTTCTGTTTCAGAAACTCAAATCTCATCAGAGACCTATAGCACAGAGGTCATTAGTTTACCAACCATGTCCTGCAATGATTGACTTTTTGAGATTTTACATGTTTGGGATCCCAGAGACGTCAAAGCTGCATGTATAAAAATAATTTCTATTTTTATTTTTTTTTCAGAGAGCCAAAACGTTATATACTATAGTACGTCATTCAAAATTTTGAAGTCAGTATTATAATGAAGTTTGATACGTTTTATAATTACCGCTCTAAACTGTTGACAGGAAAGAATGTTATATTATGTTATTTAACATATTTCAATTTCAAATAAATGGTGTTCTTTTGAACTTTCTATTCACATTTCTAATGTAATACTGATGATTCTCATAATATATTTTACAAAAATATTAAACAAATGTCTTTGTTAAAATAAGATGCTTCTTTAAAAAAAAAAAAAAAAAGGTAATAATATTGAATAATATTTTAAGTTGCATGCAGGACATCTAAAGCTTTTCCAT
>JAUMHQ010000070.1:11492084-11533393 GCA_032361165.1 Enteromius paludinosus
TCGTCTTTTGCAAACACTTGATTTCTATAAGAAGTAGGAAACGATGGTGTTTGAGACTCACAGTATGTTATGTCCATTTACTGAACTGTTATTATTCAACCATGCCAAGATAAATTCAGTTTTCCATTCTATGGCACCTTCAAAAGATTGAATCTAGTTAATACGAGTGCTTTAAAGAAATCAGTACTTTCATTAAGGTATTAAATTGATCAAAAGTGACAATTAAGACAATATAATTTTTAAAAAGTGCATATAGATTTATCAGATAATCCTGAAAAGAATTATCAGTTTCTACAAAAACTGCAAGCAGGTTAATTGTTTTTAAAATTGATCAAATCAAATATAAAGCCAAATCAGTATATTACAATGATTTCTGAAGAATCATGTGACACTGAATATTTCACATAATGTGCCGTCCTGTACCATAACAGGGGGAAAAAACACTTTGATGAGCATAAGACATGTCTTTCAGCCAACCCCAAAGTTTTAAACTGATGTGTATAAACAAAAAAGCAAAATTGATAAATTATCTTTACAATATCCTCTGGTGCATCAACTGTCACTTGTACAATTTAAGGTAAACTGTATCAGTATTATAGATCATAAGGCCAGAGTTGTAGCATTTGTTTTATTCATCAGAGACGAAATGCTGTGTAAGGTAATGCAACCTAAGCATTATGAATCACTCAGGAAATGAACGGTTGTCCTCTGAATCGCCTCACCCAGAAGTGCTGACTAAAGCCCTCTGCTGTAATTTATTGTAGACGTGTAACTTAGCGCAAGGAAGCCAAGCTGCAACTAACTGTGCATGATGGAAGACTACATTGAATTAGCAACAGCAGGAGATGCTTTTTATTGCACGTCAGAAAATGCATGTTTGCACTATACGACATAAATACACCTGTGGACATGAAATTGATTTTTGTGATCATACCCTGAGACAAAACTCTCAGCTATTAAACTGACAACACTCGAACCGCGGCGATAAAATGTGTTCTCTTTGGGTTCTCTGCATAAGAACATTCTGAGAAACCAAAGCACAGCATGGACCTTCAGATAAACTTCATTCAATCTAACCGATCTAAATTTTTCCTCACCAAATTCAATTAGGAGATCAGAACAGAGACCATTACTGCTCCTTTTAGGCCTAACCTGCTGATACAAGATTTTAATCACATGCCATCCTCTAAAGAGCACTATTAAAGTAAGCATGCCTTTGTCTTTCTTCTCTCTCTCTCTTTTACACACATACCCTTTCTCACACACTTTGCGAATGCATCCATTAGTATCCATAGTAACGACGACAAAGGTTAAGTCATTTTCAAGATGAGACTATGGCACAGTGTTTGCAATATAGCATGTTATAGCCAATCAATTTAATTAAAAACCCCTCAGTGTTTGGGAGGCTTTTACTCTCTTAAAAAAAGAGCAGATTATGCATTTTATTGTTTTAAGCTTCCTTTCACTTTTTGTCATAACCTTTAAGTTATCAAAAAGAGGCAACAGACACTAAAACAATGTTGTGTCTTTGTGTTGCCTCTTATTAACCAGTGTTGTTAACAAGCACAAAATGTTTTTGGCAGGTACCCCCAGTGTATATTTATCATTGTCATTTTATCCCAGAGCTGTAGCCCTTTGTACTTCCTGAGTGGGCACATTTGTAATTTATACATACTGCAGTTTTCACTTTAAAAAGCCTGAGATTTTTAAATAAATCTAGTACAGGTAGCACTCGTATACATAAACTACTACAATTATTCTCATTCGAATTAAATTACGTAGTTGATCCTAACCTTTTCTGATTTGTAATGTATTTAAACATTTCCACTGTAATAAACTTGAGATATCAAATACAACTAGTCCAGGTAAAATTGAAATACTTACAAATGTAAAATATTAAAATAAGGTTAGGGTTAGGGTTAGTCACATTCTTCAAAACATCTTCTTTTATGTTAAGCAGAGAAAAGAAATGTATACAGGTTTGGAACAAATTAAAGGTAAGTAAATGATGACTTATATTTTTGCTTGGACTATCTTTCCAGTAGCCAAAAACAAAACAAAATACTTTATGAAAAGTAAAGGGTTGCAAGTTCATTTTCTTTCCTGCTTAGAAACATAGAGGGTATGTTTAACTAAATGGGCACATTCTGAAGTACATATGCTGTTATCATCACAAAACCACCAGCGTCAATTTGTAATCACAAATATGAGGGAACTGGCTGCAGGCTTTTGGCCGGCGAGATTAAAAACCGAATCCTTTTTAAAAAATTAAAATGCAAACAAAGTCTACAGTTCTACTATATATCATGTTGATAGCAACTGATGAATTGAGGGCACTGTTCTTCAGCTCTGAGAAAAACCGTAGCCGCAACAATTTCACCAGGGCGGTGGGCAGATGACAGATGCTTCTGTCCTCAGTGAAAAGTTTTGACTCGTTGCTGGACAGGCCATATTTCATGTTATACAGCAAGGGAGTTGCAACACTACAGGCTTTCTCTAGGTTGACATGCTCACAAAGAGCCAAAGACATCCACTGACATTATTAAGTTCCGTGTATATCCAAATCAGGGATCCCATGTGTATTTTGTAGTGTTGATTTAGTTTTGGACCCTCAATAGCTGCAAAGCTCTTGTGAAATATCATGCATTTGCTGCAGAATCCAATATTACCTCGGCATCATGAATCAACGGATCTGACAAGCCAGCTGTGATGTCATCCACAGAGTCTATATGTATGAGATGATGTCTATATCATATTCAAATTCAGCACTCTAGTGCCAGATTACGGAATACTTAGGCTGAAATGAAGGAAACGTTAAAACAAAGAGCCAAGGTCTCCAGCCACACTGATAAAACCATTAGGCTTAACAAGGCAATGGACTGTTTCATATCCAAGAGTAAAAGCAGGTTTAGATTGAGTGGAACATCTGTTTTTATCAGCACTGCGGTTTACAAGGAATATGATTACGAATGTGAACTACATTTATGAATTGCGCTGAAAGTTTCGCATAAGGAGGCTGGAACAAAACGTATGGCAATTCTAAGAACCATAAAAGCTTGGTTATTCTAACTGTCATTGACAGTACAAATTGCCACTGGTGATTGCTATCTGAAAAGCACTTTTGCAACACACATGGATTATCCATTACACAAATCTTGATCTTGGAAGTCATATCCTCTCCAGCACCAGATCTACAGCCTGCTGAATATGTGCTGATATGCTCCTTGTATTATTACATCAATTACTGGGAAGTAAGAGGTCAAAACCGTAGCAGCTTCCTGTTTCGGGTGAGGCGTGCTTCTGCATTTGCCCCCGAGCCACTATCAAGCCCTGCCGGGCTTCCCGATTAAATCACATCACCCTTGCTCAACAGCAATCCACTGTTCCACACCACAGAGGCAAAATATATTAGAGACGATGCCTAGAGCGACCTCTGCAAACAATGGCTCGAGTGAGTGTATGTCCAGCCTGTGACCCCTTACAATCTCTTTAGCCCTACAATGCATTCTCTGAGTGAATGTGGCCATCAAGCCAATGACAACTGATAGGTATTAATAGGTTGACTGTGTTTAGAGAGTTCAACATGTTCAATATTAAGTTACCATTTATAACTGAAAAGTCAGTTTTTGGTTACCCTCGAAATGTGTCCAGTGACTTTAGCCTTGATGACTTTGATTTGCTTTTGTCCACAGAAGGTTCATTATTCGCCTCATCCTAAAAAAAACAAAAAACGAATCAATTCAGTATGTCATTAAATAAAGGTCAGTTCTAATATTACAAAGGTATATATTCTTTGAAACACATAACACATATAACAATACATGTGGACACATATACATACACATAATTTTGACACTATTTTGTCAGGAAAAAATTATTATAGCTTGTAGAGTTAATAAATGAATGTTCAAAATTAGTGGTTGCTTTGGTCATATTTTAGGAACAGGATAGTACATGCTTGGGAAGCATGAATAGTTTCTCTCATTTCCAAAGAAATATATTCCCATTCACCATATGGTCTTGTGATGGCAGTGAGATCCATCACAAAGAAATTAGCATTACCCTCTTCCTGCTCTGGCTCTCCACACAACTGGATGAAAGGCCGCAGACAAAGCTAATCAAACTTTCAGACCAGGACAATCAAACAGGATCTCAGAAAATTAAACTATATCTGCTACATCAGCTCCTGGTATATCTCTATCCCCCCCTTTTTTTTTTAGATGTGATCATCCTGGAAATTGCAGATTACAGTTGCTGTGAACTAAGCATAAACAAATGCACAGTGTGTGATGCATAACATCTGTTCCTATTGTATCAAGTATGAACCGTTTTGCCCTCACTAGTTCTGTGGAGCTTTGAGATCTGCGACGCCAGATACGGTTCTTCAGCCTCTGTGTACAGCTGCATCTATAGTGGTGTAAAACAATGTTTTATTTTAAATCAAATAAAAATAAAATGTAAAAAGTTTTGACAATTATACATTTTCTTAAGATTGTTTGGTGAATTTGGTAAAAAAAAAAAATCAATAAAATGTTTAATATAAATCTTTTGCAACATTACATTCATCCTGTCTGTCACTTTGATCCATTTAATACATCCTTGCTGAATAAGAGCATTCATTTCTTCTTCAAAAAAAAACCTGACCCCAAACTTTTGAACAGCAGTGTAATTGAAAAAACAGATAATATTATTACCTGAGTATATAAGGCAACGAGGCCCAAAATACAGTGATAGAAGCCAGAATCAAGAAAGTCGCCAACAGTGCTGAGGAATCAATATCAAATAAATAAGAGAGCAATGGTTATACAAACTTCTACTCTATTTCAAAGAGAACTTATTTTTATTGTTTATCAATAAGGATTCTGTGAATGCTTCTTGAATACAGCAGTTAGTCGGTTACGGTAATTAAAAATTAAAAGGTCACAAACAAGTTTCCACGATTTTCCCAGCCTTTGCTCTGAACAGCCTCTGTCACCCATGCTGTGCCACGAGGGAGCTCTCAAGAATCCAGCAGTGTCCTTTTATGTAATCTGAAACCAGTCTATAGGCGTACAATCAATCTATGAAACCCTAGCCTTGGGTCTCCAATAAGGCCAAGTACTGAGGCAATATTTTCACAGGGCATGATGGAATGGATCATATCGACTGTCAGAGGCCATCCTCCATGATACTGACTGCTTAAGGGAAGGTGTAAAACAGGAAGCCAAAATGCATCATACCCCAAGTATTTGGAAGCTGCGCAGACATCTTAATTGAGTTTGCATATACTGCAGAATAAAACCAAACGTCTGACTGAAGTGAGATCAGGAGCATTTGATATACTATTTTCATAAAACTTAAATTGAGTTCAGCATAACGCTTACATCAGGCCTAAATTGGAAGGCCACAGTTTATCATCTTTTATAAATAAAACATGGAAAAAACCTTACACAGAATATCATGGCTAATCAAATGGACGTGCTGCACCCGGTAATCTCAAGCCATTACTTTTTAATGCGACAGTGGAGATCTTTTGTGGAAAAACAAACACAGAAAGGACCATTTGATCAAAATGTGAATACACTTGATGACACAAGGGGAAACAGGGATGCTGTGATGATACTATAGTGATGACTGAGTGCAGGAGCTTGCACAAACTGGCCCTGAGATAAATAAACACTGCGTGCACATCCAATGCTGTGCCCACCTAAGAGTACATTTAAGTGTGTCATGTTTGTCGTGCCTTGAATTTCCTTTAACTTTTAAAGCAAGAGAAACTAATTGGTTTCTATAAAAAATAAATCAACATTCTAAAACAGGTGCTTTTATCCAAGTGTGTTCAAACTGGGGTCTGTTATTTATATGTGTATATATATATATATATATATATACTAAAGCTAAATAAAACTATGCATTTTTAAATACAGTTTAATATTGATAGGTTGTTGTCTATCCTTCTATAATAAAATAATAAATTAATTAGTTAAATAAATGTTTTATCTACCGGTAGTGTAGATACAGTGTACAGTTTGCTTTAACACAATAAAAGCGAATTATTAATTTTAGAGACGTGCCATCTTTATAATATCACACATTTTATGTATACAGTAAAATTGGTCAGTATATCTGAAATATATAAATCCCTTTTTATTTCAGGAAAGCGGTAATCATTTTTGTAGATCCATGGAATCAAAATGGTTAAAACCTCTTACTGTAATCAAAACCTGAAAACAAGCTTTGAGGACAATTGCTGTCATGTGTTTATTTGTAGTGAAAGGTAACACGGGTAATGCTGATGATCATCACTGTCCAATTATCCTCAATCCTCAGCAAATTATTCTACTCTGTGAAGACTGAATTATGTAACTCTAATTGCTTAAGTTGAACATCTGCAAATAGTAAAGTTACTCTAATTTGCGCAGTTAAGTCCACATGTTAATTAGTGTTTAAGGTTAAGCAGACCAATTACTGTATGTTTGTATAATTTGCTGCTTGTAGTCATTACAGACGTAAGACTGAGGTCAGAGTTTCTATTTTTCACTCCAAGGCAGCCTTAAAATATCAGTCTCGGGGGACACTAACTTGATCAATCTGGGTAGTGCAATTTTTTTTTTTATTCGCTGTCCCCTCATCAGTTCTTCTTAACATCTGCTGATCACTAGCACCATCACTTAAGTTGTGAGAGCCCTTTGGAGCTGGAGTGTAATCACCAGCCAGTCCGGCTAATGGAAGCTCATCATATAGCCGGGAGTTTAGTCACACTGGCCATATATCTGACAGATAATGGCTACTTGCCCTTAAAAGTCTGATCTACAACATAATCTGCACTATTGCGAAGTAGACGGCGCATTATGGAGCGTGGTGCTTTCAAAACCCCATTATGCTTTAATCCTTCACGCTCCTCTAATGTATTTCCCACAATGCTCCCCTCCCGGGGCATCTTCCAAAACAAACATGGCAGAAAAGCTTTTCTTTGAGCTGTTTTTTCAAGAAACGAGCAGTTTAGCGGATCAATACAGTCTCATCTGACTCCTGGGATATGAGAGAGGCGCTTTCCTTCTGAACTTTGGAACTCAATACATGTCTTTTTGATGACTTATTTAATGTTTTTAATTACACAACATGCATACTTACGCAGATATGCGTTATTCGGACTCCTATCCTCATCAAGAGAACAGGTTACATTATTTAGCAATCCAGATGGCCTCATCCAGAGAGAATAATGGCCAGCTTCCTCAAATGTCTGACTCAGACTAGGGAGGAGAAATAATGTCATCAACATGTAATAAAACACTGATCCATCTATCACATGGTTATAGTCGTGATGATGGTTACTGAACTTTTTATTGTTTTGTTTAAAAAGCTTTCCCCTTTTAAAACATTATTTACAATTTCTGTTTCACATCATCACCAACATTTTCAGTTTTATGAATTTGTTGTTTTCTTGTTAATCATAAAGTGTTTGCTGACTGATGTGAGTAACCTGTCATGTAACTGTTTAACTAAAGTAGTCCAAAAATCAACATCCACCTTATATTTACAAAAACCAAGTTGATTTATATAGTTCGTCACCAACGTTTTTGTATTTTATGATTATATTGTATATATAAGTGCCTCTTTGAAGCAGCATGGAGTTAAAAACAAAACAAAGACAATGAAAAGGCTGAAGGGGGCCATCTAGAGGCAAACATGGAGAACAGCAACTTTTGAACCCATTTCACCTTTTTCATCCCTCAAAATGTGCACTATAGGCCTTTATTGATCGACCTGGGAATGACATAGTGCCCGGCACGTTCTTTGGGGGAGAAAGTAAATCAATATTAGCTCGGTCTGGAAAGGGACCTCGGTATCGATCTTAAAGAAGCCCAGGACTAGACCCCAGCCGTACGGTGGGAGAGATACTGTGACTTGTCTTATGAAATCAGACACTCCTGACAAGCTATTTGAAAACGGCCCAAACCTTGATGACTGTTTGAGGCCCAAGTTGTTTGTAAATACTGCTACGGTTTTCTGGTTTTCTGTCAGAGACTCCCGAGCTTGGATGTTTTAATGGTCTTTTTCATCATTATTCCAATGTCAGCTTGTTAACCCCAAAATGCAGTGCAATCAATGCAAAGTGAGGTATTCTACAAAGGGCAGCACTAAAGCCAGGTCCCATTCAAACACACAGACATAAAAATTCTCAGTGAATGCAATTGGCTGCTATTAGGGCAATATATCTAGTCTGTGTAAGGTCCTTCTGTACCTGATTTATAAACAGCCTTATTGAAAAGTCTTCATTTAAAAAGGATCATTATTTAAGATGATGTTAGTTAATATATGTAGCAAATTGAGGTGTAGTTCAAGGTGATTTTTACCTGCACAGAGTGCTGTTTTTATCCACAGGTGTGATTTTTAGAGTCAGCGTGAATTGTGTGCTCACCACCACAGAAATATTGCTCTCACCATTCTCAACTGTGACAAGGGGCTGATAAAGACACTGTTGAAAAAGTAGATTGCGGTCATTTAACATGTGTCATTTTTGAAAATTCAAGCAGGCAAAAGGTTTATTGAATACCATTACATTATTGGATAAAGGTTTATACTAATAAAAACATTGCATGAATTATTCTCTCTCTCTCTCTCTAGACAAAAATAATAATAATTGAAATACCTTATAACAGAAATCTGAGGTGTAGTAAACACTAACAATGTATGGAAGTTCGTTATGGAATATTAGCAATGCCTCGTCCGTTTTCAGCTTGTAAACTAAAAAAGGACAGAGATTGCAGCGTGCTATGAATATGCGCATTTATAGCTACATATTTTAAAAACTTGAACATTATACTCATGTCTTACCTTCATGGTTTCTCTCACACAGCCCTGCTGAAAGAAGAGTAAAGAAAGAGACAATTTGCATGATATTGTTTGTCTTCATTGTTAATCTCAAATCTGCTGTATTTCTTTTTGAGCATATGAAAACAGAGAGCGCTCAAAGATCACTGTCCTGTAGGTTACATGTGATTACATGTGATCTTTGAGATGTGTTTTATTACCAGAAGACACCAAAAGAAGATTGACCAATGAAAATAGGAAGGATAATTAACTATGGAGTAGCACGTGCTAGGTAAAAAGAATTAATAACACAGCCAAAAATAGCATTGAAGCATGAGGACGACATATATTCATAAAAGGCACAAATCACAATTATCTGTATCCGAAATGTTATGTTTAGTGTATAGATGTAAAAAAAGGGAATAACTGAAATTATCTTGATTTTAATTAAGCTTATCTTGTCTTAGGAGATTTTAGACTTCCCACGTTTGTACTCATGTAAGGCGCGTGTCTGTTTGACACTGGGTTAATATTTTCATTCAAGAGGGGTAATTTCCTCTTTTGCCACATCCAGATAGACATAAGGCTACGTCCACACGAAGCCAGAGCTTTCCGTATCCGATATTTTGCCCCCTGCTCTCAAAAAATATATGCATCCACAAGAAACTGACATAAAACAGCGTGCAAGCCAGACCACCTTGTTTTAATAACAAGCCTTTTTCCTGAACAGGCGCTTGCTATTATTAGTCATAGTTTTATTTATTTTTTATTTTTTTTTGTCAGTTAACGATCAGCACTCTGTCTCAGCTAGTTCAATTTCTCTCTCACACTGTGTCTGGAATCTAAATCTCAAACAAATTCCTGCTTCGTTCAGGCTTTTAGGCAGGGCAGCCGCAGCAGCAAGAGGGCCCATATATTAATATTCAATAGTGCGTACTGACGTTACCTGGTGACTTTTCAAGAGCGTCCAATCACGCAACTCAGTTAATATTCATAAGTCGTCCCTTCGCCGTAGTAGGGTTCACACTGTGGAAACAGGTTGAAATCCAGCTGCTTGCACGAGACCATATCAGCGCCACAAGCAACAGCACCCCACAAAATGGTAAGAAAAACATATAAAACCTTTTTAATTGTAACGAATTATTCTTACCGCACGTCGGATAACAACCACCTTGTGCATATCTTTACTTTAAGTTGCAAATAAATGCATTAACAAAAAAGCTTTAAATATATTGCAAATGGCTGGGCAGGTTACGGTGTTATTTTATTTTTACATTCATTTATAAAAATCGTTTTGTTGTACTATTACACGATTTCAGTTAACTGTTTTGTTTTTTTAGACACAACCGAGTAAAGGATTTTTGCCGATTTAAGGTTTTGCCATGAAACAGTCTTTTGTGGTAGAGTTTAAAAGCGCATTTTATAGCGCGCGCGTTGTCAAAACTGTTAATCATTTAATAGAACAGTCATCAAGCTTTCGTGGTATTGCTTCGCTTTCGTTCGATCCGTGTCTGTTCGTGCAGCAGCATTAGTTCAGCAGATTAGACTGTTGCTAAGAGACCTGTTGATGTCAGACAGCTTTATTAGTGTTGGAGCTTCAGTATGACTGACATGTGTTTGCTCAGGGGCTCTGATGGTTCAGTCAGGGACAATAGTGTGTGGTTAGTGCAAAAGAAAATGCTGACACAAATCAGCTTAATCTTCCTTTCATTCGATTAAAAATGGACAATATTTCTACCAAAGTTTTGCCCAAAACTATATATAGAAAGTCTATATTTTCAGGATAGTTACCTTTTTTATACATGTATATTTTAATGTCGTCTCGTGACAGACATATTTGAAGCCCATGTGATCTTTACTGAAGGGGCATGAGGGAAGAGTTAAGTAGCTGAGGAATTTCATTACTCCGACCACCACAGGAATACCCAGGAAGCTCTTAAAATTGAAAATGCAAGTCATCATTGTTTCCATATGGGGTTCACAACAACCAATCACAGGGCTTTTTCCCGAAACATCCTCCTTGGAATACTTGCATAAGTGTATACGTGTTTGCAAAACCTTTTAAATGCAATGTGTTCTATTCGTTTTATGTGATATAATAAATAATATAACTGAATACACAAATTGTCAACAAAATTTTTCACGTTATTAATTTTTACTGTTTTTTTTTTACTGCATATAAAAAAACTATGTAGTATTTAGCCTACTATATACAGACGCACACACACATACTTTATTTTATTCCCAGAGATTTGTACAATTTTTATAAAAAAAACCCCACAAACATAGAATTAAATTATATTTTCTAATGAGAACTGTTTCAAACACTCAGGCTGGGAAGATCCAGACTCTTACTATGGAGGAGAGGGAGCACCTCCTGCCCATGATGAGGAACGCTCAGTGGGTGGAGGTGGTGGGGAGAGATGCCATTTACAAAGAGTTCCTCTTCAAAGACTTCAACCAAGTAATAACATCTTCCAAGTTAACCGCTTCATCTAGCTATATACTTCGCAATTCATATACATGCAGCTTGCATCATACTTTTCTGAACTGTATGCACAATGCTAGGACATGCTCTTTCCCCTTTAGGCTTTTGGGTTCATGTCCAGAGTAGCACTACAGGCTGAGAAAATGGATCATCACCCTGAATGGTTTAATGTGTATAATAAGGTAAATACATAATACCGCACATCAGTGTGCCACTTGTTATTTAATATATTGAGGGTCATGGCTGCGATTGCAGTAGTATTTTTTATTTTATTTTATTAAATAGAACATTGTATAATTAGTTTTTGTTTTTTTTTACAAGTACAAAAGTTTTTTTAGAGAACAAACAAATTTTTTTATTTTATTTTTTTTAGTTGGCAGAAACATGACCTGGTTAATTGTCAGTATAAGACTAGGAATGTGTATTATATAATTGGATTGTATATCTTCTTGTTTTCTCTCTGGTAGGTTCAGATCACCCTCAGTACTCATGAATGCGGAGGTCTCTCGCAGCGTGACATCACGCTTGCAACCTTTATAGATCAGGCCTCGGTCCTCTGAATGGACCCTGTCACCTGACAGCTTGTCAGTTGACCTCTGTAGCCTGTAAAACCGGACCAAAAATATTGTGAAACTTCATTTACCACAGTTTTCAGTTTTGACTGTGTGTAGTCTGCCTGTTACATCTGATCATTTCCCAATAAGTATTAATGGAACAGTCAGGAGAAATCTCATCTTTAAAATAATTGGACAATTAACACAATACATAAACATACTACAGATCAGAGATGAAAACTGATCAGAGACCACATTACCTTATTATTTTCTATGGCTTATTTTTTTTAAAGTAAAAATACCGTGCCTTTATTTTCAACTGATGTGTTCCAGCAACGACATGGTTAGTGCCTCAATGTATTATATTAAACTAATTATTTGCCAACTTTGGCACTGTGAAATGAATGTATCGTTTGTCAAAGAACTTGCCTGCTGTTTAACCAGTGATGACACAAAACTGTCTTTTTGGAATCAAGACGTGAGCAGCAGCTCTAAAAAGGGCCTCGATGCACGTTGAACTTGTGTAAACATAAGGGCTGGATTATATGGAACATGTTTGTGTAAATATGCTCGAGAGTAAAGGTTGCGCCTAATTGCATGCACTTTTAAAAACTTGTCTCAGGGCATTGCATTCTTTTAGATTTTGTAGTGCTTTAAAACATGAGACGCAAAGGAATAAAACGATAAAAATATATTTAGTTTTGCTATTTTGCCTTTAGATAGACAATGTAATGACAAGAAGTAAAGTGGGACCAGGAAAGGTCCACGAGATGGAATTCGAATTTGGGACACCCATAGTGTAACTTTTTTTAGGTAGCAGAACTTGAATCGAGCACCATGTTTTCAGAAAGCTGCAAAAGACACAATCAGAACACGTAAGCGAAGCACATTTACATCGAACGATAATGGAAAGGTACTGCAGTGAATGCAAAAACTAGTTTTGAGTGAACGGCCCCCTTATTCAGTAAAATAGTGAAATGTAAATCTATCGCGGACCAGCATATTTATTTCAAGACAAAGTTTATTGGTTTATATAGGAACAACAAAAACACAGGACAAGATTGAAATGCATTGCATGATGTGGTAAAGGCCTAGTCCCTGAGGCTGATGTAGCTACTGTGTTAACCTAATAGCACACACCCTGACGTCAGTGGAAGGCATTTAGGTGAATGCTGTTAGTTTTGTGCTTTATACAGCCATAACCGTAGAGGTCATGTAATGCTTCAAAAATTCAGATCAAGGTGCCTCAGTTTCAGTAGTTACAGTAAGTACAGATCATTGCATAAAGACATGAAATGCTTCATTTAGGCAAGAAGTAACTATTTGAAGACAAATATCTACATCTATGTCCTAGCCTACGGCATGTTACAGTTCTTGAGACTACGCTGTACTACAGTGGTATCATAAAGAAGAAAACTGTCCTACTTTCTACTTGAAGTACCCCAAAAAGAGGTTAAAAGAGTACATGGAAATTACGGAATAAAATAAAAAAAAAACAAACACACACACATTGAAATATGAGACATTATATTAGTGATTTAAAGTATAAAAACACACACAGTGGTCACAAATATTATGAGTGCTTAAGGGATTACACTGCTGACAAGATCTGGTGTGATGTTTCCATGATACCACGTCCTCATATCCCAGACTTCATGCACAAAATTAATTTCCCTTCTTGCTGTTCCAGGCCTTAGCTATCATTCAGTTGAGTTAAGTTGGAACAAAGATCCCACACAAATACAACACACAAAAGAAAGTCTCAAGAATCAAGGGGGTCTTTGACTCTCTGAAAACCGTTGTCAGTGAGTACCGTGACATTGACCGATGATCAAAATGTGACATTTATCCGGATTTGGACTTAAGGGAAACCATTAATGGATTACATGAACAATTATTTTAGATCTGAGGTAGATAGGGTGAAATGTGATCATTGAAAACCCAAATGGATGGGTATTTGAACCTGGAAATATGGTTGAGCTACACAACCTGGTTGGTGGATTTGTTAAGTTTTGCCCTGATATCATTGTCCATAGGTAACTTAAAATCAGAGAGCTATTTTCTCTTAAATAAGACGAATGTTTGATCTATCCTAGTTATGGTGAATTTAAAATAAATAAATAAAATTAAACAGCTGCTGTGCAGGTTCACCTGAGCAGTGCTACCATCCTAAAATGGTCTGTAATGTTTTCAGGTTTCTATTGTGAAAGAGATGGGAATATTTAAAATACTAACACCCATGGCTTTTCCTTATCAATGGCATTAATGGATTTAAGTCTAATCTGCATTATTTAAGCTTTTCAATAACATCTAAAATGTAAAATTAGTGGGACAACATTATGCTCTGGTATCCTGAAGTTTAAGTGGCAGAAAAAAAAACACTTCCCAAAGATAATAGTGGAAATGTAATAAAATACATACGGTGTGCACTGGTCATAAAAATAAAGAAATTAAACTATTAAAACTGGTCACCAAAATTAAATGAGTAAGTCCCAGACCCTTCACAGATATTTGTGCAGCTGTCTCTATAGCCTTACAGACTGTCGCTCCCTAGTCACAAATCCCAAAATGTCAGGTGACTATGGCTTATACATAAAATAGTTAGTTGTAAATAAATGATGTAATGAACTAAATGAATGATTAGGTGATTGTGGTGAACATCCCTTCAGCCAGGTGGAAACCTCGACAGTCAATCTCAGTGCGCTTTGGAGTTGCCATTCAAATGGTTCTTATGGTTTTTGTGGTGCTTGTTCTGTATCTTGGGCACCTCAGTGCTATAGAGGCAGTCCAAAAAGCCCTGTGAAACCTCAGTCACCATCGATCGGTCAGGAATGGACTGGGCCATGCCATAGATGGCTCCCTACAACATAAAGGGGAAAGTTAATACAGGGTTATTTCATTATGGTTTATCAGATGGGATTATACATGTACAAATAGACTGAAGTCCCAAGTGAGGATTTTACTCGTCGTGTTCTTATGTACAATTGGCAGGAAAAAATAGCAATATATAAACTTGAAATGTGAAGCTCAACCAAAATTACACTTTTAAATAGAATTTGGTTTGACAGAATCGGTTAAATCAGTTACATCTGTTAGTCACTATGTAGGAATACAAACATGTATTAATACTTTATTTAACTATGTATGCAATTCACTGATCAGAAGTAACAGTAATTCATAAAAAAAAAAAATTGTATTATATTTTTGATCAAATAAATGCTGCCTGCTGGACATTTTCTGTTAACCTAATAGAGAAACTATAAGTGAATAGTGTATCTAATGAAAAGAAAACTCACCATTCCCGTGGTCTTCTCTTTAGGATTTTTCATGATAATAGCTACTTCTCTCTTCACATCACTAATGAACTGCTCAGCTACACCAGGCTGTGTGTGTAGCATTGTGACACAGATATGGATGCTGAGAGAGAACAAAAGAGCCACATAAACAATGATCTAAAAAGCAACTTAGGGCCTATAAAATTAATGTTTGATGCCTGTACATAATAATAATTGTTAATAATTATCTATACATTTTCCCTAACTTTCAGTTTGTATTAGAGATATTTTAATTTTCATAACCTACACATTCCACATTTTATTGTATTTTTTAACCGTACCTTGATGGGAACTGCAGAGTGTTGAGATTCCAGCCCTTTGAAGTCAGTGCATTAGACAAGCGAAAGATGTCAAAAACATCAGAGCCTAGTGCCACCACAGACACTTCTGGGTCACCGAATACAAACACCCCGTCTATTTGACGGATTCTGTGAGAAAAGAGACGTTTTTTTAAGATGTTGTTTCTGTGTAAAGTGCCCTTCCTGGCATGTAAATGTTACCTGCCATGCAAATTTACATTGACCACAGTTGATATACATTCAAAGCAGCGTCTTTGCGTCCGTCATTTGATAAATTGTAATTCAATTATTATATTAATATTAATACTCACCCTGCTTTTATTTTACGGGCTGTCCCAACAACTTTCTTGGTGGCTTCAACATATCCCTTCTCGCCCATGTGCATCATAGTAGCCCAACAGGCAGCAATTATGCCTCCAGGCCGAGAGCCAGCCATGGACGGAGATGCATAAATTCCTCCCTGCCAATCAGGTGCTACGAAATACTGATAGTGGCGAAATTTCTTTTCACTGTAGAGCACCACTGAGGAGCCTTTGGGAGCATAACCATACTGTGGGGACAAACACACTAAATATTAAATAAAATCAACTTTTCGTTTAATTTCATGAAGATATCTGGGCAGCTTTTTTTTTTTTTACAGCTGGTAACAACTTTGAACAGTATTAATTTATTTTCTCACTTTAATTTCTTACCTTATGTGTATCTGCTGAGATACTGGTCACACCTTTGACCCGGAAATCAAAAGGATCAAGTTTGAAACCCGCCTTTTCCATAAAAACTATTAGAAATCCTCCCAAGCAGGCATCCACGTGGAATGGAATGTTGTATTTTACTGCAAGCTAAAATAATAAATTATATTTAAAATGCAGAATACACTGCAGATTCATTTATACCTCAATAAGGGCATTGGATTACATGCCAACCTGAATAAGCAAATATTACCTTTGCCACTTCTACTATAGGGTCAATAATTCCATGGGGGAATTGAGGAGCTGAACACACCAGCATTGCTGTGTTTCTAGAGATGGCCCTCCTCATTGCCTATGAGCCGAAAAAAAGTAGTCATTTAAATTAGGTGAACATCAGGCTACAAATGCGTGCCAAAGCAGACAGCAGTACCTTCACATCGACTTTCATGGTCTTCTTGTCCAGGGGTACGTGAATGAGCTTCATCCCAAAATAATGTGCTGCTTTGTCAAAGGCTGCATGCACACTCACTGGTGCAATACTAGAGCATAGACAAAACAAAAATAAAAGACAAAGTGGGGTGGAATAAAACAACTGCCTTAAAGGTGCACTAATAATTCTGAAAAACCTGAGTGCACTTTTAAATATAAAGTTGCACTGTTTATACATCCTATGTAAATGAGTAGCCATCCATAGCAAACCACTTATGTTTATACTGTTTACAGCGTGGGCTGACAACTACTGTAACTTGACCTAAACAGTGTTTTGACTGCAGAGGCTGAATGTTTTGACTAGACTGAGATGATACTTACATCTCTGGGTGTTTAATGCCACGTTCATAAGCCATGTCTCTGTAAGCCTTGCATGCCATCAGAATGCTTTCTGTTCCACCTGAAGTAACCTTTTAATGAAAGGAACACAAAACAAAAGGTTTGGTTTGAGTCAACAGAGGAAACTTGATGTTATAGGATACTGTCTTTAGATGTTTAAACAACGGACTGATAAAAGAGCAAGGGAAAATTCATTTAGAATTGACCGAAGCAACTCTTTATATTGTCCCATGCTGTTCAACAGCTTACGGAAGTGGATCAAAAACTGTCTAGTTCACTGAAATACTGAAGTCAAGCCGGGTTTTTTTTTGCCACAATAGTAATACTAGACACACAACGTAATTCTGCTGCTGTATGAATTAAGTAAAATGTATTCAACTCTCATAGCGCTCTACAGATTCTTTTAAGGAGATGTTTTTCAACATTACTCTCTCCAGTGCAAGCAACCGGATTAATATTCAAAAATACTTTTTACAAACTAGTTTACGGAGTGAGCAATGTTTAATGTAAAATCAGTCTTTTACAAAAATTTATTTTCATGTACTTTTGATACATTTTTAGAACTTCACACAAATACATTGTTCTCTCAGGGAAGATAGTGAGAAGGACTGACTGTGCCACAGGAGTCTGGGCCGCCATTAAAGAGGGCACACGTCATCCGCACCACTTCTGCCTCCATCTTTCTAACCCCAGGGAACAGGTCTGGGTGGAGGGGGTTGGACCAGGCAAACTCCCCATATACCTGCAAATCAGAGGAACCACAAAACAAAATACTGAATTATTTCTTCTATTACGAAGCCTCAAACAAAACTTCATTTAAAGGTATAGTGAAAATCAAAGCAAATGTTCCCCAACTGTGTTTGTCACATGTATGAATCCAATGGGGGGCTGGGGTCATAAAGATTTTTTAAAGAAATAAATTACTACTCTTACTAAGAAAGGATGCGTTCAATTAATCAAAATGACAAAAATAAAATTACAAAATGAAAATAAATAATGTACTTATAAAGTTATGAAAACATTAAACATAATTCTTTCTTAATTTTCTTTAAAAAAATTAGCTGACTTAATGAGATTAACGTTGATTTTTTTTTTTTTTTTGTCCAACATCAAAAGTGCCCTCTTGAACAAATATAGCCCTTGTTGGGATGTAATGATTTGAAAGGCCATTATACCTTCACCAGGAGATCTGTGAGCGTCTCATCCCCCCAGTAAACTGCACCTGACACTTTGCCTTTCGCCCAGTCTACCTCACCTGAAATCATAAGTAAGAAAAAATGTTGAGGACACAACAATGGTGGGACACTGACTTCTAACACCATATAAACCAGTGGCATTATACCCTAGTAAATAGACTTGCTTATTAAGAAACTGCACCCACACTGTAGGGCAAATTCAGTCTGGGAACATCTGGCTAAAAAAAATTAAGTTCTGACTTATTCTTATTCTTTTCCTCATTATAACAGATGGGAGTTAGGACAGGGTGTAGGTGACTCACTCAGTGTCTCATACTCCCTGATCTTGTCAAGGAGCTGTTTGTGGGTAAGGCCCTGTGCAGGCAGGAGTTTGGCGTAGCTCATGCCGTCCTTTAGCGTGCATAGACTCATTGACATGTCATCCAATGCCTTGTTGAGCTGATTCTGAATCTGATGACAGAAAGATTAGATATGACACTTTTTGTTTTTTAAAAACTCTGAATATTTCTTGAATACAAACAAAATAGAGGGAACAGAGGAATTAAGGGGGAAAATCCAAACAATCAATTACTGCATTATTGATACATTATAACTTATTCATCCATTTGTATTATTTAATGACTACCAATGTGGGGCAGTGACATTGTAATGAAATGTATATTTTCTTATTTCCGCCTTATGTATATTTGAAAGATTTCAAACTATATTGCAAAAAAAACAATATATACATATTTAAAACAAGCAACTTTAACATAATTACAGATAAGAGCAACATACCAGAGAAAATATCATAGCTTGTATAAACAGCTTTTGAATATTGTGTTGCACAATGGCGGTCTTGATAGCAAGTGGTCATGGTAAGATGGTTAGTTACATTCTAATAAATATTGTAAAAGACAAGAGAGATTAAAATCAACCTAGGTTCTGACTTGAACCAGACATGTTGCTCACTGTTCAGATTAATGACACAAAGTAAACCCTGGAATAATCACAGGGCCTTAGTGTGAAAGTGTGTTAAAGGCTTAATTTCCCCTTCAGCATGACAGTCATCGATCAATGAGTCAAAAAGAGAAGTCTGAAGGAAGAAAGGGAACTAGAAAACAACTAGATGCTTACTGTTGCTCCGATAAATGGGATTTTTCTGATGATTTTAAAGAACTGCTTCTTTATCCTTGACGTCAAACCTAGAAAACATGACACAATGAGCAATCTGCGGTGTAGAAGTGACATGAAATGTCTCCACGGCAAGACATTTTTCTAAATTTGAGTTGTAAAAACAGTCAAGCGCCGAGACAGTCTTTTATCTTTAACTGAGAGAAATGTACAACATTTGAAAGTTTGCCATGTAAAATTAAACAAATGAGAGACCTCAGTGTAAATGTTTGGTTTTCTCCCTCAGCTCATGTGAAACTCATGACTCAACAATAAAAAACAAAGCAAAAATACTGTCTAGGTCACCAGTAGCGTATGAAGTTTGCACGTGCTGCAGACTGTTATTGTTCAAGTAGCCTTGACATTTTGCAACTTTGTTTTTAAGACTTCCTGACTGATGAATAGCAAGAAAAGGACAACATCACTATTTACTTGCAATACGTTTGCAACATTATACTGTGTTTCATATTGTTTCACAGTGGAAAACAATGCATTAGCTTATGACTGGGAAAAGACTGTTGATAAAAATCAACCAACAATTACATTATATTTTTCTCTCTTGACTCATGGAAAGATTTCTTCAACTTTACGTACCCTAAAAAAAAACTATATTATTGTTCAAGAATTTATTTATTTTATTCAAAAGGGATGCATTTACATTTAAAATGAATAAAGATTTCAAACGCTTTTCTTCTGAACATGCTGCTCAAAGCATCCTGAAAAAAAAGTGTCTCGTGGTTTCCAGAAAAATATTGAGCAGCACACCTGTTTCAATAACTTCTTAAGCAATAAATCAGTGTATTAAAAACATATCTGAAGTAATGCAATAACTTCTTTTTAAGCAATATTTATTGGCTTTTAATGTGTAAGGACAGTAAAGAGATTACAGGAAAGCATTGGGTGAAGAGAATGCAACCACGAGAAGTACCACAAGCACTGTTTAAAAAAAGTTAAATAGTATGGATATTACTGTTTCTTAATCAAATTAATAAGGCCTTGATGAACCTTAATGAAACGTCTCTCTGAAAAAAAAAATGTATAAAATAAATTGTACCAACCTCAAACTTATGAACGAATGCCAACATGACAATATTAAAATACATATATATAAAAAAACAGCACTTACTCTGTGGTTGGAAAAGGAAGCCCTTTAGCCACACAGCAACAAGTGTGGACAGCAAAGTGGTCGCAATGATCTGCCATGGCTCCAGACCAGCACACTGAGAATTCACAAACTGCCGAGCCTCCTCTATGTACAGCAGCAACATCTCCTTATACACCTCCAAGGCACTCTGGATAAGGACAGGAGAAATGTTACAGAAATGAACCCAATCTCATTTCTAATGTCTGGAAAACTTAAGCAGAAAACAAAATACATACAGGAACTAAGAACTGGCTGCATACCTGCCATTGCATCGTTACAACAGCCACGTAAATCAATCAACAAGCCATGACAGAACAATTGAAAAACAGCCTACTACTTAAATTCTTTAGGGTAAGGCCAAATTTAAAGTACCTTTGGCCCAGATAGCATAATTACTCAATTATTAAAATCTCAATAAAATGCATTCAAAATGACAATTAAATACTTACTATGGCAGACATAATTATGGTCTCAGAAGCTTGCGTTCACTAATGACACTGTAAACTGTGGAAACAGTATGTCTAACTTGAGCCACAAGGCTTACTAGATAACATTTCACTCAGATCAGATATTGTTCTTCCTGGCCACACCTTATTCATTATGAGAAAACAACTGTCCATACATATCTAAAAGGCTATATTAGCAAAGACATAAAACGGGATTTTAAAGGATATGTGCGCAACAACCATTCCTTCAAAAAATCTACAAAATACTAAATCAAGTCTATACTTAAATCCATATTCATAAATAGTTAGTTTGTGAAAACTTAAAAATGCAGTAAAATGCATATCTGGTAGATGCATTTCACAATCGCTATTTTTTACAGCACAATGTGCTTTTGCTTGATAACAGCCCAGATTGTGTCCCAATAGCATCCCCGCAACAGAACACAGTAAATCTGTCAACTCATCGTCGTTTACAACGAATTAGCGTCTTATTTTACCCTTAAAAGCTGTCATTTTAATTTGAGCATGTAAAAAGCATTAGTTATGCTAAGAACCATATGTTATCTTGATTGCAGCTCAATAAATGAGGTTTAATAAGATTAATTAAACTTAAGAGGTATTCATTTTCAATCATTTTGTCAAGAAGATGATGGATGAATCAGGCAGGAGCAACACCTAAATGGAGTTTTAAGGCCATGGCGAGCTCTCCCGACAGGTTTAGCAGGGTTTGCCAAATACAGCAGATTCAGAAGAGCAGCTAAACAGGTCATGTGAACGAGCAAGTGAAACTTTGACCAGGACTGAGGTGCATCACACGTTCAGGACCTAAATCTAACAACGGTGTGAAATGTGGAACTCGACTGCGCTGAAGTGGCATCTTTAAAGACAGCATCCCTATCAGTATTATGTAGCAAGATATACAGACAGCTTTTCAGCTCATAACATGCCATAAAATGCTGAGATTACATTATCTTCTGAAAGGGGCAAAAGGCAAGAAAAGATTGCAAAAGAGTTTAACTGAAGTGCACGTCTGCTATGTTGTAAAACACATCTTCGAATCCTGACAGATAACATGACTGGTGAAAGTTTATAGAAAATAGGATGTCACCTCAAACTGCTTGCTTTCAACTCATAGTGTACCGGAGACAATCACACCCTCTCTAGCTGAGCTTTGATTATTTGGTAATTGTTGAGTCAAAGAGCTCAAGTTTCCAACGGAAATGTACAGATGTCTAAAGTAAGATCTGAGTGCTATGGCAGCATCTTTTACAACACTCAAGATCAACAGGACTTCCTCCTAAGTGGGACTATAATAAAGGTTTTAGTAAATAAAAAAGTTGATGTGATTTTGTTTTAAACAGTTAATAAACTAATCATTTTATTAAATGTATTAGTCCACTGTAATTCAAAATGCTTGGGGACATTTTTTTTTTTTTTAACGCTTTATTCACCAAAACAGGCTTTAAATTGATCAGTTTGTAATTTTATATATGCAAATGTAAATATAAAATTAAATATTAAACAAAATATTTAATATTAATAATATATATTACAGTTTGTAAAAAAAAAAAAAAAAAAAAGCAAGCAGCATCCAATCAGCAAAATAGGATCATGTAACGGCTACTGAAAATAGCTTGGTCATCACAGAAATAAATTACATTTGAAAATATAGTAAAATAGAAAAGTTCATAATATTTCATAATTCAAATACATGCATTCTGAGACTTAAATGCTTGAGATACTTCAATAAATAAAAATCTTAATGACCCCAAAGTTTTTAACTTTAGCTCATATTAAGGAAATACGTTGTACTGGATCTCATTAAAAAAGTCAGGCTCAGTAAGGGCTTTCATGCCTTCTATCATTCCTTTGAGTTCCACAATAGAAATACAGTCCTGCATATTTGGAATGGCATATGGTTGAGCGTACAATAACTTTATATTTGAATTTTATCCCTTGAATACTTCATTCGCAGACATTAAATCTGTCAGTACATCACATGAGCATCGGACTAACCAAAATACAGTCTGAACAGATGCTGCTGGACACCAGTCAAAACAGGTCTGGCCCTATTGTACACCCCTTGTTAAGAATAGCACTTCCTCTGTGTTTGAGTGTGTCACAGGAAGTCTTCTGATGAACACATACACAATGAAACATAAAATTTCCCTCTCTGCACCTGGTTGTTGCACACAGAAGAACGATTATTACAGAGAACTACATAGAGGAAAAACAGTTTTATAATCACTTTAATGTCACTACACACTCATACCACTTTAAAGTCTCCTTAACACATCATAGAAGACATAAGCTACCCATAATCTGACATAACAGAACATGATAGTGTTAATATAACTATAACCAGTATGACATTTGTCTCTAATAAATTACACTTAACATAGATGATCATCTTTCGATAAAAATCACATGAACTCCCAGCACTGCACAAAAAACATGTTCTATCAGATCAAAGCGTCGCTTATAGGTATGATGCACTGAAACATTGTTCCAGCTCTACAGTGTAAATGAAGTATGTTGACTAACAAAACAAAGTAACAAAATAAAAGACTCTTTCTTTGTACAGTCGAAGCTTTCGCGGTGGCATCATCACATCATGATTGGATAACTAGAACGTACTAAGCACAGCTGATTTCTAATTGACATTATGCCCACTCACCCTGTAGTCCATTTTGTTTGCCAAGGTTACACCCTGTCTGAAAAAAGTCGTTTCTTCAACAGCTCTGGGAGAAACGTGCGAGACAGCCAGAAAGAGCTTTGTTCGGCTTGTTATGAGAGCGAATACCCCGTTGCATGACACAATCAGAGGAGCGAGCTTATATCAGGAAGTGCCGAGTGAGTAAAAGGGGACGCGATTTGCGTTGAGGCTTGTCGCCGCGTGCGCTGATCTTCAAACACTGCGCGCGTCCTTCTTCAAAGCGATTAGTCCAGTACACATGCTGTAAGTGGATGTGAACCTCTGAAGAATCGCAGATTCGCCACAGTTACATGATATTTCTCAGGGAGGTCGGGTGTAAAGTTTCTTTTTGATAAATCTTGTAGCGGCTTTGCAATACTTCTAAATGTATTGTTTTATAATAATTATTTTTATGGATTGTTGTTGTTGTTGCTGATGCGTATTTTTTTCATTATGTATCATATGTTTTAATTAATAATAATATAAAAATAATCATTCAAAGTTTTAATAATCAGAAAGCACCACAGTTACGTTTTTAAATACTAAAGAAGGAGCAGCATAGGACACTTTCATATTTATATTCAAATTCAGAGCATTAAAAACATTTAATCGTAGGCTGTTTACAGTAAATGATTTACTAAGTTGGGCTGCATTTGTGTTTTCTTTTCGTGTTAGTTTTTCACACAGGTTCGTTGAACAGCCAGTGCTTTGCACGGTCACTTGATGGCGCTATTAGCTTTTAAAGGACAGACAGATTTTGGTAAAATATCTTGAATTTTGTAACTTTTTTTATAGTATGTTTTTTTGCATAGAGTGAACATTTCCATGAATGTTCGTGAGTATAGGTCTTCACGAACAGTAACATAAGGTTTCATTGTTTAAAAATATTTGTATAACTGTAATGTAAAATATTAGATACGCGTGTAACGTTACCTTAATATATTATCTTATTACTTTTGTTTGGTTTGTTTTCTTTCCTTTTCTTCTTCAAACATGGGCTAATTTAAAACTACTTTGCAAAATATTGGTGTTTATCCTGTGAGCACGAAATGAACTCGCTTAAACATTTTCCACTTTAGTTAATGTATTAAATTCCAGACAAATGTCAAAAGGTGTATACACATGTATAACGTGGGAATTCTGTTATTTTGTCAAGGTTCCACTCCAATGCTAACATTGTCTCCTTGTTAACCAATTATAGTCTATACACTAAATTATGAAAAATATTTGAATAGTTTTACAAACCTAGTAACAACATCAACAGAAATGACTATGAAAAGTGTCGAAAATAGGCTAAATAAAGGCATGATAAACGTTTCTGAGAAAAACAAAATCAATGTCACCTTCATATCGACAAAAAAATATATACTAAAAAATAAAAGTTGAAAGTTGTTGTTTTTTTTTTAATAAATGAAGGTATAAAACCGCGGGACATAAAAAAAATGGGTACATTTAGATTTTTTTTTAACAATCCTGCATTTTTAAGTGTCAATAACAATAGTTTATCAAAATTATTTATAACTCTTACTCTTTTATCCCATCTATTTTGCTCATTCCCACGAAAAATGGCTTTTCCACCCCAAAACTGGCAAGTTAGAAAGATAAATTCGATTCAAGACTGCGTGCGCCACTGAATGTGGGCACTATGTAGAGAAAAGCTGCAGTTGAACCCAGGCATTCAGAGCAGCACCAAAGCTTAATTATTGAGGTTGACCCCCCGATTGCTCAAACCAAATAGAGTTTTAGCAAGAAGCTCTTGGCTATTCAATTATAATTGGTGTATTCGGTCATAACAAGCATATGCGTTTTAGCACAATGGGTGGACTCTAAAAGGAACCTCAACAGCACATTAAAACTGCATTACTTCTTCAAGAAGTGTACTCAAGATCTTTCTGGTCTCGATGCGCAAACCGTTCCAAAAGCGCACACGTCTCCAAAGGTGCACGTTTTGCCACACAAAAGAGTTGACATTGTTTGAGTTTTAACAAGAGGTGTACATATGGCATCCGGGTTGTAATTAAATGTTTTTAAGTTGTTGTTTTTGTCTTCGCAGTGAAGTTTCCTTTTCTTCTTTACGTGCAGCCTTTTCCGCGTCTGAACAAGAGAGAAGAATTAAATAGCTTTTCTGCCAGTTTGGGACAAATGGATGGCAAAAAGCTGGTCAGCGAGTTTTAGTCCTTGATTGCCTTCTTCAGATGCCCTTCAAACAAAGGCTGAGGATGAAAATAAAGCCCCACCTGGTACTTCTGTTTGCTAAAATAATAAGAAATAGATTTCGTTTCATAAATAATTACAACAGATTGTAAAGTGCAGCAGTTGAAGAAGTATCAGTCAAGACAGCGAGGCCAGGTATCACCTGCTCTTCAGTAAGACGCATTTATTGTTAAATCAGGTTCTTTGCCATATCTATGATTTCCACAGCAACAGGTCGCCTATGTTTGCCCATACTTTGCATAACAAGCAAGATATTACAAGGCACTGATAAAAAATCGGGGGACAAATCTGACAGTCTCAAACCCACACCTGTCCCGCGATATCCCCATATGGATCTGGCATCAAAAGTTATTTGTAAAGCGGTAATATTTGGTTTACTTTGGATTATTTCGAGGACTTTATAACAGCACGACAACATTCCCTATCTCCTTGCTTTATTTGTCCATTTTATTGAAAGCATATGGTTATCAGATGTCCTACAAAATACATATTTAGTTAGACTGGCGATGAGTGCCTTTGTGGACACTTGGGCACCACGGTAAATATTTTGCGCCCATAACAGTGCTCTTGGTCTCTCCAATAAATTAAGATTTATCAAGACTTGGGGCGAGTGTAAACTCGTGCTATCCCACCTTGTTTTAAGTCGTTTGTTTACAAGCGCGACCATATTTACGACGCGCACTTGAAGTTCTTAATAACGGACTCCGTTTGGAGACACCAGTGCGCACGGATTTTATTTCCCATGCAAGTGTTTTTGTGCATAATTTTCTGCGTTTTCGTTGTACTGTGAAACTGCTACTGCACACACATTTAAGGTATTCCCAATTTTCTTCGATTAAATATTATTTTTCCAGGGTTTTGTGCACTTCAGCACAATTTACGCACAGGGATATCGCCACAAAGCGCACAACGGCAGTGACACTAAAATAATATTGTTTCTCAGTAATTATTTTCAGTTTCTAACAATGGCAATTTCTTACCGAAGCTGGCATGTTAACTGCCAATAAAATGTCTACTATGTATGTTCAATTCCTGCATGATTGCATGATTGTCAACGCAAATTACATTAAGGAATATTTCTGCTACAGATCCCTGAACCTTTTCTATCACCCAGAAGGTGATGCATGAGAAAACGTCAAACATATACAGTACAATTATGATAATTCGATATTATAGAATTAATTGTGCAAAATAAAGGCTTTTAAGCCACTACATTTTCAATAAACTATTTCTCATGACTTTAATTATTATAGATTATGAATGCATGATTGCTATGCTAGTATAACAACAACAGCAACAGACCTCACCTGACATTTTCTACCCTGTTTAAAAAATTGTTTTAGTTCATTTCTTAATGCCGAAGGTAAATTTCTGAAAAGGCCGTCTCTGATTGGCCACTTGACTCCATTTGTTTGCCCTAGAGCTCAGATAGGATAAAGGGACATACATGACGATTGGGCGCATCACCCTCTATTGTCCCTTTGATTTATATATTAAGGGAATGAATGAGAGACTGGATGTTGCTCACTGTTGGACAGGACGCGCAGTGCTGTAGACCAACACCCTCACGCAACATCGGTTTCACTGAGCCAGTCTGCAAGTCAAGAGGTAAGCATCTTAGGTTTCTTCTAGTTTGTTATCCAAGACCTTGGGCTGACGATGACTGTTATGTTTTTTGATATATACAGAATGACTCCAAGATCCACGTGCACTTCGTTAGGAAGGAAGGGGACCTTTAAATCTAACTGGGGTTCAGCATTGGATTTCAAGTCTGGATCCATAGATATTACCAAGTGCCAAAAAATCAAATGCAATAGAGAACTGGAGCTTGGAAGCATAGGCTCAGCGACTAAAGAATGCGCAACTACCTTCAACGAAGAGAGGACACGAAATAAAAGAATAAACAAAAAGATGCCAGTTAAATCAGCAAGCAGACAACGCGGGAATCGCAGAGTGAAGGCAAACGACAGAGAGCGGCACCGCATGCACACGCTGAACTCCGCCCTGGATACTCTGAGAAATGTGCTTCCAACTTTTCCCGATGACGCCAAACTGACTAAAATCGAGACTTTGAGATTCGCGCACAATTACATCTGGGCATTATCGGAAACACTGAGAATTGCAGACCATGTTCGACAAATTTCAAATCACGATCGGGATCAGGAGAACCTCGCTGTGCCAAGCGCTCGCTTGGATGTGCGTTATAGCGCACCCGGCGCATGCGCGTCCAGGTGGCTCTCCACAAACTCATCATCAGATTGGCAAGAAACTCAAGGCTACTACGCTGATTTTTACTAGAGGAATTGAACTGCAGTTTTCAGGACAACCTGACTTTTAATTTAACCTGCGAGTAGCAACGCAAATCTGTCAAAAGTTAACTTTTCCTGTACACACTGAGCACGTCATAAGTGTAGAAATGTTCTTTTCTGTTTACGCCAGTAAGCAATGAAAGTTTAAACGCAAAATAACTTTCTTAAATTGACAACTCTTAGCAGTGAAATATAAGTGTTTGACGATAATACAGTTGTTGTAAATGTATGTTAGTTCCTTATTTTTAATTCAAGCTAATACATTAAAAACACATATTTTTAAAACCCATTTTCATTCGTCTGCGTATATAATGTAAAAATCATAATAAATTAATATGCTTTAGTGTTTCGTCAAAGAACCCTTAACTGTTGCGCTGCTTACGACAAGATTGGCTTTCTGCGCAGGCGCTCTACTACGCTCTACGCTCCCCAGATCAACACGGTTTTCATAATGAGCATTTCCTCCCACTCAGGCTCCTATATAGGTTCAGTAATTTCACTTTTAAGACAATGAATAGGTACATTTCGTTATTGAAATATCAAAAGACGTGTAGGATCCTCTTTTGCATCTGAACTCTTCACATACATAAAATTTTCATTTACAATATCACAAGGATGATTTGACCTATTATCTTTTAGCTTGGTTTTCACATATTGCATATTTTCTGCATATGTTGTAGCCAGGCCTCTTGTGTTCTGTGAATTAGCTATGTTGGTCAATTACTATATTCTTTAATAACCGAGTAATTAGGTTTACATTTACTGACTTGTTACAGCTGCAAAACAATTATATTGTACTCTGACTGAAGTAGGAGTGGGTTGATGCTTACAATACAACATCATATTATTTTGAAATGTATTCTAATAATAATTCTAATTCTATTCAGATTTAAAATAATAAACATTACTACCAAAAAAAGAACCCCACAGAAATTTAACAATGGATATGCAACATTTTATTGAACTAGCAAGGCTGAACATGTCATTTTCATACAAAAATATGGAAAATCCAAAAGACAATATACAAACATGGAATAGTTTTTACATACTGGTGTGCGTGGGGAATACAACCATGATTACAAACATTTCAATTATCAGTTTAAAACTTTCTATGGAAATCTGCATATGCAATAAGTGGTCTTAAGATACCCAAGCACCTTTTAAACAATGAGATAAACGCACGGAATGAAGACGAAATTGGAATGTATGATAACAATAGCACTTAATCGGGATAGACTCTTTATTCACATATTCAGGTGATGTCTAATCACAAATACTTGATAACTGTTGCCAAAGTCCATTTATATCTATGCACTTATGAGTATGTAAGAGTTTTCACAAACATTCATATTGGCAACAAAGCAGCCCCACTGGAAGACTATCCAAATAAAGTGTTACAGATTTCCAAAGGAATTCCCCACATAAGGGAATGTGCAGTTTTGCAGTAGAATGTGGGAAACATTCTACTTTGGAAAAACGGTGACCACATCATAACCCTCCGGAGGAGTGATGCGTTCACGTGCGTGTTTCTCACAGTAGATCTTGTCCTCAACAAAAAAGTGTCCTTTTTGCTTAAGATTGATTCCGCAGTCTGTGCAGACGTAGCATTCGGGGTGGCGAAACTTATCTCGAAGTTTGACCATCATTCCTCTTTATAACCAAATAAGGAGAAAAAAAAAAAAGTTATTTATAAAAGCATGTTTGCAAAAAAAATTAGAGAGAAATAAATAACAGCAAATTCCACAGGTATTATAAAAAGATTGAGTTCCAAAATGTTCCACTAGATGGCATAACACCACAACTGCACTATACAGCAAAGAGCATTCTAAGATGCATAGCTTTAAAACCTTTCCCGTTAAGGTTAACCAAAAAAGTGAAACTTACACAATCCCTGAACCACATTTGTCACAAAGAGACAGCTTTTCAGGATTCCCAACCGAGGATCCGATTTTTGTGGTGGGAGCCTTGACACTTCTGAAGCCTGAGGGTTTTTCTGCATCACCTGACACAAAGACACAGACATCCATTTAAAGCTAAGACTTTCTTTTAAAGGCCCCAAAATCAGACACAAAATGTGCTTGACTGCTGTAAGCCACAGGCATGGCGTTAGAAACTGATAATTACGAACACCCATTTTGTGTGCCTGGTGACCTATGGAAAATTCAGACAATGTAGTATGGTATACTAGGTGTGTATGAGATTATACCGGTTTCCAGGATCTCCTGCAAAACTTTAAAAGAAGCAGACTGGCGAGGAGGCTCGTTGGATTCTTGATTCTCCTGCAGCATTTTGTACACCTCAGAGTCTGCAGTTACTGCAGGCTTTGGTTGGCCAGGTTTACAAGGATCTGGGCTATAAAATACACAAAAGTTCATACGGATGATGGCCACAAGACAAACAATCTTATCTCAAGGCATTGTATTATTAAACTCAATGCCAACTGCCTAGTTTCATCTCAACAGACATACATTTAAATAACTATACTAATACAACACAGAACTGGAGTGAGTGTAGCACCCAATGATGCATTATTGTTCGTAAGTAGAAAAAAAAAGTTTAAGTGTCATGCGGTGTGACCAAGATATTTTTAATGTGCGTTGTTTTGAACATCAACTCAAAGAATATCATGGTTTGCATACAAACATATAAAAAAAAAAAGAAATTAAAATCAGAACTTTTTTTTTCCAATAAATATTTCTTGCACACGTGAAAATGATTTCCAAAGGATGATGTGGCAATGAAAGCTGGAGTTATAGCCGCTGAAAATGGTCTTAATCTTCCCATATATAAATTATAAACAAAAAACTATTTATTGCAAATTGCAATAATATTTACTTCTATTGCATTTTTCAGCTTTGCTGAACATACTTCTTTAAAAAAAACAAAAAAAAATTTTTTTACAATCTGAACTAGCTTTGCCTTGTTGTGCCACATCATTATCTTCGGTCATGAAGGTTGCACTCTCTATAATATCATTTCCTGTTTTTTTTTCCTAAAAGATAGTTGTACCACATATCTTTGTGTCAAGTATGTTAAGTGAGGGGTGTCTCTTGCTTACTTCCTGCTGGCTTCACTAGAGACAGCAGAGGTATGGACATCATCCACTGCTGTGTTAAAACTCTTTATGTTCTCAGAGGAATACAGGCCGGAGGGGTTATTGTACATGTTGGTGACCACCCTTGGACTGCTAGAATTGAAAGGCATGGCGCTCCTGTTATGAGCCGAGCCGATATGTTTCACCTCCTACAGAAAAAAAAAGAGACGGTACTTTTAGAGTAAAAATCTCACGAAACAGAAGAGAGAACAACAGGTTTAGAAGGTTATTTCACCCCACAATTATCCGATTATTTACTCACTCATGTCATTCAGAACCTGTATGACTTAATTTCTTATTATTATTTTTTTTTCATATAATAACCCCCCCCCCCCCCCAAAAAAACCCCACAGTGGACTGTAATATTGTTTTGGACTCTACTGACTTTCACTGCCAAAAAAATACAGCCATAAAGATTTGGAAAGACACAAAACAAAGCCAAAGACATAAGATCATTTCATAAGAATTGCACTATTACATAACTACTCAGACCAGAAAAAAAAAATAAGAGTCAATCATTACTTTTTTATATAACTGCAGATATTATAATGAACTTCGTGTGAAAAAAAGACCATTTAACAACAGGAAAAAACAGATGCGGAAACATTTTTTGACACCAATGACTAAGGTTTTTTATGACGTTGTGAAACTTTCCTCTGTTAACAACATATTTAACAGTTGTTTCTTATTATGTTGCTCTCCCTGCTTAAATTGGGAAACATTTAGAACACCCAAACTATGTAGTCAAGCTTCACTCACTTCCTATGATCACTCACATTCTGACCCTAAATTTCCAACATAGCCTGCAGGATGTAGGTCTTGCGTCATGGTTTTGGATGATAAACCTTCTGGTCTCCATGGATAAGGCTTGTTAGGACATAAACAATGACTTCACTTTGGCAGCCTGTGGTGCCGTGCCTTTATTTGTTTAGCGGCTATGGTTCTGTTATGTATGACAGTCTCATGCACTATGAAGGCCTTTAAAGCTCACTGAAAATGATCACGGATCCAAATCCCACAGCTTTCAGAAAAGCAGAGCTAAAACGCACCTGTGTTTCTTTATTGGCCAGATTCATCTTGTATGGATTGGTCTTTCCCTCTTCGGTGACCAGTGGGGACCACATTTTCGACTCTGATCTACAAAGAGCAAGAAATGAAAAACTCTTAACATTGAATCAGTAAATCACCATGGCTTAACAATAAAAAAAGCCTGGGCCCAGAGTGAAAGTTCCAGGCAAGTTGATGCAATTGTACTGATTATGTATTGCATAAGTTTGCAGGGAATAAAACCGATTTAGACTCGTCACCAAGGAGACGTTATCTACCTGACTGACACAGATGAGGATATGTTGAAATTGTGACAATGACTTGTGACAGACTTTAGTAAAAAAAGTTGACAATTAAACCCAGCAACAATTTCATCTGTATGCCATTATCTTCCACAGCATCAATGAGTTATAGCCTATAACCAAAAACGTAGTGATGTTTGTCACTTTTCTTTTCGGGTACAAATGATCTGAGAGTAGAAAAAATGGCCAACCTCCATCTCAGGATTCATTGGGTTTTAGTTTTTTTTGGTAAAACAAATGCACTTAAATGTTAGAGGATCTCAGTACACAGACCAGTGGAGTAATGTTTGTTTTTGGAAGATGTTTCAATATATCGCACTTTTCTAAGCGCTCTACATACTCTACTACTTACAGTGGTTTGTCTGAATTTATCAATGTAAAGTAATGGCCCACCTGTCAACGGAAAGCACCATTTCCTCCACGCAACCTTTGATTTTATTTTGTGCTTCCAGGTGAGTCATGCCATCAGTTGACTCTCCATCTATGGCCAGGATCATGTCCCCCATACAAAGGTCAGCTTGAGCCGCTTTGCTTCCTGGGGTCACCTATAAAAAAAGTCAAAACTGGTCATCGTTTTTCATGCCCAAATATAAACCTGGCAGAATTGTGACACTAACTTCTGTATGGTGTAGCTTTTACTTGTAACATGATGACTTCCTCTGTTAAACGTCAGGGTGTGCACCCAGTTTCTGATAAAAAACATTTTGGGTAAATGTGTACTCAGCAAGTTTTTCTTTTCTTTTAGCTGGATCTTATTCATCCCAGTAGCCCCATTGGTTTATATCAACTAGAATGTGAGGCGTTTGTTTATGAACTGCTTCCACTTCACACAAACTGTTTATTTATTTTCTGGACACTCTTGGGTCGTTCACATCAAAGATAGGAACTATGATGATATCTGTAACCATAGATTAATTAATCATTATACTACGGAGCCGTTGAATGCTTGAATCTGATTGGCTCACGAACGTTCTGAGGTGTGCAATTATTTTCAGGGAATTCTAAAATTCTGATGTTGGGATACTAATGCAACTATGTGAGTAATATTTCTATATATTTTTTTAAATGTAGTATATCTTTAGGGGTATAACTTTCAGCTAATAAAAATATTGTGTGCCCCTTTAAGAGGTGACAAGCATCTTTTTGCGGTTGAAGGTACAAGTTTGACACGAACGCTTAAGTGTCATATTACCATTAAAACATGTACTAGTCGTGCCACGAATACTTGTAAGGTTTTGAAAAGAATAAGCTTAAGTGACTGAACACTTATCTGCGAAACCATATGGATTCACCTACAGAACTTGTTTGCGAAAGAACCTAATTTTGTGTCAAGATAAGCAAGTTATGCGCTAATCTGTTTGTTCTACGAGACTGACGGCTGAACATTTTAATCCGTGATGCTCGAAACATTGCGACACTGCCGTACAGATCTGTGTGGTCGCGTTCACGTGCGTTTTTATTGGATGCTGCTGCATGCGTGACACATTTTTATAAACTTTAACCACCCTGGAGTATAATGTGCTGGCCTGCTAATGTCTCTGAAAGCTGTTTTCCGTCTGAGCTAAATGATTAACAAATCCAAAGTTAATTCCTTACCCTCGAGATAGTCAGAGGTTGTTCAAAATCTTTTCCTCCGACCAGACGGAAGCCCCACGGTCCGGGACCTTGCAAAACAACTCGTGAAGGCATTATACTTCCGATTCGTAGTTTAAATAGCTGGAAATGCTGTACTAGTGCAGCGTAAAAGGCGCTGAACTCTTCAGTTTGGAGTAACTGTAGCGGGACAGGGCGTTCACGTTGAAGAGACCATACCTGGGCGGAGCTTCCTCAGAAGTGAGCGAATAATGTCAGGTCTCTGTGCTGATAAGAGCTTATTTCCTATGTTTGTTTGGGGGAGGACCATTACATCATCTTATATTGAAGTTGACCATGTATGGAAGAGCCAAATCCTGAGATTTGGTATGCGCCACTCCCAAATCCAGTCGGATTCCTGGCAAGGGGGGCTCGCGCAAGACATATGCTTTCCAGGACTAGGGATCACATTCTCAGCATTCCCAAAAAGAGGAACAAGTGCAGACAGAACAGGCATCGCGAAAGCGCGATCTAACTATTTAATTTACATTAAAGGCTAGACTTGTATAAACTTACTAAAGAACAGTAGCACCTCTACAGAATGGCCTACCGTACAAATAAAGGCAGGCTGCCATGTGATTTATGAGCATTTGAAATAATAAGAAGGACATTGCATGCGCTCTTCCAGTCAGTTTTTTTTACATATTGCTAGGGCATTTTGCAAAGTTTTTCCTTCAGACTTTTTCAGATAAACTGCCTTTGTCCAGGGGCTGTATAACAAACAACTTCCTCCTAGCCTTTAGTTCAATTAAAATGTTCTGTTTCCCAAGCAAAATGATAATGGTTAGTAAACAGATAAGGATTCCGAGTTTGCATGCTATATATAGAGCCAGGGGCTTATATGTAGGCTAGTAGCTAACTGCCGGATGTAGTTAGTATTTTGAATATGCTTCTTACTCAGTTACACCCTTCCTGCAGAGTTTAACCCTGATCCTGGAGGGCCGGTGTTCTACAGAGTTTAGCTCCAACTTGCCTCAACACACCTGCTTGCAAGTTCCAAGTATAAAGTCCTTGATTAGCTGCTTCAGGTGTGTTTGATTGGGGTTGGAGCTAAACTCTGCAAGACACCAGCCCTCCTGGACCGAATTTGATGATCCCTGCCCTAATTCATCACACTTGCCTGTAAATTTCTGTCGGTATGTTTCAGGTAGGCTAAACAAAACTTTGATGAATGGAAGATTTTCAAAAGGAGATCCAGAAGGAGATCATAGAATTTCTGTGTTTTTTATGGACCTTTTTCACGTATGCTCAACATTTGCAATCCCATGACTTTCCAAGAGAGAGAGAGAGAACAAGAAAAATATGTCAAGCCTTCAGGTATGCCTTCAGAAACTATCCTTTACAATATATTTGATGTCAGCAGTGTTTTTTGTTATTTAATGCTATAGCATAACATACAAATAAAATAAAATTAACTAACTGATTTAATGCAGAAATACATCGTCACAGTCTTTGATAAAACCAGTAAAAGAGAAGTTTTTTTATCTATAGGTTTATCTTCAATGTTAGAATTTTTTTTTTTTTTTTTTACATTTTTGCTGTTAACATAAATAAATGGGACATAGATTTAGCCTAAATGTCCCATATAAATATCAGTCAATCAATAAATCATACATATGTACATTTCCAGATTTATAAAAAAAATTAAAACCTCCCTACTAAAAAAATTCTAGTGTCTGATGATTACATCTAAATTTTTCCATTGGCCCACAATAAAAATTCTGCAAATTGATTTTTTTTTTTTCATTTTTGGCAACAGTCAGTTAAAATTGACTCCATGAGAAATAATAGGTTGAGCCAACTGCACAAATCTACCAAACCATGTTATTGGCCCAATTAAATATTTTAAATAGTAGTAGCATTTTTGTTTGTTTTACCTAATCTACAAACTGGCAAATTTATGTTGCTAAAGCAACCTTACTGAATTGTTTATTCCCCACTGTCCCAAAATATATATTTTTTTAAAAAATATTAAAATGATGATGAACGCACACGTTTTAATAAATTTTTAATACAAGTTCAAAAAAATGTTAAATAGTAAAAAATAAGTAAAAAATAGCAAAAACACCATAAAATGTAAACATTTTCCTGAAGTTACCTTTTACATTTAACCATCAACTTTACATGAAGATGATCTATAAAAACATTTATGTGAAAATTTATGAAGAGACAGTCTGTTCATGAAACATCTAAAATGTCTTTTCATACATGAAAAACCCATATATTTTTACTGCTAAATATAGAATTGTGTATGGTGTTTGTAATTTCTTAATGCAATGAGAATGTGAGAATGTAAAATAAATAATTAATGAACATATACAATGAAATATCAGTATAAAAAGAGTAACAAATAAATAAATTTAATACATTTTTTTTTTTAAAAGAGCTCTCTCTCTTTGTCTGTGTCTTGACACCATAAAAAGAAATGGTATTACACTGGATAGATTTTAATATCATAGGCCCAATAAATTGGATTAAATCATTCATTTATCTTATTAAAATACAAAAAAAATTGCCTAATTCAATTAAGATTATTTAAAAATTAAATACTTGAAAACCAGACTAAATATTTTCCTTTTATTAAAATCGAAAGAGTAACTTTAATGTAAATGAATACCGTAATACATACAATACAGTAAATCATTATTGTATATTATTAAAATTAAAACAATGAGGCTACTTTAAAAATTATTTATTTATTTTTTAAATGCTGTAAATTTAAATTTGGCGTCTTTCTATAAACATTTAACACTTAAAAGTTGACGGCTACATTCGTAACAGCGTGTTAACACCGAAGGACCCTGTTGGCGGCAGCACCGCTGCGTAACGTGCGTACGAGCTCTGAGATGACGCGCGTAAATCAGATGTGCTGTAAACGCATGACCAACAGGGGTCATCCTCAACCTTTCGCACTCAAACATACGGCCAGTTTTGAAATGTCTAAGTTGTTTTCGTTTCCACTTGTTTTTTCCGTGATGACAGCACTGTGAACGACAGAACCACAAACACCCTGCTCGTTCTCAAATAATAATGTTTTCGTTCGAACTCAGTAGCCTAAATAAAGCGTGTGAGCGTGAGATCAAAACTGAAGTTCATTAAGTTTTTTTAGGTTTCTAGAGAGTGTACCTACTTTACACCAAGCTAAAACCCAGTGTTTAGTTTGGCTTACAAAAATGATGAAAAATATATTTTAGCTTTTGCATGAGACAACAAATTAAAGATAGAGAATTTCTAAGTTCCCTATGCAGTTCTTTTTAAAGACATGGTATTAATGTTGTTCCTCTTTGACGGTGAGCTGTGTTGAAAAGCAGAAGTAAAGCATGTGACCTGAAACTATGAGAACAAACTGGTGAAAGTATCGATATGTTGTGCTTAAAACTTGTGGTTAGGCCTTGAGGCCCCTCTGTCCCTGGTACCCCTCAAATGTGTCATGAGCAGAGCTAGAAAGGTCTTGTGATGTCATTGTGTGGGACTAAGTTCAGCAATGAGGAGGAGCTCATGTTGTCAGACGACGTCACAGTATGTGGGAGAGTGAGAACAAGGGGCTGTCTTCTTGTTGAGTACGGGGCCAGCCGTGACATTTGAGCTTATAACACCTTCTCCCTCTCCAACCCACTTACCAGCCCACAAACTGACGTGTGTTTGACCAACAAGCAGGTGCTCAGTGGTCAAGTACATCTAAAGGAATGGGGGCAGGACATATTGTCTGTAGGCTACAAACATTTTTTTTTAATAAAATTAAATGACAAGTATTTAATACAAGGCAGAGCTTAGCTGAAGATTTAGCTAGAGCTAAACATATATAAATAAATATTTTAAGTAAACATCTACAGAAATGATAGGCTGTTGTTACATAACATATTCATCATATTATTTCACTTATGAATGTTGCTATTGTTGTCATCGTCTGCATCATCATCTTCATCATCATCATCATCATCATCATCATCATCATATTTTAGCCATTTTCTGCAATTAATTCAGCTGTAAACAAACCAACAAATCATTACACTGGATACATGAGCCTACACTTTTAAAATAAAGTCACATTCTTATTAATGTAATTAAATTAAGATAAAGGTTTATTTCTAAATGTATTTTAATAGGCAATGTTTGTCAACTTGTCAAACATGGCCGATTTAGCAAAAACCCGTATGAATTCGTACGAGTGAGGTCGTATGAGTTTGTACGAATTAGCACCTCGTAAAATATAGCCTAATATTAAACTGAAATCAAAATGAATTTCTTACATTTTATAGCATTCCATTAAATATAAATATGTTATTGTTTTGACCAATTTCTGCAATTAATTCATTACTTATGTGAAAAAGTTTTAGCGTCTCGTTTTGTCGAAAACAATGGCTACCACTAGATATAGGCTCATTTACGCAAAATATATTTTTAATAATTAGATTGATCTTAATTAATTTCCTTTTAATTAAGTTGTAAAACTTTCTGCTTCTGTCTGGTGTGTGTAACCTAGTCTGTGATTCTTAGCTTGTGTTATATACAAGAGTGTTTATGAGAGTGAAAGTGTTTGGAGGTGTGGCACTGAATGAAGAAAATACATTTTAGTATGAATGGAATTGATGAATGGAATAGTGATAAGTTCAGTATGTATAAATGTTGAACTCAGATCTGAGTCAGATCATTTTCATCTTTCAAGAACAGGCTTTTCTAATGCAGGTCTCTCTGTAGGTCTGTAGGGATTTTCCCTCTGTGCTGAAATCTGAGATTCATTGCAAATGAGGTAAGCATTTCAGTCAAATGCACAGGCAATATGTAATTAGACAGACCTTCAGGACACTCGCACATGCCTCTCTTCTCCAAACAAAACTGTTTAATGAGTACCCTTGGATTTACAGTTGTATAAAGTAGATTTGTTTGCTGAAGCGATTCTGGCTTTGTGACCTTTGCTTTAGACCTTTAGAAAGTGGGGTGTTTTGTCTGCTGCTTTAATAGTTTTGTGTCGCTTGTATAAAACATAAGCAGGAATTTTAAATTCTTGAATGTTTCGATAATGAAAAAAAAAAAAAATTCACTAAGAAATTGCTAGTGAGTTTGAATTAAACTAGAAATTGACCGATAATCGGTTTTACAGATTTTCCATGATGTTTAAGTATTTTTACATACATAGTTGGAATTTGTTTTAATACCAGATCCACCAATAAAGCCCACTCTTTTCGCTTGCACATCAGTCATTCTATTGCTGCATATAAAAGGAGAGTAATAAACATAAGAGCTATTAATGCACAAGTGAGAAGGATTACATCAATTCTTAAACTGCAGTTTAAGCTTGGTGCTAAGGAACTCAGCAGCCTTAAAAGATCCACTTTTTCCAAATAATATTAACATTTACTCCGTAACCACTGTTTTTTCTACCAAGCATCCAAGTAATTACAGCTCTGTCAAATGAATGATATGTTATCTGTTATAAATGTGCATATACACATGCTGTACTTTCGTTTATTTTAAGTATAGTCCTTTTCTGAATTGCATTTTTCTTTATATAAAACAAATCACCGTCTCCCATCAGCGCAAGATAGCAAAACTTGGCATTGCAGCTTTCCTTCAGTCACCATTCATAAACACAGTACATTATTCGACTGTAATGTGATCTTTCCTTGTGAGCTTCCTCATTCTCCTGGTGAGAGCAGCACACAAGAAAAGGCAGTTCTGTGAGGCGTGTCATCCATTTCCCATCACGCAACTATATGTGTGTGTGTGTTTGTGCTCGTGACGGAGTACAGGAGGAGGAGCTTGACTGGAACTGAGAAGTTTGGCTCTGTAGTGTTTTGCCCTGGCTTTGTTCCAGGGCAGAAATGCTCTGACCGAACATGTATCATTCTAATGTAGACGTTCAAATGAAAAAAGAGTTAGGAAATCCTATTCAGCACTGTGTTGAATGCTGGTAACAGGATAATGATATTGTGATCAAGGTTTATGGGCTTCAGTTGAGAGCCAGGTCAAAACCCCATGTTAAACACAGAAGCACTTATACATATAACAATGCATATACTGGAAAATAAGTCAAATTATACAGCAAATGCATGTGGTCCCAATTGTTTTGTTTTATTTCAATACAGAATCGAAGAGTATTTTGGATCCGTATGATGTGCAAAATGAAGGTTTTATTTTCATCTTCTTCATTAGTTCCAAGAAGGTGAAATTCACTGATGTCTGCTCAAGTATTTTCCACCAAGATCTGTGCGATTATTACCTCACCATGGTAGTTATGACAACATCAGGCTTTATGATCTGATCTGAGTCATTATCCTCTTACCTTTGCCTTCATTAACATGCATAACTGACAACTATTTCTAATGAAACGCGACTGCAGTAATTCTTGCACTGTCCCTGTGTATGAAATGTTGTTTCTGTTTAGGAGCTGCATTGTGGTTTGCTACAGACACACTTACAGGAAGCCATGATTTTAAACGGCATATCTTCCAGATAAGACCATAAGAGGAGTTTGTCTTCAAGTGTGTCCTGTATTCACAGGTATTGACGTCTCTGAGGAAAGCAGCTCTAGTTCAAACTGGCTATAAACCACACGATTTCAAGAAATGTTGTGAGCCTTATCAGAATATAGAAAAAGATATTTTGAAAAAAAAATCCATGGACTGACGGACATCTTTAACCCCAAAAAGAATGACTCACATTGTTGGCTTAAAGGACTACGGTTGTTACTGTTTTTTTTGCACAGGATTCAAAAACGATTTCTTTGACGCTTGAAAAGATGATTCAGAAAAATCACCATCAGGCCATCCAAGATGTAGATGAGAGCAGATTTTGAGATGAATGGATGCCAGAAGAAATGAGTTCAAACTATTGATAAATAAATCAAAATTCATTTACGTAATACACAAGCTGCGTGCTTGTAATAAACAGATCCATCACTAAGATGTTTTTCACTTAAAAATCTGTAACCATAATATTGCTTTCAATATAAGAAATAGAAATAACACAGTCTAAAAGAATTCTTAAAGGGATAGTTCACCCAAAAATGAAAAATTGATGTTTATTTGCTTACCCCCAGGGCATCCAAGATGTAGGTGACTTTGTTTCCTCAGCAGAACACAAACGAAGATA
>JAUMHQ010000070.1:11533493-11584761 GCA_032361165.1 Enteromius paludinosus
CTATCTATCTATCTATCTATCTATCTATCTATCTATCTATCTATCTATCTATCTATCTATCTATCTATCTATCCTCTGGTATGGGGAATACATTCATTAAGGGTTATGATAGCTGCTCTGTTTGATGAAGCGTAATAGCTCTAATTAGATAAGAGCTCGGGCATATGTTGTGATTGAATCGATTAGACAGACACAAGCCAGGCTTTGGCAAGATCGCTCCAGAGAATTTGTGTGCCGTGCGTAATCGCTTATCCACAGCACCATCTAGTGGCTCCATGCCAGTAGTGTGGCGTGATGACGTCCAGCATCTCTCCAATGAACTGCGCATGCAACTACAGGACATGTTGCGTAAGAGTTCTTTCAGTACGCCCAAATATGTTTTGTTGACACTACTGTTGTAATTATTGTTTCGTATCGTTGGCACTGTAATATATTATTATAACCTACTGTGTGTTCGTATTCGTATAATAACCCGTTTGAACAAACCCCCAAGGTCTTTCAGAATATCACAGAATATTAGAAATAGTAGAATATTACTTATTACTAAGCTTTATACAGGATGGTATCACAAATTCACAACTGCCGTGTGCCAATAAATCTACACGGAAACTTCAAGGAGACTTGTGTTACGTTAGCCTGAACATTACTTGTGGACTCCGTGACCGCACTTATTATAAACATCAGTTCCAAATGGTATGTTTATAGGCTACTGCTGGATCTTGTTTTAGCCTAAAAGAAAAGCCGCACAGTTTCACACCGTTAATCAAGATTTCTGCTGCTGCACGTGCTCACATTTACATTTCCAGATGTTGGGTGATATTTCACACACTTTTCCCTCAAAAAGACTTTTGACAACTTTTGAACATTATCATTTTCCACTCAAATGCCGCCAGTGCAGCTGAGTGTGTAGATTCTCACTTCAAGGCGTTTTTTGGTACCCTTTTTTATTAGATACCTTTACCGATTTAAGAACAAGAAACGACCCAGACAACGACATTTTATTTAATTGTGTCTTTAATATTTTAACACCTTTTTCAAATTTCACATATCTTTATTTTCAAGAACATTTCAGTAACACTCCACTTTATTTTCAGATTGACGAAACAGCACAAAGGAAATGTTGGAAGCAGAAAGTGAAAGGTCCGTGTGAACTATGACACTAAATAAATTGCACATGAACAAAAACACTTTGTAAAGAATGAAAATTAATATTATAACGACAGAAAAACACAACAGAATACAATGTTAATGTCTTTAATGCTTTCAGCAAGACAGTAATAGCCTACCTTTTTTTCTGTTCTTTTTTGTTATTTATTTGCAGCTGCTAAACAACTGCAGTTGTTCCGCATACTCTTAAAGGCATAGTTAACCCCAAATTGAAAATTCAGTCATTATTTACTCACTCTCATGTCACTCAAAATCCGTATGAATTTATTTGGGGGAAAAAAAAAATAGGATGATGTTGGTAACCAAACCATTTCGGTACCCATTAAATTGCATTCTATGAACAAAAACAACACAGAAAATGTCACAGAAAAAGAAAAGGTTTGGAAAGACATGGGGGTGAGAAAATTATGGTGGATGTGTATTTTTTAGGTGAATTATCCCTTCATGTACTAGAGCCGCATTTAATAATCAGAATTAGTTCGTTGTCAGACTGAAAGGTATCGTCATTGCTGTTCATCACACTGTAGTATAAAAAGCAATTAAGTTTGTTTTTTTTCTGCAATATCGAGAGCATGTCTCCCGTGTTTACAGACAAGCCTCACGATGCCAGAGTTTGTGTGACTGGGAACCATTTGCAGGAGTCGCTGTCCATGGTTCTGAAGCAATTATAACCAACACAATTCCTCAGTCTGATTGAAATTATATCAGTTTAATCAACTTATCAAATTATCTTTGGATATAAGGAGTATGGCAATATATTCGGACCAAATTCTGTTTCTGGCCGGCTAAGAGATCTCATACAGACTGCATCTCTGATTTGTGGTATTTGATATTTCGTTGTTTGTATATCAAAGCACTAATGACTGACACATTGATGTTCAGTGTTCAACTGGGACTTGGTCGAGATTCTTAATTTTAAGGCTGACGTGAAGCCATAAAAAGAACAATTCAAACGTTCATATATATAACATTTTCGTAAGAAAAATGTACATTACACGTGTAAAAGATTTCTTTAAACTGACCCTTTTTTATGACTGCATTACACATTAATTTGGGCAAATCGTCCAAAACAAGGCAACATTAAAGCACATTTATAATTTTGTAATTTGGGTTTTTGGTGTTTGAAGTTTTCGTTACATTGCAAAAATGCAAAAATCATGTTACCTTGATGATTATCACCCTCCTCCTCAATATTAAGAAAAAAAAAAAAACAATTGTAGAGATATAAATTGTATAAAGGGTTTGAGTCCTCTTCTTCGCAAGAGCCTACAGCGTCACACTGTATTGCGTATTGTATTTTGTTTTATTTTTTTGTAAAATATTGTAAAATACAAAGAAGAATTAATCAGCCAAGCAACTGAATATCAGAACAGTTTTACACGTAACTTAGCTGTTAAAAAGTAGGCTAAAGAAAAGTGTATTTCAAACATAAGGAAAAGAACACTGCCAGTTTAAAATAAAGAACCAGATTTCAGTTTTAAATCGCAAGTATTAAAGACTGTCGTGTTTTTAATTTTTTTTACTCAGTTGTTTAATCCAACGGTTTAAAATGTCGTAAAATTAATTCTGTTAATTCACTTCTCTCAATAGGTTTCCTTTTGTGAAGTGTAGCGGAATTCCTTGTTATCATATTTCTGAACACTAGAGGGAGCCTGGAGCACGGCACATTGCTTTTTGCTCCCTGAATCCCTCAAACTCCGCGATTCCTTGTCCATCATCAGAAACCCCATAAGTGACTCCAGCGTTTATCCTTTCACCCCGCTTATATAATTAACATTTATTATTTTTGTAGCATGTTCATCCCGTTTATCTTATTTAAATAGGCTGTTTAGCATATTTTAACTTGTAGGCTATCTAGGTTAAAAAGTGCTAGATTTTTTTTGTCACAGGTTATTGTAAACATGCTATTTTGAGTTCTGAATGTCATTCATAACTGATTTCGCTTAATCTAAATTTAGCATGAAATGCAATATGACAGCAGTCTATCCTTGAATTGGATAGCCTACTCGGCTTCAAAACGGGGATGTAAATTGTGTTGTTCATTAGTTTGTCGTGGGGTTACTTAAGCAACCTCTTTTCAGTGATAACTTATACAGCTTTATGCGCGATGAACATGAAAATAAACGCAAGCCTTAACAGATAAACGACTGACTTCCCTGGTGTGCTTCCAGTCATCATCCTATTAATGTAAGATTAATAACTACTTCAGTACAAACACCGGCTGGCATGAACTTGTCAAGCGCGTAACCCTTGAAATAACGGTTACGCAATGATATTGAGAATATATTTTACGTGTTCTCTTAAATCTAGCCCAGCCCCCCCCCCCCAATAGCCTAATCGTTGTCTTTACATCTTAAAGGGTCCACATGTAGTCTCACCGGTAATCTGATTTTCTCAGTCTCTCCTCTTTTTCTTCTCTTTAACACATTCACACGCCGTTGCTTTTTGTGGAAGAACCAGTACTCACGTTTATAATTTCGCCCACAGAGACGTAATCCCTTTGATTATATCTAATACCTGCCAAAACCCAGATGGCATGCCCACCCATCGCTCAGTGTGATAATGCCACATTGTGAAATCTAGCCATTAATATTAATTTTCAGTCTGCGAATGTGTCTGAACTGCTGAAGCTTAAAATTCCTTAAAGAAGGCAAGGCTTGACTTACCAGGGATTTTAAGAGCATTCCCATTTCGCCTCTCTCCGTCCTTTGAGGTAGAACTTGTATTCAGTGGGATATGTAGACTTAAGGTGGTCTTTCACAGGGGACGGGAAAAGGCCCATTTCATCTCACGGTCATTGTGTGTGTCAAATATACACTCGTTTTTTAAAAGAGACGGAATGTAGCTTGCAGTAATGTCTTTTAATGGAAGTTTCTATTTAGGGTCGAAATGAACATGCTTTGAATGCACGTGGATAAAATTATTTCGATATTATACTGACATTTTACATGGTTAATTACTCAACCGCGATTCGCAGAGCCTGTCCCAGAGGAACGCGTAAGAGGATAATATCATGATTACAACCATATCTGAGAGATACATGCCATTTCATTTAGACCTAGCAACAAGACAAGGCCGATTTAATTTCACCCAGAAGGTCAGTGTATGGCCTTCACTCTTTATCTGTCAGTAAATTAGTCCAAAGTCTATCGATATGGCCATCCACAAACTGTGTGAAGCAGACAGTATGAAAATCTCAACATAGAAATATTTAATATTATTTTCCTTTCACTTGGCTATCTGTATTTGGATTAAATCAGTAAAACATGACTGTAATCGCTTTGATCAGAAAGTTTAAAGATTAACATTTTAGTGATGTGCAGTGATAATATGTAATGATAACGGGGCAATTAACAGAACAAAAATAACAATAAATAAATAAAAATTTAATCGAGAACGTAATTCTCCAACATTATCCAACTCTGAGAGACTCACACATGTTTTCTTTGTTTTGCATATTAGTTTCTATAGGACTTATTAGAGGTGCTATATTTACCAGTTTATATCAAATGCTTTTTGAGTGCTAAAACTAAAAGTAAAAAAAGTCAAGATTATGGAATAGACTTGAAATCTATCACGTTGGAATACATTCAGATAAATGAAAAGAAATGAAAACAATTTCTACGCAATGCTCATTTTTTTATCCTGAAAAGTCTTTCCTGTTAAAGTTATTCATAGATAAATGACCACACCGGAGCTCTTTCTGTCTTATACGCACAGTGCACGCGAGCGTTTTAACTCGGTGCTAATCTTGCTGGTAAACCATAAATGCCAATAAAGCCCCTCTTTCAACATGACATCAGCGCTGGACAACAGTTGCAGGAAAACGGATCTGCTGATGAATTGCCAGGGCTGGTGGGAAAATGAGAGGACTGAAGCATGAACAGGGCGTTGGGCGTTGATTTATCGCATAAGCCCTCGGTCATTTCCATATATTAAAATGCGCCCAAGGGGCCAGTCAGTCAATTTCCTTGAGCCACTACCCGTGGAAGGCGAGCACATGACCAAAAGAAATTTAACTGTCTTGCTTTTTCCCCTCCTTTGACCCATACCCCAATATTCATTTCGTAGTCTTAAATAGTGAAATCCTGTACTATTTAGTCATGGAGATCGTATTTTAATAAAGTGATCTACCAGCAACAGACATGGTATTATGTAGGTTTGGTAATCTGTCTTTTGTGTCATCCACAGGGCCTCGCGCATTGAGCTGAAACGTTATTTTAAGCATGAATCTGTCATCGCACTTTCCCCTCACTCTCATTTCCAATCGCTTCCTCTGTCACTCTCTCACACAAAAGCACTTTTTCTGTACGAGCGAGCGCGCCTGACCGTGCATTGGAGAGATGGATATTGCAATGCATTTAACGTCTGGCTGATTTATGATGGGATCAGTCGCATTGTCATTTACATATTGAGATTCTGTTTGTACGCGGCGCTTTGTTGCTGCCTGATAGTTTCCATTACTGAAGGAGGTGTAAACGCTCCGTTTGCGCGGATCAATGTCCGCCTGGAGCAGGGACAGACTTTCAGAAAAGTAAAAATGTGGGGAAAAAAAGGCGGTCCATCAGCCAATGGCCTGAGTGTGCACGTGCCACAGTGTTACTGAAACGCACATCCCCAAATTTGCCCAGCACCGAAAGCTTGCCTAAAGAACGATCGTTCAGTCAAAAGCAAACGCTGTTTACACACCCGTCTCATTTTAACCATATTAATATTTGCTATTCATGCGTGAGGAAATATTACTTTTGATTTTATAGCGAATGTTGCATGCAAATTTAAAGTTTTCACAATAATCTGTTTCCGACCGCAAACCTCACAACTTTTTTTTAATAAGAGAAAGTGATTTTTTCACACTTGGAAATAATTCGAGCGAGGTTAAACAATGCAGTCTTTTTTTGGGATGCAAGAACTGCAGAGCTCCTCTCGAGAGCGATCAGTGCAGTATTTCTGTCAATCACGCTGCACGATCGCCGAAATATTAGACGCTTAAAAATAAAAGTCCTAATTAGAGCAAAAACAGCTTGATTCTGTATATAATGACCTTCTACTCTTAATTTTTATTATTCAGAAACCTACCCAACAATCCAAAGCAATGATCTAAATGAGCTATTATAAAATGTAAATAATCATATAGCCAAAGCAACAACCCTTCATGTTTCTTTGAATACTGTTCTTTGCTTAAAGCCCCATATTATTATTATTATATATATATTTTTTCTTTTAAATAATTATAAAATGTACACGCTGGGCTCTTGAAAGTGCTTTAAATGTATCTAGCTCCGTTTGTACATGCTGGAGAATCGTGCGCTGCACTGAAACGAAAGCAAAGGCTTTATATTGAAAATTCAGATCGATACGGTGCTTTTAATCATATGCACTTGTTGAGAACAATGACCTGAAAAGCATCGGCACAGTCAGTGTGGTACAGTCGAGCGAATCCATTGGCATTCCCAGATAGCCCTCGCGCAGAGTTGACCTTTTTACCCAGCTCAAACCTGACTCAACTTTCGCGTAAAGATCTGACACCTCGCGCCGAAAAAAACCCCACACACGCACTGGCACAGCGATCAGCCTTGGTCCAGAAACAAAGATGTCAGCGTATAAGCCTGCAAAGCAGTTTCACTCACTCGCTTGCTCGCGGGTCACGTATTATCTCCAGCATTCGACTTCAATCCCGATCGGTTCCCTATTGAATTGTGCCTTTTCCCCGCAGACTGTCACTTGTTCACGCAGCCTCTGCTTTGAGTCTCTGGAGCAGTCGCTATAGTCTAGTCGTACTTCTGTTAGTTCGCAGGGGTGTCTCTCTCTTCCTCCCACCTCGTGAATTGAACTTGCTTGTCATCGCGTTCGGTTATACGCTTCATGTCTCTTTAATTTCGAATGCATCGGCGCTGTTTACAGCATCTTTATATTTCTAAATCCACGCGGCGGCGGTGCACTGACACCCCCCTCCTCCCCCCAGTCGCCATTCTCTATAATCTGAACACATCTGAAAGTTATTACCCCGTCCCCTTTCTTTCTAGTGGGCTGCTCCCACAATCTATTCGTCAGTGTGTTGTTATATTTTTACAATTACACTCTTGTAGTATTTAAGTCCCACCTACATCGCGAGCGAGTGTCCTATGCCGCTCTCTATGTGATGTCCCTTAAGTTTCTGTCTGTTCTGGAGGAATGTGGCAGCGCACGCGGCGGTTGAACCCACATGCCCCGGCTCGGAACCTGTCTGTCCTGTTCGCGCAACCCGATCGCGTGTCTCGCCGAGAAGCAGCTCGCGCGCTACCTCTGACTGACTGTTTGACCAGGAGTTGAGTGACTGTGTTTGAAGCACCATCAGTGTCCACTACGAAACCTTATATGCGAGGTTCCTCTCTCCCTCTCTTTGTATATATAGCATGTCCGGCCCCCTTGAATCTCCTGTCCATTGGCTTTTCGTGCTCTGTTTTCCTGCGTCCACCCCCAGCGCGAGCGCGCGCGCACACACATACTCGCCGCAGCGCACATTGCTTTCATTAAACATATCTCCCCCTCTCTCTCTCTTTCTCTGTGTGCGTGTCTCTCGCTCTCTCTCTCTCTCTCGCCTCTTGTCCGGCCCCCTGATCTTTCTGTCCATTGGCTTCTTCGGGTCTATTTTTCATGTCCAGCCCCTAATGAGTGTCCATTGGTTTTGTTATTTCCACTCCCTCCTCCCACTCCACGGCTTTGCCCTGCCCATGTTCTGTATGTCTGTGTCCATCCATCTCCTGACGTTCAAGTTCGCAGGGACGTCACGTCCGCACTTGAACTTGCAGCTCAGGGGGGCTTTTGCCATTTTTTCATCTCTCTCTCTCTCTTTTCAAAAAAGCCATGACGGCTATCCCACAATCCATCTTCCCTGCGCCATCTTTGTATTATTTCTAATTTATTTTGGATGTCAAAGGCATTGATGAAGATATTTTCTCTGGAGTCTCCCTTCTAACCCGGCTCTCCCGATGTGAACCGAGCTGAAAGCCACCACCAACCACCATGTCTCGCCGCAAGCAAGGCAAACCCCAGCACTTAAGCAAACGGGATTTTTCGCGTAAGTAAAGACAAATATATGTTGTGCCCGTTCGCTTTACCTGTTTTTGGCTCCGTTCTGTAGCGTTGAGTTGCTGGAGAGGAGCGTAATTCTCAGTGAAGACACACTGGACACTGGACAGCGCAGATCAAGTGGACTTTAGTGAAGAGAGCGTTCCCATCTCTGAAATGCCTTAACGCGCAACCTTCTCCGCCGAAATGCCACAAAAGTTTGCTTTCCATCGCTGTACTTGGAGAAGTTCGTGCCGACTCGGTGTTTAGGCGCATATGTCTTGGCTCTCGTGCCCCAGTCGCTTTGACCGCTTAAGAGCAAGCGCTCACATATACCGGACTGTGGTGGGTATATGCACGCGTGCTTTCGCTCGCTTATTTGCGCTCACATCTCGTGGAATGTCCCGTAACGCTGTCTGTCTGTGATTCTGGGCAGGATTTCCCCCCTCTCGCACTATTTTTGGAAGATTTTCAAAGAGTGGAAGTGAATTTTGATTGGGAAAAATCTCGTGTCCGACTGTTTACAAGCGCCGCGTGCGCGTACTACCCACTGCCAGCAAATAGAGTACGATAGTCGCCCGTGTGAGACTAACATTGCAGAGCAAGACACCTGCATATAAAATCCATTCGTATTTTAAACTTAAGCTTTTCCTACATTTGAAGCCAAACGCGATTCTGCTCTGCTCGCATGGGCTTTCGCTCAAAAGCAGTAGGAGATGATTTTACGCTACGCTCTTTTCCGTTTCGTTTGCATTTATAAAAGGACAATTCGATTTCACTTAGGCCTGATTTTTGTCTTAAATGTCGGTGACAAAGGTAAGACGAAACCCAAGTGCAATGCAACTGTTTAGATACAAGTGCATTAAGAGAACCAGGCAGTTTAGCTCTTTTTGTATGCAGACGTTCGCAGCCCACTACGGTCCTTCGAATTATCATTCCAGTTATTCTTATTCTTATTAGTTTTACTCTAAACATGCCTTGAAGGACCGCGGTAGGTTGCATTTCTGTAAATAAAGTCTGCTTCGTATTTTATGGACCTGAAATGTTGTCAGGAGCACGACGAAACGAAAACATTTCAGCTCCTGTCATCTTGTCTTTAGGTTTTTACCCTTTGATATCTCAGACGTAAAGCTGCAAAGGCATCTGTCCGCGTTTTATTAGATAAACATGTTTGACACAAATCCCGAGTTGTTGTAACAATGTAAAGTATCGTGTAACATTACTGGGTTTCCACACACAGGCTGTGGGATCTCAGCGCGGGCTGCTCCGTGTGTTCGCTGCTGTTCGTGTCAGAAATTCACCGCTAGGGGGCAGACGATGATCATAAACTAGACTCGAACCCGATCAGTTTCACCGCTATCTTTATCTATATTTGACCATATGTTAGCAAGAGCGAAACGTATTGTATATGAACTCGTAACTGTTTTTTTTTCACCCCGTCCCGACCTGCCACGAAATTAAGACTTTTTATACCTTGTAGTTTGTAATAGATCAAGTAAACTAACAAAGGATGTTCAGGCTATAATAGAGCAAATCTAGTTTATTTTGATAGACTTTGTCATCTAATTCACGATTACACAGAAAACATTTTTTTTTAAATGAAAGAGACATTCTGTCGAAGAAGCTGCTAATCACAAACTTTTTAAAAGGACTTAAGGCTACTGAAATCCAGCTTTAAATGCTCACGTTAAGATTACACACAGATATTTTTCTGAGGAGAGCTATGTGATAATATTACCAGCATTTTTAAAATGTAGCTGTTTTTGTTTTTAAATACTTCCGCTATTTTTTTTTTAATCCTTTAAAAATATTCTCAAAAAAACAGTTTGGCATTTAATATCGTTTTTGCCAGCGCTGATTGTAGTGGAATTTAAAGCAATTGTTAAAAACTCAATGTGATGCAGCTTTCCACAGCATTCTCACATTCTGAGCAATCTTAATTTGTTACATTGTCGAATATTCTTTTGCAACATTTTTTTTTAGAATTCCTTTATTTATGCAATGTTCAGTCGTGTAACGTACAATTGAAAAAATATGCATGCATGCGGATCTTTATCTTTACATTGCAGCTGCGATTGTAAAATAAGTACATAATATAATTGTTATTGCTAATTGAAGGGTTGATTATAAGCTGTTATTTGAATGTAAAATATTTGATTGCAGCTTAAATATATGTGACCAACTTTAGAAGTTCTCGCTCGTTATTATTAAATCATGACTGAAGTTTTGCATATATCGATTATCTCTGTGTTTTATTACGATCACACCTAACTGGATGTTTTACAGCTGTTATCATTACGAATTCATTACAAATCAATATCACTATATGAGTCCCTCTGTATCTAGGAATCAGTTCTAAAATACTTGGAGTTCACTTTAAATCGAGTAGGCTTTCTTTAATTGATTTGAATGGCGAGCGTTTAATCTTAAAAAAACAAAACAAAACCATGTCATAGCGAAAAGCATTACCACATATAGAATGCATATTTATCATACTTCGTTATTGTCCTTCATGTGCAAATGTGTAAAAATATTTTCCTCGTAAAGCACGTCTGGGAGATACTCCACATCTGCCCCACAATATCTGCCCCAGACTGGGCTGAAGTAAATTTAACCGCCCTGCACATGATCCTAACACCTTTTTATCAAAATCTGTACCAATCATCACCCACTAAAATTAAAATCTATTTTTTGATTCTCTGTGGTTTTAGGTTCATTAAAGCATGAAATTGGCAGCTTATAAAGAAGGTCAAGATTCTTAACCATCAGGAAGCTAGTGTAACCTCTGCGCAAAATTTCACTAAACAACCATTATAAAAATACCTGCGTGTGTGTGAACCTTACAGCTAACTTTATCGTGAGGGGGAAAAAAGCTAATAGCCTTTACTGTGTGAAGCTTGTATTGTTGCAGCTGTGACTTGTGTTGGCTTTTCTAGATATATCTACACGTGTTGTCCATGCAGTCATTTCATGATCCAGATGTGTGTATGGTTGAGTGAAACAAAGACTGAGATGAATTTACTGTAGCTTTAGACACAGATGTTAATGCACCAAAGCAAATATAACAAGATTTTGTTATATCATAATAAATCATATGTTCATAAAATGTCAAGCCTTTGCTGAATATTATGTTTTATCCTTGTTCACTGAAGTTAAGCTGACAGTGACTAATTGATTTTTTGTGTTTATTATTATTTCTTTTCAGAACTTGTAAGGTATTTACAATTTAAAAGATGGCTCTGAAATGATAAACTAAGTGAAATTGGTGGGTTGACATAAAATGTACATCCTTGTTCTTTTTCTATCCTGTTATGTGCTCCCTCATCTTGACTGCGTTCATTACAGCACCCAGTCTCTAATATTCCCTCTGCTTTTCGTTCCCTCTGTGTCGCATATGGATTCTTCCTGCGTGCAGCCGAGCCCCTGTCAGCCGTGGTCTCGGAGGAGAGGCAGGAACAGCGCGGACTGGTACAGGTAGCTCCGGAGGGAGACCAGGACCTGCTCACCTGTGGCCAGTGTCAGATGAACTTCCCTTTGGGAGACATCCTTATTTTCATTGAGCACAAAAGGAAGCAGTGCAATGGCACTTTGTGCATGGACAAAGCAGTGGATAAGCCCCCCTCGCCCTCGCACTGTGAGCTGAGGAGAGCCTCCAACCCCGTGGAGGTGGGCGTCCAGGTCACGCCGGAGGACGAAGACTGCTTATCGACGTGTTCACGAGGAATCTGTCCCAAACAGGAAAACATTACAGGTAACCTCATCCCATGTGATTTGTCTTTTACATATGGAAGGGCTGTGTTTGTATCTGTGTGAGGAACATTCGCGGTGGAGCCGAGTTGTTGTGTGGGCCACATATCGTGGACACATGTCCTTTCTCGGTGGGGCGTCTCGTTCGCAGCTCTGGAGACGTATCAGAGTGGTGAATATTTAAAAGCTGTGGGGCAGGAAGGGGAAGGGGGTATATTCAATCAAACCTCAGAGTGAGAAGCCATTACGAAGACCAAAAGAGGAACCGGCATTACTTCATAGAGTAGAAAGATAAAGAAAAAAAAAACTTTTATTATCTCAAGATCATCGCTGCTTGGAATCAATGATCTCCTTCAGACAGACTCTGTGGGATTTGGATAATTAAGCTCAGATTCGAACCGTAGATCACACATTCCCACCATCGCCTGCATGCTTGGGTTTAGCACATTTGCACTTTGTGTTTCAAATCCTTTTTCTCTGGTAACTTGTCGTTCACTCTCCATGGTAATCAAATGAGGCCCAAAGTGGCAGACTGTGACTTAAAAGTTGCAGATTTGTTAACGTAGAGTGCAAAGGGGGTGTTCTTTATGGCACGGCGGACTGTTCATCCCTACTGGGAGGAGAAAAAAAAAAGGATTGAAAGGGGGAGATTTTGGTACTGGAGGGGCGGTCTGAGGAGTCCTTGCTGTGACAGGAGAGGCCATCCCCCTCGGTGTGTGTCCATAGGCTCATGGGAAATGCCTCTCTGTGCTGCACAGCCTCTCTCATGTGGTCTCGACAGATGTATCTTGATTTCGTTGTGGGTTCTCGCACAGCCACATCTTATCCGTATAAATGCACGCCTGCACATTTTCACTTTCTGTCAAAAAAGGAAAGGAAATGGAAGGCCGTTCGGGTATTTTGGTTTGTCAGGAAACAATAACACAACGCTAATTATTTGTTTTATTTTTGTGGATGTGCGTTTTAATTAGCGGTTTGCTTTATGCACTATATAAAACACAGAAAAAAACAGTCATACAAATGATAGTCCCTAATTTCCACTGTAAACAACTTAAAATAAAGGCAACCCTGGAATCTTAGAGCAGCGTAAGTCTAATCTTGCTTAAGCTGAGCGTTAAGTGAAATAAACTGCTTTAAGTTGTCGGCGTGTTATTATGTGTCCATGAGTGTTTTGTGCTGGTGGGGCAGAAAATAGAAAATGTGAGAGTGAGACTTTCCAGTCTGTTTTTCTGGCCTGGCTCTACGTTTGGCCATTCTCTGGTCTGCCTCAAAGATCAGGTTCCAGGAAGCGTCTGGGTCCGGTTAGCCCCATCAACAGTCATTTGGACTTGACCTTTTGCTCTGGGCTAATTATCTTCTGCTGAGTTCAAGTATCAAGTTGTTTTCCAACAGTTCCCACTTGCATAGTTTGAGAAGCCTCCTAGTTTGTGTGCATATAAATGTTTATAATAATCGGCTGTGGAACACAGTTTTGTGCTATAGCACATTTAAATTTGATCAGATATGGAGGCTGAATGGGGTCATTTGTGTCTGCTTGCCCTCTTTGTTTTAAGCATGTTGATGCAGTTTCAGCACAAATTATACAACCTTTATGCGAGCCGGCTATCGCGCACGTCTCTTGTTTCTGTCAGCCGCTAAACTGGGTTATTAAACTCATTTACATCATAATGTATCAGGGTTCAGCTGATAGCGTTGGGTCACTGGTATTATGTGTGCTTGTTATTATTATTTTTTTTTAAACAATTTTGTGGGAAGGTCCATAACAGCTTCTCAGCATGTTACTGAATCTGCTGCCATGGCAGGTCAGACAGGGAAGAGATATTAATTAGCCATATTATAGACGATTTCAGACATAACATATTCAAGGTTAGTTGTGACTGCAGCTTACCATGAATGTATAAACCAGAATAATTTGAGTGTGTGTGTGTGTGTGTGCGGGGTAGAGTTGCTTTAGAACATCACAAAACTGCAAGGTTGAAGGAAAGCTGCTTAAAAGGTGGAAAGTTCAGTGCTTTTAAGAACAACATTTTTTTCTTACATTTTATATATTTGATAAGGAAAACATTTTTATTCGGTTTTCTACAGTCTTTCTATTTATAAATTGTTTATATTATTTCAAATGTATTAGTTTATTGTTTCTTTTATTTGTTTATTTTGTGGTATTTTTATTTTCTATATTAATTGTTATTATTTGTATTATTTTTAAGATGGATCGTTGGACTATGGTTCAGACAACCAAATAAGGAGATTGGTATGTGTGATGTAACAACTTCATTTCCATATAGAGCTGCTCAGTGTGAGAAAAGGCAGTACCTGTCACAGAGGAATGGATTTGCTGTGTGAGCAATGCAAACATGTGTGTGACTGTGTATTACCCCAAATAGCACAGTGCATCCTGGTGAGGAGGCCTTGCTAGAGAGAACTGAGACCATGCAGTGATTTGATACAGTCATAATGTATTTATTTAATTTTTAATCCCTAAATGAGCTTTTGAATCCTTTCATTTCTTGAAAGTAGTAAAAAAAATAGACAGGTTGACACAAAAGTGTCTTGTTGGATTAATGCTCTTCCCAGAGCTTTGAATCCGCTCTGTTGATGTAATCGGCATCATGTCCTTTGCTGCACAATATAAGACGTCTGATGAAATGTAAAAATTATGCAGAGTAACATCCTATGATCTTCTGTTTCGCAACGCCTTGTCCAAAAACATGTCGATGGAACAGATTGAATTCGCTTTGGCTTGCGATATGGGGCCATTTGGAGCTCTGAACTTTTTTTTTTATCAAGCGCTTTTCAAGACTCTGTCTTTCGCTATGGCAGCCCTTCAGAAATTATGACTGCTCTCCAATAAATCGGCAGATTAGATCGGACTAACACTGCCGCCATGCAGAACGGACCTCAATACAGATAATTGTTTTTTAAATGGCCTTTGCTGGGTGGGTTTTTAATGCCTCTAACTCTCCCGCTCGCTCGCTCGCTCGCTCGCCCATTTTGTCACTCTCTCCCTCTCTGCTATGCATATGGCTGTAGCAGTCAATGTAAATCAGGGGCATCCAATTAATATTGAATCAATTACACTGTGTGCGATTGTCTGGCATGTGAGCCGCCTGCAATTTTCTGTGCCAAAATGTGACCCAAATGAGTGGCTTAACAAAGACCCCGGCAATTTAAGTTTTTTTTTTTTTTCTTATTGTTTTTTTTCTTCCTCCTTTTTTAAATCACATATTATCTGGAGCTTGACGATCTGTCATGATCATAATTATCATCAAAGCGCCTTTCTGGAGTTCAGCTGCGAGAGAGCGAGTGTGCTGACACTGATCGTTTTTTAAGAGGACTTGTGAGGAGCATCAGTGAGAGCCAGTTGTTTTTATTTTCCGATCCGCCCCATGCAGTGTGTGTGTTTTTTTGACAGATGTAACAGACTTTCTTTAGAGGCAGATGTATACAGAGGATCGTTTTATTTGTGCAGATGTGTGTGTGTTTGCTGTCACGGCTTAATATGGGGCGACACCCAAACCTAGCTTGTCTTTTTTTATTTTTTTCTCAAGGAATCAAGAAAATGAATTATCAGGAAGCGACAAAGAGACATGTCTTAGCCGAGTGGCGATGGCACTCCGGAAGCGGCTTTTTATGAATATGTATTCGAACTGGGGGGGAAGGCATTCGCCTCTAATTTTCCAAACCTTTTTGTTTCCCTCCACCGGCAGGATTTCTTCATACACAAGACCGGTCGTCCCTTTCAAAGAACACCGTGCTGTTGAATGCCCATGTGTGTTTGTATCTAGTCCCTGCATACGTGTACCATCTCCTGTCTGATCTTGAAAAAATAGCATTAGCGAATGTGTGTGTGAGAGGTGTGCAGAGCTTTTCCAGAGGGAAGAGGTGTAATAATAGCACAGAATGATGTTTAATTCTCTTGGAGCTGTTTTGCTGCATGTGGAGATGTGTCTCGCAGCATCCCTCGCAGAAACATTGTGATATTCTGCATCCTCGGGCTTGATTTGCATGATACAGTCGGCTCGGTGCTGTGGGGGTGGACGGCTTCCTTTCATTCGCCATTCTCATCTAATGGGCTACAGCACACATTTTTTGTTGTGTTGGGAATTTCATATTGCATGGGGGGAAAAAAAAACGAGAATCCATTTTTATGTTGTTTGTGCTATATTCATTTGTATTCAGTTGAAATTGAGAGACATTATAAGGAAAATCTATATTTGAAGGCTTTAAACCTTAAAAATCACATCGTTTTTACCTGTTTTTTTGCACCAAAGCCGGCGTGCAAGAAAACAAAGGTATTTAGCAGCCAGACGGGCACTGCCTGGCACAGTGCCACCCGCTCCGTCTCAGTTCTCCCACCCCCGCACCCCTTCATACGCTCTTAGCACCCAATGACGCTCTCACCCCCCCATCCCTCCCTACTGCAGACAATGGCATCGCCTCCTCCATCACAAGAGGAGAAATACCCAGCTCTCTCCTTTCTGTCTGTCCTCATCTCCATAATGCCACCTGATCACGCCGTCTTTCTGGGACTACCTCGAGTGATCAAAAAAGCTATGCAAAAACGCTCAGTATCTGTTGTTGTTTGCAGGTACGTGCAGGTGTAGAGTTCGATTTTAGGTCCGTGAGAAGTGTGATTATGCCTCTGCGGAGAGATTTTGTGATCGTTTTACTGATATTCAAGCTCCCCTCTGGTCTGATCTCCTCGTTTTATTTGTGCCAACATGTGTGTGTGTGTGTTATGCATGTGGGTGGACGCGCGCAGACCCACTGGGTCCTGTCGTATTGCAGCTCTCAAATTGTGTCAGATGTTTTAGAGGAATGTGTCCATAAAAATGTTTATGTACTACAAAGCGTATTTATAAATCTCGGCGGATTACAGACAGCTTTTATAAACACAGATAGGAATGGTGCAGAATTGCTGGGCCGTGTGTGTGTGATTGCGAGAGGCCTGTGCATTTGTTTGTGGTTTTCTGCAACCGTGAGGTGTGTGTGTGTGTGTGTGTGTGTGTGTGAGTTGGCACATGTACTGCAGGACATCCCTCAGCGGCCAATGCCAAAGAGAAATTGGCACGGAGCAGGGCTGGAGGCATCGGGTGGGCTTCAGGAGGGGTGTCCTCCACTACTCTGTTTACCTTTTACACACACACACACATACGCTGTCAGACACATGCGATGGACTCGTCACTGCTTTAGAGCTAGGCTGGTTCATTTTTTCACTTCTGTCTTCTTTCTTTTTGCTCTGTCCCTACTGGTATCATCAGGCGGACACATCTCCACTACGAGGTCACCTTGACCAGCTATGCCCCCGCGCCAGCCGGGTCGCTCAATACGATCAATTCATCTGGGCTCTAATGGTTACAGATGGCAGGACTTGAGTCTCTACAGACACCTACAGCTCTTGGTGTTTTTTCTTTCTTCTCTCTTCCTGTCTGTTTTGTCGCTTCTTCTATCATTCTGTCTCTGCTAATCTCTTAAGGGGGTCCGCTTCCTACCTGTAGGGAAGAAAAATCACAAATGAGATTGTTTTAATATCTCAACAGTTGCTCCAAATGACGCAGAGATATCTCAGATTTTCTCCTCAGAAACACCTCGGAAGAAATCTCAGATTTGTTAAGATAGCATAGTCTGCAATCAAATGAGACATCAGTACGGAATCAAACATTTCTTATCAAATTTAAAAAAAAACTTAATTATCTGAGATATAGTTTTAATTTCAGTTACATGTAATGTTTCTTGTTGGTATATAAACAATTTTCTTTTTTTTATTGCTCTTAAAGAGTTTTGTGAGAAATATTTTTTTACTTTGACGAAGCTTTTCTTCTAAAATGTCTTTTTTTTTTTTTTTTTTTAAACTTATATATTCATTTTTGTTGTTGAAATATCATGCCTCCCAGTTTTTCTCCTCGGAAAATTACTTTAGGAATCTCCTAGTTTTAGAAAAGTTAACTATGTCTAAAAACTGCTAAGATTTGCTAAGATTCAAAAGTCTGCAACCAAATCTCAGTATAAATGATTACATTCTTCCGGGACTGACACGTTTGATTTGGTTTTAATTTATCCACATTCATTTTCTTATTTGTATGTAACTTTTCATCTCATTTGTGTCTAAGATACTTTTTCTTTCTCCTAAAGCAAAACAAATAATTTTATGAAAATTCGTCTGGGTAAAGGTCAGCCTTGTTTCAGATGTTTTAAGTTCTTACTGGAAACTTAAAAGTCAACTGAGCTATAAAAGAGCACAAGATTTTTGCCACAATCTTGTGCTTTTTCTCTGATGAATCTACTCAGAAAAGACCTTTTAGAGTTTTAGAAGAGTTTTTTTTTATCAATATTTCAAAATGTACTCAATATACCAAAGTTTGCAATCAAATGATAACAAAAAAAACCCCTCATATATTTCTTATTACATTCTTCCAGAACCGATTGATCTAGACTATAATTTCTATTTTACACATTGGTTTTCTCATTTGTGAGAAGTTGTCTCATTTGGGTATATTTCTATTTATCCTACAAGTTTTTAAATAAATAAAACCTTAACTTTCTAAAAAATCTCTTAATTTGTTACTTAAAGCTCAAAGCCACCTGACCTATAAAAGAGCAATCTCCAAGCAATGAAGATTTCCTCAGGGAAGTGCCCACAGATTTCTTCACACAGGTGAAGACAGATGTTAGATACTCATTTTATGATCCTGTTCTCTTAAAAAAACACAACAGCATTAAGCAGGACAGACTGTCTCTTGCAGGCTGGTGGATCTCTATCAAAACCTTTCACTTAGCCTTTCACTTGAAGCCACTCCACACCCCTAACCCATGTGAGGTCCTCAAGAGCGTGCATGCCACAACTGGAGCTGCCGTCCGTATCCCCCTCTCCGTGTTTGTGTGTGATTTGGGTGGATGCCTGCTTTGCTCATGTTGGTGTTGGGTGCCTGCCTAGTTTTAGTGGGTTGTAGTGTTTGTGTGTGTGCACGTATTTGTGTGTATGTGGTTTCAGATTCTGCCGCTGAAACTGTATGCAGACGCGTTGCGTGACGAGAGCTCCGATCTTTCACAGATCAATGATTATTCATATTTTGCTTATTTCTGTCATATATATGTTAAATTTAGCTAATTAAATCATAGTTTAACAATAGATTCTAGTGGATACGTTTATTAAGTTCATTACATTTATTATGATTCTTCTTAATGTGTTTGAAATCGGTCTTCTTTGTATTCAGATACAATAAGCTCACTTTAGCTGTGTGTGTGTGTGTGTGTGTGTGTGAGCGTGATTTCACCAAGTACAAGATGTTCCTGGATCAACATCCTTGTTGATCCTGGAACAACGTTCCAATCAACCAATCAGAATTGAGGAATCATTTTTAGGCTTATAATCATGGTTAGGTGCTTCTACGCCCTTGTAAATCATTACCCACTGATTTTGGCATACATTTTGGGTAGGGGTAGGTTTAAGGGTAAGGATTGGGATTTTTGGACAGTAATGTTGATGTAGGATAATGTCTTACTTTGCAAAATCATGGTGACCTGTGTGGACATATACGTGTGTATACTGTATATAGATTCATATAAATGTTCCGAAATGTCCTGTTCTGTCAGTTCCAGTGGTGACAGGGCTCTGAATCTCTTCTTTACCGTGCTGGAGACCCGTGTGGGTCACAACCCCTCACCTAGAGCAGGACAGCCTGTCATACTCTTTCCCCTCCTTCCTGCCAATAAGTTAATTGCTTTATTTTTAGATTTGAGTGGGATGAAGCCGCCCAGAGCCCAGCTGCAGCCCACACAGACTCAACCTACCTGTGGCCACAGGAGCTCTAATATTTGATCTGTGTACAGTTCAAAGAGTACACAGGCATCAACCTTTAATTTCACTGATAAAGACTCCAAATTATTATTTTTTGTGTTGCTCCGTGAGTGCTAACTTCAAAACCTTCTTTTGCTGGAGTAATTGAAGAGAATTTTATATATTTCTCAGCGATATGCCTTTTTAGAGTAGTATACAACTAACAAAAAATGATCAACCTTCAGTTTCATTGATAAACACACCAAAAAAATCTATTTTTTGTCTTTCATAAGACATGCTATGAGTGCTGAAAACCTTTGATATGGTGTATTTGTATTTACTTACCTATAGCCTTGATTTGATTTAATTGAATTGCTTTTATTGTAAATATAATATCAGCACTGTAATTTGCATAACTAATGCAAAACAAATGATTATGTCTGCACTAAAGCTAGTCTTTTTATTACCTCTGTTACAGCTCTACCTCCTCAGATGTCTGCTACCACAATTATTGAACTGCTTTTCAAATGATCATTTACTCAATAAACCGGCAATTGCCATAAAAGCGTTTCCTCTTTATGAATTAACTGATCTGTATGAAACAAGATGGAAACAAATAAAGATTTCAAAGAGTCGAGTAAAGCTGAGAGCCAGCTTTGTTAAGCAGACATTATTGTGCTGATTGGTCTCTAAGCTCACACCTAGACCCTCACTAGCCTCTGTAGGGCCCACGGGGCTTACATACACACTTACACACACACACACTGGGCTATTCCTGTTAACAAACTTAAGGAAAATGTGCAACATCTACTCGTAAAAACATGTGCTGGTGACACACACACACACACACACACACACACACACACACACACCGCTACTTCCTGACTGAATCTTACTGATAATTTGCTCAGGCTCATTTGAATTTTAAGCACTTCTTTAATCTTCAAAGCCTAAATTGCTTTATGAATATGCATGGTGTGGGCAGACTTTAGTTCATTACCTAGTTGTAAATTCTAATGACCATTAGGTCTTCTCAGTAATTGCCAATTGTTTTGCATTTTTGATTGGCCTATTACCATACGCATTCTGAACACATCAGCACGGCCTGTCAGACCTTCTGCAGGGAGCTGTGTATGAGAAAGCATGCGTGTGTTTGTAAGTGTGTGTGTACATGGTTACACAGGGGAGGGGGTCCCGTGGAAAAAAAAGCGAAGAAAAGAAGCAAAGGTATAAATTGCTTCCGAGCTTTGCTTTTTTTTCATCCCGGATTTTGAGCGAGAAATGGAGGTTGTAAATGAAAGCAACGTTTTGTATGTGAAGATTGAAAGTTCACCGGGAGATTTGACATATTTAATTTACTTGATGACTCTACACACCCTCATTAATGCACTTTGCATACAGCGGCGCACTTAATCACTGCTGATCAGACCCGGCTCAGCCTGCCGCTGTAACACACTGCAGAGATAGCAGAGAGAGCCTCGTCTAACCACTCAAATTACGCACATTCTGCCTTCTGCATATGACGACATTTGTGCATTTTTTTTCCTTCTCCAAACCCACCGTAAACCCCCTTTCCAACAACGAAGCAGATGTCGAACACCTCCTCCCCCCAAACACACACACACATACTCTTGCTGGGATTCAAATGCTAGTGCCATTTTCTGAGAGTGATTTGTCTTACTAAGTGAGGCTCTCTGTTAACATGCTGAGGGAAATTAATTAAATCTTTCAGCACGTTGCGTGTGTCTCTGCATGCGGACATGTGGCTGTAATGGTTCCAGATCTCAAACATGCGTTCATACAGTCGGAACCCATATGGAAATGCACTCGTAGACATACACACACACACACACGCATATATCAGTGTGCATTTCCCAAAAGAGGTACTGTCATATGTAATTGAACCAGAAAGAGACTGAGAGTGGGTATGTGGACAAAAAATATCAATTAAATAAATTCATGCATATATTATAATGAGCAAGAGAACTGAAATAAAAAAGTGAAATAAATTGAAATTAAATAATACAATTTTATTTTAATAATGAAATAAGAAAATTATGCTTTAATAATAATAATAGTAATAAACTGAAATAAACCCCACCCAAAGGTAAATAGTTTTTTTCCCTCCACATTTTGCATATTGCTTTTTGTTTGTATCCCTTTCTCTCCATGCCTGTTTTCGCCAAAAGTGCTTTGAGGGAGCGATGAAACCTACATTGCGATGAAAAAGAATTCTTAAGCAGGAAAAAAGTAAGTTGCGCACGGCTGCACAGTTCACTCCTCGGACGGACGCGCCGGTTTCAGGAGAGGAGGGGAGGATAGGGTTGGAGGGGGAGGAGAATAGACTCGGGCCGGTGGGACTCGGCAGGCACTGTTTCCTCCGGACTCCTTTAGCCCTACCCTGGCTGTGAGCACGCTTCAAAGTTGTTAATATTCAGCTGGGAAACCGTATCCAGAACACAAATAAATTATTAAGTGCATGAACTTTTTAGGCAGTAAGATGAACTGATGGGGCACATCTGTGAGATCCAGGGTCCTTTTTTATTTGTGTGTGTGTGTAGCGTGGTGTAGTATGGGTTTCTTTGCATGCACGCCTGTGTGTGTGTTTGTGTGCATGTGCGGAGTGGATCTGCCCTTTCCGACTTCCCAGCCTCTGGTCTCCGGCCAAGGGCATGCATAATTGATTCCACACGCGCTATCATTTTCTTGATGTAATTGCCTTAGTAAGATATGATGAAATCTAATGGATAATTTATCGTCTCAAAATGGGTAAAGAAAGAACGAAACGGCTGTGCATGTTTAGGGAAAGAGTGCTGGCTGTCCGTTTGACTCTATCCCGGACGGCATGTCTGATCTCTGTAATACGGGTTGATTAGTTCTCTTTTCTCCTTGATTAGCAGACTTAAATAGTAAATACTTTACCAATCTCTCCATCCTGAGGTCTTCTCTTCGGCCATCTGTGTCTAATTCCATCTTCAATTCAGCTTTAAGCTCTTTTCTCTGTTTGTCACCATGTCTTTGCACCTGTACAGCAGTGAGTGTATTGTCAGCCTTTGGGAATTATGTTTGTTGTTTGATTGAGACGTCTCGCTCTGCACCGTTTGCAGTCAGCTTGTGTGATCTGTTGTGTGCCACATGCATTCGCTCGTGTGTGTGTGTGTAAGTGTGAGATGAGATCCTGGCAGAGGCTCTGGACTGTTTGTTTCACAGTGGGGGTTGTGAACCGTGTCTGTTTGTGCTCTGAACAGGAACCTATCCCTGATGGGTGCTGCTGTCTCTAGTCTGTTGCCTGAGCTCATACAACGCACACACACACGCATGCATGCATAAACACGCAGTGGGGCTTTACCTGTGTTTTTGGACCACGCATGATATATAGACGACCTGCTCATGTTGTGTCTGCCTTAATCATTGTATCAGTTGTCAGCACTAACGAAGCGATTTGAAAAGTGGGAGGAGACATATTATAAACTTTATCAGTCTGGATAATAAATATTGATTAGGTGACATAGTCTCTGCTTTAAAGGAAGAGGACTGTGTGTTTACTATGGAATACAGTGGGGAACCTCTTTCGATATAGTTAAAAAACTAAATATTTGAGGTTCATAATGTTCGAATCTGTTAACAGTTCTAACATGCATATTCTTTCTTTGATGCAGACGAAGTCCTATGAATAAATATGTTTTTTCTTTGTAAAAAGATGCTTTCTGCATTGCTATTCAGTGCAAAAAATACAGTGCGAACAGCGAAGTCCAATTTCCAAGCCTATGACTCCTATGTGCCAGTTTTTTTAGTGAATCAAAAACACACTGCGCAACCAGTGACGTCTGATACCAAAGAAAATGACATATATGAGTCAGTTCTTATTTTTGGTGAATCACAAATGTTTTATATGTCAGTTGCAGCAGTTTCTAATTTAATTTGACTTGTTTACTGATCTGCAAGTCATTTATTTCAGCATCCTGTGGCTCATGAGACATAAGTCACTGTAGTCACTGTAGTCTCTGACTGGTTGTTCATAAAATAATGTAGTTAAAGATACACATTATAAATTTAGTCAGTATTATTTTAGGAACATTTAGAAAAGAATTAAACATATTGCCACATTTTTTGGTGCTTTGTTTTACGTTTATTATAAATAATGAATGTATGAACGTTTCAATGTTTATACTAGTATTGATGACATTATTTATCGACTAAGAAGAAAAATGGACAATATGATAGATATAATACCTAACTGTGGAAAGGTATGGAAAGAATATATAATTCTGTCTTTGATTGCGAGACAAAAACTGCAGTAAAATCACCCTCTGTTTGAAAATCCCCGCAAGCAAAGACTAAAATACTCTTAAGTCCACTCCCCCCCCCCTTCTCATGCGCTTTCTCTCCCTCTCCCTCCTTTTTTCTTTTATACTTTTCCCTCTCTTGAGTTTCGTTCTCTCCGTTGCATGTCATTCCAGGGAAAATCCAGAAGCCGTATGTGTCTCGACACGTCTGAGGCTAATGCTAACCATTCTTTTTATCTCTTCTCTCCCTTCTTTATCTCTCACACAACTCTCATTTTGGTCCCTAATTCCTCTTTTCGTCTAATTTCGAAATTACTCTATTAAAGTTGCACAGTGTCCACGCTGGAAATCTACTATACAAAATCTCATTTAAACCTGGGAGTAAATAAGGTTTTTGTATTTTAAAAATTCTAAAGTTATGTTTTAAAACGATGAAGAAGCGTGAAACTTCTGCTCATGACTTCATCATGTGATTCATTTAATCCGATGTTCTTCTAACAGAACACAAAGATACTTTTGTACAAACATAAGCATGTCAATTTCATGCTAAAACTGAAAAATCTGAAATTCTTGCTCGTTTTTAAATTAAATTTTTTTTCCCTAAATGGTCAGCTGAACATATCATTTGCAATTAAACATATTTTATTACATAATAAAAATGCAAATAGAAGCATGTTCACTTTTTGGACCCCAGTGCATGTGATAAAACCGAGGAAGGAATGGATCCAGGTTGGAGAGGGCCTGGTCAAGCACATCTGTGCCTGTGAGGGGGCATTGGAACGGGGGTGGCAGAGCGGAGGGGGCATCCACACAAAGACAAAATTGTCCAGTGGGTCCATTAGCCTCCTTGGGCTCAGTGTGGTCAAACTGGCTGAGCCAGACAGGATGATAGATTGCTTTGTCAGAGTCCCAGGGTGAGCCCTGAACCTGAAGTACTTTGTTTATTTCCAACAAAAAAGGAAAGGCTTTAGAATGATCCACGTCTGTTTCTTTTTCGGAGAAAGAGTGAGCGGCGAGGGTTAGAGGGGGTGAGGGAGGTGCTGGTTGAAGGGGGAGTGCTGGGGCCCTATGTTGGTTGTCCATTAACAGATGAACTTGGCTGAGGTCCAGCTGTTTGATGAGACAGTGTCATAGCCGCACTCACTCTAGCCTTTACAACTCTGCTCACCCTCCCCTCTCTTTCTCTCTCTCTCTCGTCAGTCATGTTGTCTGCTTGTCTTTTTTCCAACCCCTCAATTTCAGTCTGCTTTTCTGCCTCTCTCACTTGATTTCTCTCTCTCTCTCTCTCTCTCTCTCTCTCTTACACTGTACCTGCAGCCGATGCCTCAAATGCTTCCAGGTTCTTTTTCACTAAAGGCAAAAACAACGCTACTTTTCTCTTCACCAGCTGCACCCCCTCCAATGTCAGAACCAGTTTAGACCGGTTAGCTGGCCTTGTAGCCTGGGCTCCGTCATCTTCTTTAGCTTGGAGGACTTTTGAGAACAAAAACAAAACACCAGAAGAAAATGAAAGCGCAATGCTGATAATGCTTGTGACCTGCGTGTCCGCATTGGTGCTTTAAAGTAAAGAAGGAGTTCAATTCAACTCGAAATAAGCACTATTAAGTTGAGGAAAAACACGCTTTGAGGAAATCAATGTGTTTGAGGGGTCATTTTGTTAACATTTAGTCCATTTAAGCAGAGCTTAGGCTATAACATGGCATTAAACGGGACGCGAAGGCCCTTTGTGTGTGCTTTGCTGGACAGGGTCACGTATCGAGTGAGCCATAGCAAGGGCATTTCCTTGGTGGAGTCTGTCACTGTCCGCCCAGCTGTGCTGTGACTGCCTGTCTGATCGCCACTTGCTAAGCAGCTCGCTGAACCCAGGACCCCTGATATATGACCCACTTACCCTCGGCCAACAGAGGACACCATCGATTTCTCCCTCTTCTCTGAGGGATGGTCAGTGAACCCTGGGCCGGCACTGACCCAGCAACAGTGATTCATCAGTTGGGACTGTGCTTCATAATTCAGCCCTGGAGTGATGTGAAACTTGGATAGATTGTTTGATTTAGACCTGGGTCTACAGGGTTCCACACTCATTAAAACCTGGAAATATCAGGGAAATGTAGGCCTTTGTGTTTGGTGTTGTCCAAATTCTATATTGGTGCAGTTTAAGTAATCATAAATGTGATTCAAATAGTCACAAACACGAAGCTCCTGGACATTTAGTTTTCTGCTGTTGATTTGATAGCAAAGATCTTGATTTGTTTCAGTCCTTTTGAATTGTTTGTTTGTGTTGAATTTCTATTTCAATGCATCAGATCTAATCATTGGGGCAAGCGTTTATTTATTCAGTCTGATACATACAGTACATACAACAGTTTTTAATATTTTACACTAGAATGGTCTTGTGAGGGCGAGGGTAGACTCCTTCCTTCTGGAGAAATGAATCATAAAAGCAATCCCTCTTATCTGAGGCACGGCCCACTTCCCCATCTCATGCTAGGTTTTGTATCAAAGGTGAGCTTGGACACAGGGAACAGAGGTCAGTACTGGTCTGCTCTGCAGTTAATCAGCCATGACACACACAAACACACACACACACACCTGCCTCATAGACTAGCACAGCTGAAACAATTGTCCACTGGTCTACCAACTGTCAATCACTGCCTGTGATCTGACTTCACGCTTTTTTAAAACTTTATAATTTGAATGATAAACGAGGCTGTCATTTAGATTTTTGTCATTTAGACCAAAAACGTGTGCATATTCTTCTTTTATATAGCTTTATTTGAGTGAATATGTAGATTCTGCTGTTCTTTTCTTAGTATTCAGTATGTGACCCAATGTTTACGGCACTATCATAGTTTATTTATGCATTTTTATTAACCGGCACAAGTTTAAGTGGAATGATTTCCCGATGAGTTTTATTTCCCCTCAAATATGTGTTTGCCGGAGGGCAGTCACATCTATTTGTATGTGAGTGAGTGTGTGTGGCTGACCTGAATAGTCAGTCTAGAAGTTTTCTCCAAGTACTCTTTAGGGAACTGGCTGTGTATATCTCCAGCTCTTCCCTGTATTCATGGGGACAGTCCAGCAAATGTGAGTCATCGGTCAAATGTTGTGTGTGTGTGTGTGTGTGTGTTATGCACCTTCCTGAATACCAGCGTGTTTTTAAAAGCGATAATTTACTCAAAAAGGAAACTGTATCATCATTTACTCACCCTCATGTCATTCCAAAACTGCTAATAACTAAAAGACGAAAGACACCAAAAGATGACATGTTCCAATCTGTTTTTGTCCATATAATAAAAATAAATGGGGTCCAAACAACACTAGACCCTATTGACTTTAACTGTATGAAAAAAAACCCAGTTTCTTTAAAATATTTTCTTTTGTGTTACACAGAAGAAAAAAAAATTATACAATTTGGTACGACATTTACAGGTGAGTAAATAATGACAGTTTTTTTGTTGTTAACTGTCTCTTTAAGCAAAGAAGTATATGTATGTACATGTTCAGCACACAGTGCTTTGTTTTGGTGGCAGATACACAGGTCACGGTGTGTGTGCTACATGAGACGGCTGGCATTTCAGAGAGTGTTCATGTTCCCGCTCATGTATGTGTGTGGAAGAACGGACTGTGGTACATGTAACCCGACTGGGTTCAGAGATCTGAACTCCAGATGTAACCACAGGCCAGATACGGCTTGGCCTGGGCCAGACTGACAGGCTGGCTGGCTGGACATTGAGAGACCAGAGCAGTATGTATAGGAGGACAGGACATGGAATTCATTACACCCTGCCCACCGTCACCGTAGCTGGCTTGGATTTCTAAGGATAGATGTGATCTGGCTATGTGTGTATTAAATAGCACAGAGCAAACTCGATACTATTTCTCGCAACTTTGGCCAACAGGCCTTTTCTGGATACGCTATGCACGGAGGCACACAATGTCCAAGAAACTGCAAAAAACATGCATCTCATAATGTTTTTTTTTTTATATATAAGCACTACACTCCCTACACAAACAGGAATTTTCAAAAACAAAATTCCCCTACATCAACTGAAAAATAAACTCCTCTACTTCCTCCTCTTTTCAACTGTCAATTTCCCTTCACACTTCACTTGCTGACTTTAAAACCCTATGAGTGACGTTTAAAGGTGTTGTAGGCAAACTATTGATGCATTTTATCTCAATTTTGGGTGAATTTTATGGTAGTATGCTTTGTGATGTCTCATAACACATTGCAAAAAGCTCTTTGAAAAAAAATAAACCCAAGATCATGCAAGATTAGTATTGATTACTAATAGACATATTTTTTATTTTATTTTTGTATTCAATTTTTTTTAATCCATTACTGAAATAGTTCAGTGTAATTAAAAATGGACTAAATATTGATTTTCAAATTTCTGTGTGTGTTATGCATTTTTATGTGCTTTATTATAGAGCTGCATCATTTGGGGCGGGGGGGATTAATTGCTTGTTTCCTTCTTTTTAAAAATGTCATTAATAAATTAATAAATGAATACATAAATCTACTGGTTTGCTGTGCTTGTTTGTAAGGCTACACAAAATCGACCCCCTCCCAAAAATGTGTAACTATATTTCAAAATGACATAATAATAATTACTAAAAAAAGATTGTATATATTTTGAAATACTATAAAATATATTTAAAGTATTTGAGAAATACAATATAATACAGTCACATTATTATTCTAACTGTACAATATGACAATACTAATATTTATGTCATAATTTGTTAATTTTCAAATGGTTAACCACTGAGCTTTTTTAATGTGGAAAGCCCTTAAAGCAGCCGTGAGCTGAGTCTTTCTCATTACAAGTTGAAAAGATGACAAAAAATCAATTATTAGCTTAGCAATATCCTAACATCAAATTGTGTCGAAGGAAAGGAGCTGCAGTGTTTTTTTTGTGTTAATATTATTTTTAAAGAAAGCAGAGGGTACTTGGATACCGAAGTAACACAGGGGAAGTAAGTGATCTTTAAACCGCCCATCCCTTCAACTGCTTCTGTTCACATCAATAGAGAGAGAACAAGGTAATGGGGTCGCTGGTGTTGGAGTTTGATGTATGGATTATGTTTACCGTGGCATATTTTGTTTGTGTGCGGGGGCCGTAAGATTGGGCCGTTTGATGAATGGACATGCCCTCCAGATTCACATCAGCACCTGCGCACCCTTCCTTTCCCTCCATCCTGAACATAGCAGCCAAAACTGCCCCCTCACACCCCTGGTGCACCTCCATTTATGGGGTTATAATTGGCTTGAATTAAAAAAAGTGCCGAGACAAAGAGGCTGCATCTTTTTTCTCTTCATAATTGTGTTTATATAACCCATTTCTGTTGTTTACTGTCCGTGCCATGAAAGGATATAGTTATGTTTATCTTGGATACAGGTTCACCCACTGTTAGATGTTTCTGTTTAGTTATGCAAACGTGAAGTCTTTCTGCTTACAGGGGCCAGAGTATCTGTGATGTTTGCTTTTGAGCTGTGCGAAGTCTTGTTAAAATGCCTTTTATTAACAGTTTGCCTGGACAAGAGCTCTTTGGCACTGAGGCATAGAGCGAGAGTGAAAAAAGGGAGAGAGAGCTGTTTTCCACAGCTATTACTGCTGTAGAAGGACCATCAAAAGCCACATCAGTGCCCTTAATGGGGCCCAGTCCACAACTGATAGCTTCAATGTGTCCAACAAAACTATAATCCTGAATACTAAAATATCCAGACAGCTTTATGTGTGTAATTCATTAGGTATAGAACATGGAATATATAAAGAGAAATTAATCTGCGCAGCTGTAAAATGCGGCGATTTTCACCCGGAAAGGAAAATTTGGGTCATTATTTACTCACTCTTAAGTGGTTCCAAACCTGTATGAATTTCAGCTGAAGAAAGAAAAAAGAAACATTTTTAAAGAACTTTCTGAAAAGTAAATAAAGATTGGGGCTGTTGAGTTACAAAGGGTGCAAAAACAACATAAAAGTAGTTGTAATAACAGAGCAAACACCACACATTTTGCAAAAAATGTGATTCAGATTTGAAAAATCTTCTGATCCAGTCAACTGTTAACCGTTGTGATCAGTGAGCCAGTTAGCCGATTCTCATTTTCAGAGAAAAACAACTTAAAATTTGGTCTGTTTGCATTTCGAGTCAGATCTTTTCAATTAAATGCTTCATTCAGTTCCCTAAACCGTTTGGAGGATTTGTTCACAAATGATCAAACAGGAGCCAATTCGCTGAACAGATGAAAAAAGATCACGAAACTCTCACCGAGAAGAGCTAGTGAATACTAACTTCTGTTTATCGCACACATCTTTTGTAGAAGATTAGACTGAAAGAGTTGCACAACTACTTTTATGATGCTTTTGTGCTTTTCTTTTTAAAAGCTTGACAGCTCCGGTCCCCATTCACTTTCATTGTATTATAAAAGAGGGCAGCAGGTACATTCTTCACAAATGCTTCTTTAGTGTTCCACAGTCACACCAATTTGAAATTACACGAGAGTGTACGAACAATGATGTAATTTTTAGTTTCGACTGATCTATTCCTTTAATTCGGAATTGTGGCGGAGTTTTTGGCGAGCGCAGCGCAGGCTTTGTGGTTTTCATGAGAGCAGAGGCCGGTGGCACTCTGTGTGGGGTGGAGAGGTGAGTGTGTGAGTTTGATCTGCTCCATTGTCTTCCCTCTTCACACAGTGCTCTCCAGTGAGAAGTAATCAATAGCAGCAGTGGCTGACTCTCTGCCTTTGTCTGCGTCTCTCTGCAGCTACTGAGAGACAGTTTTGACATCTCGGCATGCCGCGGGCAAACTCTTACCCTCTCTCTCTCTCTTTTGCGTACACACATACACACACATCATGCCAGCCTGGCTGCTCTTTGTTCAATGTTGTACTGCTCTGCCTTTCCGGCACACACAGGGGCTTGTGTAGGAGTGTATCTCTGTCTCTCTCTCTCCCTCTCTCTTTTTTTTAAACATTCCATTTTTATAACTCTGCGCTGTTAAACGCATTGCACTGATTCCATAAGCCGCGCTGTTCTGCTCTGGAGAGCTGACGCTGTGAACTCTGACCTCTGCCAGCCTTTATAGCCTTTTAACGAAAAGTTGTTAATGCCTTTGATAAGTTACGGGTCGGCTGCATGTGCGAGGGAGCGTGCGTGGACGGGCCGTGGGGGAGGAGACTGTGTGTGACCTCACTGCTGGAGTTGAGGTTGTATCAATAGCCAGAGAGTTACTGGCTCTTCAGTTATTTTTAACTGTACAGTAGTTCTCGTGCAGGACGGGGTGAGCCGAACTGTAAAAAACGCAGTTTTACTCTACTATAGTGAGATCCTTGTGAATACAGTTCTCATGCATTTGGGTACTTTTTAGCTATTTGTACCTGTGGATGAGTGTGGCTGCAGTGCAGAGGCTTTTTAATGTCTTTGAAGGGAATGAAATGTTGTTAGTGTGGTAAAGTAATAAATTATTTATGTACGATAATGTGTATGGTAACAGTAATAGTAATAATAAATATTATTAAGTAATAAACTGATATAAAATTGTAATAACTGAATGCATTAATCTATTAATATTCAGGACAAAAATCTATATCTATCGATTGTTGGATGATATGGTGGTGGCACTGTCTAAGTCATGCGCTTGAATTACTGGAAACTCACAAAGCAACCTTTTCCCCTCTTTCTCTCCTGTTTTGTCGTCATGTTTTGCACTCATGGTCCTTGCGACCAGACACAGGTGCCTGTTTCTGCTTGACCTGACAGTGCTGTGCGAGGCCTGTTAACAGCAGAGAGCAGAATTCTCAGGTGACCCCTCTGCCCTGCAGACTAAAGGACTGTGTAACACTCTTACACGCCCTTGTGCTTTATTTATTTATCTTTTACACGGAAATGAACAAAAGAGGTTTACTCTCTGACACTGAGCGTTCACAGGCCTCAGCGGAGGTGAGCGTGTCACAGGAAGAGAGAGTAAAACTGTAAGAGCAGTCCGCCGGGGTGAGCTCTGCATTCAGCTGGCGGTCAATAAACTGATCCATGTCCCAGCTGACCTTCAGAATGGAGTGACCCCAGCATCCCGCACACAGATCTGACCAGCGGGCCGTACTGCGGTGGATGCAGACACAGCCCGGGCTGCTGCCAGCAGGAACACACATAGAGCTGTTATAGACTAAAGGGCAAACACAGTTCAGGATTGATTTTCTGTGGGTATTTGTGTGTTTATTTTAAAGTGGGGACAGGAGTATTTTCCTGGCCACAGGAGCGGCCAAGTCTTTGCACAGATGCCCCGCTGTTTATCGGCTCTGCACTGTATGCATAATTTAAATGGAGACCTTAGCCACACAAATTAGAGATGGGCTTCTGTTATCATTCATAATTCTCATCTGATAACCACTAATAACAGCCCTCTCCCTTCTCAGACGATGCTCGCTGCATAATGGACCTAACAGCTTTAACCAAATTACCTCCAATACGTATATGCCACAAGGCTAATAAAGCCAAATAAATGTATCACAGGCCGGGTAGCCCAGTGCCTCCTAATGCACATAAATCCACGCTGGCTGGCTCTCATTACCCTGTGTGTGTAGCGGAGGCTAAATCCTGCCTCTATCATGTCCTCCTCCCCCAGTGACCACTAGCTGCCAAGTCAGAGAGGCAAGCTGCCAGTAATCAGCACACGATTCCCCTCGCTCATCAGCGTGCGCCGAGCGGCCCGCCGCTGTCGTGGCCTAGTCCGAAAAGCGACGCTCTCTGTGGAGATGAGGAGGTTGTTTTGCCTAACAGGTCCACCACTGTGCTTCCTGTACAAGAGTAACACTCACTTCTGGTGTGCTATATATAAATTTGACTGTAAGAGAACTGCATTATAAAAGAGTAGCATTAACTAATGATATCTCACTTGTCATTTTCAAGATCAGTTGACAGTCTTTTCAATGGATAATAAAGAGCTATATAGCTTTATAACTGGTTCTGCTCACCAAATGTACTGAAGTTTTTTAAATTAATTAGTAATTTTTTTAAATGTTTTTGAAAGAAGTCTCTTATTCTTATTCCAAGGTTGCATTTATTTGATCTAAAATTAAATAATATTACAATTTGATTAAAAGAAAGATCAAAAGACCAGCATTTACTTACTGTAACAATGTCCAATACCTTATATGCATCAATGTAATGCATCCTTCCTTGATAATTAGAAATAATAAATAATAATAATAAAACTTTTGAACATTGCTGCATCTGCTGCTTTATTAAAAAAACTAAATAATAAACAGTTATTATTAAATCAGCATTTTGTGTGCACATCATTTGCAATATTTCAAATTGCATAATGTATATATAGGCATTATATCAGTCACTGGTCCTGCTTTCTTGGAAAAATCCATCTTTGGACCAATAGTATTGATGCAGTAGTCACTCTGCTGATGCAGTTTACTCTGTTTGTATAGACTGAGTACATGTGGACACTGTTTGGTGTAGTGATGTGTGTATGTGTGTGTGTGTTTAGAAGAGAACATCTGGACATGACAAGAATGCAGAAGTGAAAATCTCCCTTAGCAGACTAAATCACCCCCTTCATTCACTCCCCTTTATGTCTTCATCAGAGGCTTTGAGAGGCCCCCTGCCCGCTCTCTTCCTCCTGCCTCGCTCTCTCTGTCCATCTCTCAGCCTGTTTCCAGACTGCTTTTGAGCAGATATGAAGTTACAACAATGATCGATTATGAAAATACATAAACTGCATGACCTCAGATTCATTCACAGCTGTTACGTGAACATAAAAAGTGGTACCTTGTGGTTTTGTGATTAATGTATGATTGTTTAAGGGGCTCACAACTATAGGACATTTACCTTTGTATGGCAAAAGTGAAATGCAGATTTAATACGAATACCGTAACAGGAATCTGGAGAACTCAAAACACTTTCCAGGATCGTATTCAAGAGTGGTAAACTTTACCAAGATAAAGCTGCTTAGATTGACCTCAGTGGAGCAAAGATTCACACAAATTTCACTATTATGGTTCCGTAACGGTGACTTTCAGTTCAGGAACATCTAACATATATATGTATATGTAGGCACAACGAAACATCACTAATGTGAAAGTCAAACCCCATAGTGGTCTCCCTCCTCCTTTGTCCCTTTATGTCTCTTGTGCAGTTTCTCACAAGGTTTTCCTGTCACACGTGTCCACTCCAGACGGCTTCACCTCTCGACACCTGAGGAAAGTAAAGCAGAAACAGGTAGTGAAAAACAAAACCGAGAGAGCAGCGTCTGTGAAGCCATTGAAGCGGAATGCTTTTTTTTATGTTGTTGCCTCAGTGATGTACAGTGAATCTGTTTATTTTTCAGTGGAAGGGTGTTTCCTCTTCTCTATAAATACTTTCTCTCCTGTGCATATGAGAGAAAAAGAGTACGATGATGTGTCCGTTGGGCTTTTGGCTCTTAAACACACACACAGTGGTTTTAGCGTGGTGCTCCATTGCTTCGAGCTCAGCCCTGACCTGCCAGGCCCTGTCTCAGATTCCCACGTAGGGCGTGTTGAGACCTTGTGTAATGACACAGTACCACAGAAGCTGCTCAACCTGTCCCCCCCTTCTCCTGCTCCAATTTCCCCCCTTCTTCCATGCGCTAATCTTTTGCTCCTTGACCGGGTCCAAGCGGTCACAGCTTGATGGACCTGTGACCGTAGACCTGAGTCTTCCATTCAGACACATGGGGGTTTAAATTGAACATTTGTATATGATCTATAAGTCCTCTGTCTTTCTTTCGGCTCACACCTCTTTGCCTCCTACTTGCCCCCAGATTTGCAGACAAAAGCATGTAGGCCCATTGTTGCATGGCGATCGAGGGCTGAATGAGAGACCGCGGGTCACTGACGGGTTTAGGATTGGCTAAGCATGGAAGGGAAGGGTGGAGCTTGATGGGGGTTCGGCAAGCTGTGAGAGGATCCCACCCGTCTGGGGAGCTGGGACCGTCCACTCCCCTGTTTCCCAGGCACCCGGCATCTCTCTACGGTTACACAAAATGTCCGCCTGTTGGCTCCCCTGTTGCCAGGGTCTATTATTAGCAAGTGTCAGTCAGTTATCTGAGAGTAGTGCTTTTAGCTGCCATTTAAGTGGCTGACACTCAGGTTTTGCAGCAGATTAAATGAAATTTTAGGCGCAGTTTGGCTTGGCTGCGAGCGGACAAAGGAGGCAGCTGTTGTTGGAAATGTAATCTGGCACCACCGGGAAAAGGGTGCCACGGCTGACGTTGCCCACCAAGTCTCCCTCCATCTATCTGACGCCTTATTTCCAACAGTGGCAAAAAGTCCCTCTCTCATCCTCATTAAGCACATGGAGAGCCTTGATTTGAAAACTTGACTCCGTTTTTTTTCCCCCTGTCCTGTCAAGAGTTATACGTACTGTGAGATACACTCCACACCCTGCTGATGAGTGAGGTTGTCAAAACATCTTATTTTTTCCATGTTCTTCTCAACAGTTTCATAAACTCACAGTCATGCATGTCAAGGTTCATGTGATTTTCTTAGCTCCTCATGAACTCTATGTCCGAGTAAGAAGCTCCAGACTGCTGAAGGAGCCTTTGTCAGTTTGTGTTTGTGTGTGTTCTGTAGGTCACAGGGGATTTCCTAGTCTGCTTTGCCGTACCGTGACTTTTACAGTGTCACCACACCCTGCCCAGTGCTGCTTATCAAGTGACACGCCAAAGTTTCTTTCGGCCTTGTTTGTACTTCTACCTCTTCCCTCCAGTGGTGTGTCCAGACTTTTGTGACTAGAGTGGACCCTGTAGGACACACACTCATACAGGGTTGATTCCCTGATTTAAATTAGCAATCAATTAGACAAGTAATTTTTTACCATCAAGTTTATTCCAGAAGACTACAAATAACATGCATTTTAATTTAAAATGTAATTATAAATATATATATATGTATATATAAATGCTGTAAAACAATTAATCACAATTAATTATATCCACAATAAACTATTTAATTTGTGTAATATATGTGTGTGTACTCTGTATATTTATTATGCATATATTAAGTACATACACATACAGTATATGCTTCGAAAATATTTACATTTTTACACAATTTTAATAAACATACACAGTACATGTAAACAAGAACTTGTATTTTTGGATGCGATTAATCATTTTAATATATATATTTATTTTTATTTACAAGAATAGTAACTAAATCAGTAACAGAGAATCAGATTCTCAAATCTTCTGTAACAAAAGACTTAATTTACTTATTATTTAATATATCCACACTCAAAGTTTCTCTTAATATATGGTGGGGGTCTTCAAGTCAGAAAGGCTGAGAACTGTTACGCTACATTGATCAGTCACATCGAGGTTTCACCTAAGCAGACCTACATGCTGTCCTGGATAACACTGACATGACACATTAGCGGCTGAACAAAATGCTTGCAATGTGTTTGCAGTGAGCATAGAGAACTGAATCAGAATTTTTGAGTGTGCTTTATTTTCTATGGTGTCCACTTTGTTATTTTGGTTCCTTGTATGACCATTTCTTTAATTTTGGTTTTGTTGTTGGTCGACAGATGTTTAGAATTTTGTGACGCACCCTTTGTGTAATATCTGTGCTTATATACAAAGTACCAAGCCCTATTTTGTGTATATATACTCATATATATGTGTGTGTGTGCACAGGGATCTGGATTTTGTTAAAGGCCTCTCTCTGCCCTTTTCCTGCCTCGATGAAACGCGTGAAAAGAGACAGTTGTAAACGAGTGCAGAAAGTAGAGGGGGTCTGAACTGTGAACGGCATCAATTTTAGCCCGCCCGTTCCTCACGCTACTGCGGGGCAGAGAGTATTGATGTCAGCCGCCGTTTGAAGCTAGTCTGCGCTAAGTGCTCTGTTCTGTGACTGGAATCTGATTGTCTGTTTTTAATGAAATGGATTAGTTCCACTTGTCCACTGTGAAACGAAATCATTTCGCTCCGTTCAGACGGGTTCTAAAAACAGTCTGATACTGTACAGAGCTGTGGTATTTACAAATACAGTGCTAGTTTGCACCGCAGCCTGAATATACATTATCTGTTTGGCTGAGAGCCACAAAGGGCAAAAACAGCGCAGCTTGCGCTTTGCTCTACTTACGTCGCTTTATATAACTTTGTGTTCTGTAATGCAACGTGGGGTCGAGGACTGAGCTCAAGAGGGCAAGGTTGGGGTCAAAAATTAGAAGCTGCAACAGGATCATATGCACATAGCGAAGTCTCGCCTACACATACTCGTATAGAGAGAGACCGCTGTCCTTTGCTCATCTCAACTACTGGAAAAACCTTGTAGTTGAAGGCTTAAACGGGTTTGGTGAGTCGTTTTTTTTTTTTACTGTAAACACACTGCATCATGAGAAATGTCAGCGACACACACCTCTCTCTTTTCTCAAGGCGTTTTTTGGGAAGTCCAGGCACTCGAGATAAGCATCTGAGATATGTAGCCTCAACCTCAGCCACCTTACAGAACGCTCTTCCCCCCTCCATTCTCTTTACTTTCTTGTACCCTGTTTCACGCCACCCCTATGAGATCTCTGATCTATAGGACCCTGGACACATTTTTGGCAGAGCGTGCAGGTAATGTTCCAGCATGCTTTGAGTTGTGGCTCCTTGCCGTGTTAAAACCTGATTTATTGACTTTAGCCGTTGAAGAGGGCTTGCAGGTACAGCTGCTGTAATTAAAATTTCTATATCAGTTGTGTAAGCGTCCCGGGTAGGAACCGGTCACATTTTTGCTTATGAATGGCTGGTTTTCTTGGTCTTCATACATGAAAAGGCTTTCACGCTGAGTTCAGAACGTTTGCTTTGTGTCCAACTCATACCACTAACTCTGTCTCTGAGCAGAAAAATGGACGGAGATGAAACAAATGGTAATATGTTCGTTTTTGCAGAGGAGGGCTCGGACTGTGGCCGTACTGGTTGTTAGAGGCGGAGTGTTTGCAGTCCTAGTGCTGAGCTGTCAGCGGTAACATACGATGGGATGATATGGATTAGAACACTTGTATTGAATTATCTGCGGGACTGGAAGTAAATGTGGGTAGAAGCGCTGCCATGAAGAATTAGACTGAGCTGCAAAAGCCACAGCCCTGCATTCATAGCATCCATCTTACCACCCCGTTATTGATGGTAAATGTTATACTGTAGTATTAACGTCTTCTTTTCACCTTGTACTAATGCCTGTCCCCCCACCCTTCAAACACACACATACAGCGAGACGAAGATAAATATTTGCACCGTTTTCTCAGACCGTCATACTGCATTGTGCTGTAAGTAAAAGCAGGAATTCTGCTTAACTACACTTTACAGTAGCATCACAATAGCTGTAAGGTTTGACAAGGTAGCATGACATTTATTTTATTTGTGTAAATCTAATTTTTTCAGACCTTTTTTAAAACGTTTTTGCTGTCACACCATAGAACACAGTCCAATTTTTTTTTGTCAACTACCCATATAATTGTATACTATATATATATATATAGTATTCTTATTATATTTTATTTAGTTATTTGTTAGTAGCTTTGAGTACAGCTAATAACTAACTTTAAGTTTAGCTTGACACTGCTATATCAGACATATGGGAGAAGTGCTCTGGTGTCACAAAACCTAAAGAAGTCTTTCGCTTTCCTTCTTTCTCTCTAGTCTTTCTCTCTCTTTCTACTAATGGCTGTGGCCTGTTAAAGGGGGCATTAGAGGGGTCAGCCTGAATTTTTTATCCCGATAAAGTGCAGGGCCGCAGAGTGGCTTTGAGTCATGCGCTCTGTCCCGCGTGAATAAAGCAAACACACACACACACACATACACACTCAGACAAGAGCTTGTCCATTCACCTCTGCCTCGCTGCTTCACCACGGGCATCTGATGTGCCTTATCAGCATATTGACGCATGGCACAAATTGTTTTATGATTGTGTGGAAGCAGTTTGTTTCCTGATCTGAGCTTTGATGTCTGTCTCATTATCATTTTCACCCAACCCCCTCGTCTCTGTTTTGTTTCCTTACTTTTATAAACCTCTGTGGCCTTGGCCATCTGCCCTGGTGGACATGTCCCCTCTCTAGTACCAACGTGTACTGTAAACGAAGATACTGAAAATTAGTCCCAGCAGCAGATTTTAAGCCCAAAGGTTAATGTGAAACGAGATAGACAGAGGCAATCTTTCCAGCAGGCCATTCATTTATGCTTTATGAACTCTGTGAGATACTGGTCTACCTCGCTGACCTCTGAACACTAACGATCCTAAGTAACTTAATTTAATGGTGTAGCCTAGTTAAATTCTGTCACAGTTTACTCACTTTCATGTTGTCCAGACATGTATGACTTGCTATCTTCTGCATAAGATAAAATAAGATACTTTGACTAACATTTATAAGTTGTGAGAGAGACAGTCTTTTCTGTTTAACAGAACAGAGTTGTACAGGTTTGGAATGAGATGAGGGTGAGTATTGATGAAAGGATTTACAGTTTTGGGTAAACTCTCCCTTTAACTATTTTAGCTTGCAGGGAATTCTTCTTTGGCTTCAGATCCGTCATTTATTTATTATAAATTCTGCTGTATTTATGAGAAGCTTTAAATGAACTTGTAATTTCCTGGTATACGCTCCAGTATTATGGAACAGGCCGCCAAAACACGCATCTCTAGGGAGCAAGACAGAGAGAGAGAGAGAGAGAGAGAGAGAGAACAGACCCGGAGAGTACGAGCGATTGAGACGAGGAGCAGCTCTGCAGGCCGCCCGCACTCTCACCAGCCGGCCATGCGCCAGTCGGGAGGAATGCAACAGCACTGCCTTGGCCGCTCTTGAAACAGTGCTCTGTTTGTGTGTGGCCTCGTGTCCCCGCTTCGCTCGATAGATGTGCTCTTGAAGGCATGGATGTCACATGTTTTCCCCAGACCCAGTGGACATGTCACACAGCTTGGGGCGGCAGTCAGGAGGGTGGTGTGATGTTTAGGGTCAGCCGAAGTTCTGTAGCGTTTGGTGTCCTCGCACTCTTGGAAAAGTTTCGTCTGGTTTTACATCTTGACCCATCTTCCTCCAACACACACATCTCTGGTATTAATCGCTGCGGTTTCCACGCCAAATTCGAGGCATGTATGTTATGGCTACACTGAGAGGTTTTGGAGTGATTCGGGGGCTTGCTGAAGAGTGAGTCACAGAGTTCCTTTGGGAATGAGATAGGGAGTGTTTGTTGGCTTTGACATGGTTGCTGGGTTTCGCTCTCTCTGGCCTTGGCTGACATTACCTCTAGTTCTTGCCCCGGCAGATCCAGCCCGTTCGTCCTGCCTGCCTCCCCCCGCTCCAGGCCGTACCGAAAGCTGAGAAAGGCAGGCGCAACAAAGAAACCCAGATAGCGAATGCTGAGGGGATTCTAGGAGTGGAGCACAGGGAGCGTGAAGACAAAAACAGGTCGGGAGAGACGTGAGAACAGGAATTCCACTGAAACCTGAAATGGCTTCAACGGAAAGCCGAGGTTATTTATGCGATCGCACTCGAGGCTATTTTCCAGGAGGGTGGCATCCTGCCGTGGCCTGTTTAGCAGTGATAGGCCACACACTATTAGCATCCGAGTTCTACCGGTATCTGAGGCCGGGTGAATTTATGTGAATAGCAATTTAATCTTCTGGTTTTAATGGGATATAAAACCCCTTCCCGGACAACTGTCCTCTAATAGGTCTTAAAAGTTGTTTGTTGGTGTCGATATGGGGGTAATTAGTAGACCCATATCTTTGGGAGAGGGCGTCGGTGGTCGGGCCCTGGCTCTTCCCGCATGGCCGGCCGATCTTTTGGGCCTGGCTAAAAGGCGCTGGCCACTCCTCGAAGGGAAGCATTTGGAGGGCTTGTGACCGCTGCGCTCAGGGGGTGGAAGGGAAATGAATGGCACAGCACTTAGAGTATCTCTGATGGGAACATTAGCCACATTAGACTGCTCTCAAAATGCCCTAATGGAGCACTCACACTCGAGCACGCATACACCACTAAAAAAAGGATTGCAAATAGTTTTCTGGAACTTTTTAATGTGTGATTTATATATTTCTGTAATTTGCCGGCTGCCCTCTCCCTTGCCTTTTAAGTAAGATAAAAAACCAAACCAGGACGGCCGGTAATTTCTCTGGACGAGATTGATGATAAAAGGCAGCGGTGAAGCGAAGGGATCTTCAACACCTCACAATCTCCTTACATGCCCTGTTTTTAAATCGACTCCTGCGCTAGATGCTCTTGTCCGCGGCTTCCTCTTTTTCTGCTTCACCGTGCGAAGAGCTACTGTGGGCTTCCTTTAAAGGCGGTGTGTATGCGTTTTGGGGGTGTTTGTTTGGCGCTAGTGGCGGGGCCTTGGTGTTTGTGTAAATGTCAGAGGCTGTGTCGTTATTGACTGCTCTGTAACGGCTGTGTGCCTCTGTGTTCTCCTACACAACTAGCCCCAGGCGGCCTGCTGCTGCAATACTGCCTTTCTTCTGACGTTCATCAAACTGCTGCTTCTCTCTCTCCCTCTCCCGTTTTCTCCCTCCCAACCCCTGCTAGCCTCTCGCTTACTTTCCCACTCTCTGGATATGTTCTTTTTAGGGCAGTGCCCAGTAGATGTGTGCTTGTCCACTCTGAATAATTTAGAGAAATTTTTGTCCTCTTGTCAGACACAGGCCTGAGCCGTGAGGCAGAGTGAGTGATCTATCTGTTTGGACCTTCTCTCATGCTTTTCATTTTCACCAAGCCTCACCAACGCAGTCTGCTTACTGTGTTCTCACAAAGTCTCTTATGTTTTCTTTTGATTACACGTTTTATTATAAATACAGTGTTTTAATGAACTATTTGTGTGTGCTTTGGGCACTTAGTATAGTAATTTAACATTAAAATAAGGCATTAAATGTGCATGACAGAAACTGTAAATATATTATTTATTGTATTATATATATATATCTGTATATATTATTATTTTTAAATATTAGCTTTAAATACTTTTTATGCACTGATATATACACATATTCTTTTGTCATAATTTGTACAGCATACTTAATTCAAATGTTGTATTACTTCCTAAAACAGCCAGTGTTTGCTTTGATGAATTGGTCCATATAGGGAAAACAAGTTTTATGGTTATGGATGTGATTTTTTCGATGTGTTTTTTAGTTGTTACCCTGTATGGGGAAATTTTCTTCCGCTATTGATATGAGTATTACTTTTGTTAGCGTAGCAGCTAGCTCCAGTCGGTCTCAAGGGTTTACCCATGTGTTACTCATGAACTCACACACACACATGGGCTCTTCACACCTCTCTCTGCATGTCTATCAGCTCTTGTAGTGCAAGGGTCAGTGGCTCCAGGAGGCCGTAAGAGGCAGTTATTTGAATAAACTTTTTTATGGCTCTCTCACCCCGCTTAGTGCCACCAGAATCACTGGGGTAATTTTACTGTTGACGGGGCAGCAGTTACAGTATATAGCTGTGTTCAAAATGTCTTTTTATTGATTGTTGCTCTCGGTTGAATATATTTGAAGATTGTTTTCTAATACAGTGGGAAAGAGAGAGAGAGGGAAAATGCTGAGAGATGCCTAAATTATGTGTTTTCCAGTCAATAAGCTAGCATTTCCAACGATAATGTTTGTGTGCTCAAAACTTTACATATTCTGAAAAATCAAATATAAAGGTGCTATATAAAATAAATTTCTATTATTCTCAATATTCTAATTTCTATGAGAATCCTACATGCCTCACTTCCTTTTCTTTTACTTGCCTTTTGTCTTTATCTTTTCTTGTTATTTTGATAGCTCTGAGCTCTGTGAGGCAGAAAGCGGCCTCTTGGTGAGGCGAGGTGTGTTAGATTGCGTGTGTTTATGAGAGAGGGTCAGTCTTGCTGAGGTTTCTTCTCCTGAGACTACAGAGCAAAAAGGGCTCTGACTTACAGGTTTAACTTTTCCTTTTGTTCTTTTCTTTCTCTTTCTCTCTCATCAGCCACCCCCCCCCCCTCCAACCTGCCCCTTTCTGAACCCCTGAGGTTGATTCAGTGCAGACCTGCAGCCAGATAGTGGAGAAAAAAAAAGAGAAAACATTTCCAAAGATAGTCTGGGCTGGGAAAAACAAACACCTGAACAGCCCCCTGGTGCCGATGGACAAATGAATAAGAGCAAAAGAGAGAGAGATACTAGAGACAGTATAAGGGGGAGGAGATGAACCACTTGTAGGAAAATGTATGAGAAAATTGTAACGTTTAACATGACAGATATAGGAATGAAAGTTCAGTTAAGAGGGCCAGTTGGCTTTTAAAACTACCTCTAGAGTTGACATGCAAATTAACTAAACTAGGGCTTTCACAATGTCAGATTTTCACTACATATAAATAACCAAAATAATTATATCTGTCTGTAAAAAAAAATGAATGTGCAATACTGCCACCTATTATGTTGGAGTGTCAACTAGATAACTATTACTTTATTTTTACAGTCATATGTGTATCATTAATTACTTTTAACATTAATTAACAGGTTTTAGCTTTATTTGACCTAAAAAAAACCTTAAGTCTTCAGATTTTAAAAATGACTATTTAAAATAGCGGCTTGTGCATTGTTTTATGTGTGTCTTTTCAAGGGCGTGAGGCCAGTACCTGGTGTTTGCTGAGCTTTATGATGGTACTGTAAGACTGATGAGTGATCTTCTATGACCAACAGCTGCTGTTGCTTACTGCCCTGCTCTGCATGTCCCTGCACATCCCTGTTCTCTCTGTTTATATATGTGTGTGTTTGCGTGCAGGTGACCGCTGACCTATTGCGTGTGATGGAACAGGAAAAATTACCACTCTGAATTTATTTGAACACCTTCCATCACAATTGTCAGCATTTGTGCGCTTGTTTGTTTATCTGAGTATAGGGATTAAAAGGGGATAAATGCCGAAAAAATGCAGAATAAGAGCCTTAAAAGCTACTGGAAGCCTCTCGTGTACTGTACTTCATATACACTATACTACAGTGACAGAGCCGAAGGTAGCTGAATAATTAATGAAGTACAAGCGAACAGACTTCCAGCTGTTCAGCCACCGTAGGACACGCTATTCATGAATGTTTGAATGTCCTATAAGAAAATATATTCAAATTGAAAAAGCACAAAAAAGCCTTAATGGAAATATGAATTGCCCAAGTTGAATACGATGGGGGACAGAAAGGGCGAAAACGCTGAGCGAAGTGCAATTATGTGAAAGCAAATGTTATGGAGCCTCAGAACTGGCTTTGGTCCTCTAATTAAAATGGCTGAAAATGTTTTGACAGTGTCTGAAGCCATGCCCCGGGCCCCAGCTCTGCGCAGCTCCAATTTCTCTTCCTTACAGATGCAGCGATACATTTATGCAGAACGTGCTGTGAATATCTCACTCACCCACCCCCCTCCTCCCCTCTATTTCATTCCATCGTTCTCTCTGGCTCCGAGAGAGACAATGAAGAAAAGAGGTCTCCATGATCTGTGCTTCAGAGGCTGCAGCCGAAGCTGTGCGCTGGTTTGCTGCGGTCTGATACGAATGATCTGTGTGTTTGAGCAACACTGATGCTGTTTGGGTTAAATGAGTGCTAAGGCTTAATTAGTACTCAGCCATATTGAAAAAGCCATTTTTTTGGGGGGAAATCTTTGGGGATACCTCAGACTGAAATCAGAGATCTAATTCCAATAATAATAATGACTATTTCTGCAGTAATGATTTTGGGCACAAAGCCTGTGTTCCTCCATAGGAATAAATGAATCTGGGTTTAATTAATTGATGCTTTTGGAGCAGTGTAGTAGTTTGCACAGTGATTAATTAGGCTATTTATGACAATGAATGTCACTCTCTCTTTGCCATCCTCTACACTCTTGTCATTCTTTCTAGGGTCCCCTAAATATGTGTGTGCTCATCTGGATGCTGGTATTTCTCTCCGCGTTTTTTTCTCTCTCCTCTGCTTAAAAAAAGGAAAAGAGCAAAGCACACAACCCTTCTATGCTGTAATTTGTGCTCTCTATAATTTTGACATTTTGGTTTTGGGTTAAGAGTAGTCTACAGTTGCCACCATCAGCAGTGAGGTTCTCTCCTCACAAGAGAGAGAGGAAGAGAGAGAGAGGATGCGCACACGGTTTTACGCTCTGACGGTTATATAAAGGTTTGGCCATTTAATTACAATCATAAACACAGTTTAAGAGGCTCTGACTGTATTATTAAAATTATGTTTATGAGGTTATGCGGGAATTCATTTTTAAACAATCCATTCCAGTGTCTACGGAAGCCTGAATCGCACAAGCAAAGTGCAGGAACGGCAGTTGCAATAATCCGAGTGACGGAACAATGGTTTTGCTCATTGTTCACGGGTGTCTCCGCCAAGAGTACTCCATCTGTCCCTCTGGGGCTTCTGCTCTCCAGGCATGTTCCCCAGCGGTAAAGCAGATCCCCAGTACGGCTCCTGGGCTGCTTTTACGTGTAGCTATCATTAGGATACACACACTTCCTACATTCACATACATGAGGAGAGGATGTTTGACTCCCGGGTTTAAGAAAGGGTTTCACTAGGGTTGTTCAATCTTCATACAGTACAGTATGTGCAGACGCTTTTGGACACAGGTGGTAGAACTTCACTTTATAAAGCCATGTTTGCATCTCTAAATGATTTGTACAAGATGCACTAGGCAAGTTCACACAGGTGTCCTGTCTAGAAAAAAAGAAAGTGCACAACATTTTTGTTTTATTGATAAATATACGCAGTTTTACTCTTAAGAAGAATTTTTAAATGTTTTTAAAAAAAGTTATCTGTTATGCTAAGCAAGACTACATTTATTTGATTAAGACTGCATTCATGTCAAATATTATAACTGAAAATAAATTTAATTAATTCCAGGGACAGCTGAATTATCCGCAGCCATTACTATTGTAATTGTTTCTGATTTAGTGTAAATAACATTTCTTTATTCATTCTCATCATTAATGTTGAAAATAGTTGGATTATATATATATATATATATATATATATATAATTAGAACTTTAAAAAGAACAACAATTATTTCAAATATAATTATTTTGTAAATTTTTTTAAATGTCTTTCATTTTTAAATACTTTACTTTTGATTAAGGAAATGAATCCTTGCTGAATAAAAGTATTATTATTATTATTTTATTAAATCTTACTGACTCCAAACTTTTGAATAACACCATAAGCAGCTTTTATATTTATTAATTAAAAAAAAAAAAAAAATGCCAATAGGTTATATTCCGTCATATAATGCAACAATATTTGATGTAGTGAATATTTGTGGATGACCTGCCAAAGGGTGCAGGATAGCACAATGTGGATCGCAGCAGGGACTCTGGATCTCTGTGGCACCCAGTATTTAGCACAATCCTTTCTAACAAGTCAAACCAACTACGACACATTCACGTGTGTCTCACATGCACGAATATACATTTACACACATATAAAGTCCTGATTGGCCTCCTCGCCAAAACAATAACGCTTTTATATCCAAGTTCTTTAAAAGCACTTGGGGGTAATTGTGTTTTGTCTTCGTTCTTGTGTGGCAGATTGTACAGCAGCGCCTAATGACACACCAAGAGGATTGTGAAATTAGCTTCATTGTTGCTCTTAAATACTGAAATCAACTTCTCGTATTCAGCAATAACAGAATACGTGCACACGTTACGCTCGGGCCTGAGCAGCCGGGTTTGATTCGACTGGCTCGAGAGGGAAATGTATGCCACTCTCTGTGGTTATCATTAGCTGGGCAGGCCCTGTTTAGCTGTGTGTATTTCTGATTGGAAGGGACACGTCTTTCCTCACTGTAATAATGATAAGGAGAGGGGAGTCAGGTGTGTGGAAATCTCTCCCACTCTTAATTGCGCTTGCTGTCCGGCAGGCAGGCAGATGGGAGACATGGTGTATGTTGGAATGAGTTGATGCTGGGATTACTCGCATTATGTGGAAAGGGAATTGCATTAGGATTTTAAATTTTCACTCATATTTTCTCCCCAGGGTGATTGACCAATTACAAACGGTAGTTATGCACTCTTTTACACCTTTTCTTTATAAAAGTTGCAAGCGTCACAGATTTGAAGTTTATTTTTTTTAATCCCCACATGCGTACATAATATTTTTTTGTGTTATTAGTTAACAGTTTCTTTATTTGAGACTTGAAATGTGACCTAGTTGCTTTTTATCAGGGTTTGGGATGGTGAAAGTTAATAAACGTGAAAGTTTTCGCCGGCCTGTCAAGGTCAATTACTGACATGCTTCTGCCCAGGAGCACCATACAGCTCTAGTTATAACAGTATCTCTTTTAAGTCAGAATTTTTCCCTCTCTCTGTCTATTTGGAAAGCGCGGTTAATGGGCGCATTACATCTCATTGTTTAGATATTAGTGTGCGTTCTTTTGGCTAGGCAAAGAGAAATGCATAATGTTTGGGTTTAGAGGACACAGTATGTGAAGTGTCTTTTGCGGGATTTTTATGGCACTTCCTCTGTCCAGCTTTGTCAGTGAACAAGTGTTGGTCAAACAGGCCTTTGTTTGTGGCCAGTCACTCGGCACACCACAAAGAGTCTGGAACCGGACAAAGAGCCGAGTGTGTGAGAGCAGTGCTGGGCCGACCCAGCCAGACTGCTTTGAGGAATACTGATACAAGCCAGAGACACACATGACCTGAGCTTTGACACACATGAGTTAAACACAGACACCCATTAGAAGTCTTGGTCTGGATAGAATAAGCAAATATTTTCCTTATTATTGTCATTTTTTCATAGTTGACCAAATCAAAAGCTATATTAACATATGCATAGTCAACATTAAATAATTTTGGGAGGTTCTCATGTCCTGCAGCACGTTCATGCTGTAATGTTCATGCAACATTTTGCTATTGTTTATTACTTATAAATGTGTGTGTGTGCTCATTTATAATACACTGTGGGGACCCACAAGTATAGTAAAACCCAAAAAGTTTTGACATGCAGACTGTCTTACGGGCAGTATACAAATAATATAGTCTATGTAAAGTCCCTACAATTCACAGAAAAAAAATGTGTGTATGTGTGTGTATAAAGGCATTTTTCAAACTGCTGGACAATTTATAATGGACAAGCAAAAGAAAAATGTGATTAAAATTGCAAATGACTTCAATTCAATCTTGACAAGTTATAGAATTTTGATATACAATACTATTCAAAAGTTTTGAATTAATATTACTGGAGTAATGGCTGCTGAAGATTCAGCTTTGCCATCACAGGAATAAATAGCATAATAATAAAATATATTAACGTTAAAAAAATATTGTCCGTTTTACTTTATTCTTGATCAAATAAATGCATTCTTCGTAAGCACCTTTAAAAATGACCCCAAATCTTGATTTAAAAATGTCTGGCATTGATTTATAAAATGTAACTTGTTTGTCAATGTTAACTGGATTCCTATGCACTGTGCTTAATTTACAAAAATGTAATACTTAAATTGTAATGTCATAATTTTGAGACTTGAGCAGGTGCAGAGGTGAAGGGACACCTCAAACACAAATATATGCACGGGCCCTTGAAAGCATAAGCCGCTGATAAAATTCAAAAATGATGTTACATGGCATTGTCCTTTCTCCCCCTGCATTCAGTAATCCTGTTACTGCATTGTTGCATTACTTCAATTACCATTATCTCTGAGAGCTGTTGAATCTTAACACAATCGTCAAGGACAAAACAAAAGGAGCCACAGTCTCGGCTAGTGACAGCAGTGAAGCTGTCGAGATGGAAGGCTGAGAGTACAGCTCGCGAAATGCCAGCAACTGTCCAAATGACCTGCGCTTTCGCATGTAGGAGGTTTTGAATCGCTGTACGCAAGTGCGTTTGTATCCGGTGCTTTTGTTTGCCGTGGACGCCGTTTGTGTGCGTGTGTGAGTGAGGGGGGTGGATTTTTTTGTGGTGGGAGGAAGAACAATGGATGAATCTGCATGTCAGGGATATTGGGCTGCCCGAGCTGTTTTAATCTGGCATTCGTCTTAGTCTGCCAGCGCCATCGATCCAGACGGCACACATACAAAAATGCACCCCGCTCTCTTAACAAAGCCAACTGTAGACATTACTCCAGATATACACGCTCTCCATCTATACGTGTCAGTCATCCATGTCTGTCAGTCAAGATAAATCCATTCGTTTCATGCACTTAGCTGTACTTAAGTGTATTTTAATGAAAGTGGTATGACGGTAAAATAATTTTTCATTTGTAAATGCGCTTGTGTAACTAACACAGTGCCTTTTCAGTACCAACAAACAGGTTATGTGTGTGTGTGCCTGAGTGCATTTTGCAATAAAATACGGCTGACCTGTCCCCTAGGTGGATTTTATACGTTTTGCGCCCCAGACGAGCTGTCTGAAATTTGCACGAGTCATAACTTGACACTTTTTGGTTATTTTTGCACTGTAAAGCTATCTGTTTGGTGTGCTAGAGTTTTCCTGTGCAAGATGCACAACTCAGCAAGGGGGGAATTGGGTGGATGGGGGGCTCACAACATATTTCCTTCCTCCATGTCTCCGGTTTCATCATGGGCACCAGTCACTCTCTGCCAAGCCATCACCGCTCTGTAATACAGCCTTACTTTTTGTCAAGATCATTTAGTGTGGCTTTATCTAACTGCAGTTTAATGCGTGTGTGTGTATGCGTGTGTGTGTGTGCCGATTTAGCTGGATTAGTCGGTCCTGTGAGGATGTGGTTGGCAGTTTGGGAGGGGAGGGGGGGTGGGGTGGGTGGTGTTCTTGTTTTCCCGTGGCTCTGTGCTGTAACATTGCTCTGACATTTCCCTGTGTAAAAACTGCCAGCAATGCACTGAGCACTCGCATCCGTCTGTAAGTAGCCGTGCTGCTGCCAGCTCCTGCAGACCAGTCCAACAACTGTCACCGGCAGTCTCTGCCTCCAACGTCGCGGCTTGCCAGCTTGTCCGGACTGACCCGCTTTCGCAGCAAATTGGAGAGCTTTCTTATTAACTAAGAAATCTGTGAAAATTAGAGCAAGGCCGCTTTCCGAATTCTTCTCTTAAATGCTCCAAGTGTCAAGGCACAGATTACCATTGCATTTCGCGAACTTGCGCACCCAGCGGCGGGCGAGAGGCTCGAGCCGCGTAGTTGCGCACATTAAACAGCTGCGAACCCATGAGTCCCTCGTCTGCTTTTACTGCTCACCCGTCTGGAATGCTCAGCTCTCGACTTCTCCTCTCAAAAAGACAGTCAATGACACAAAGAATACTCTTGCAACTCTCTTGAGAAAATTAAAATTAGACCGAAAGGAGGGGGAGGCTAATTTCTTTGGCAGGCTGCTGCTTTTAATTCCACCCAGTAAAATCTTCAGAGTCTAATAGCAGATTATTGGAGCACCTGCCGGTGGCTCGCCGACTCCCGTCATCGGAACAGATTGTGACAGTTTTGTCAGAAGAAGAACCTGGCTGTGAGCGTGCCAAGCACGATGCCCGCATGGCACACGCCGGTGCTTGCGAGAGGCACGCCAGTCAGTAACACCGCCGCCTGCGCGAAGCTATCAATTATTGCCGCAATTATTTGTCTAGTTGGATATTCAAAATGTCATGTGAAAAAGATGATTACATATTCCGCTGAGCATTGCCATGTGTAATGAAATGAAGCGGGCCCTTGTTAAACATGGAGATGCTGTAACCTGTCCTTCAGAGATCCCCGTGGCTTGCCCTCAAAGTCTATTTAAAGAACTGAACCTTCTGAGGACCCCGAATCGGGTTTTGCGTTCGACATGAGGCGAGTTAAAACTCTCCTTCAACCTCGACAACAACAGATAGCCATTACGGTTGTAGCTGTGTGACAGGAGTGAAAAATACCCTTTGCATGATAATACAAAAATGTATACTAGGTTAAACCCTCTGCAGGTGGCAGCAATTAAATGTAATTTCTGCAGATTGTAATGATCCATAATTTAGCTGGCCTTTGCATCAACCCCCCTGATATAAAGTAGCACGCAGTCTTGATTTGGTGCAGGGCTTTCAGCTGTCGGTCATGAGTGAGATTGTCAGGAGGTGCTCGTGGGTGGCAGGGCCATAGAGCAGCAATGTGCTGTTATTTTTCTCTCTGTTCACACCAACCGTCACCTCCCTCACTGCTCATCTCTGTCAGCTTAACAGAGATGGCGTTTTGATATCGTCACCATTGCTCTCTTGTTCTGGGACCTTGGGATAATTTAACGGTCTGAGGTCCGAGGTGATTTTGGGGCCCTTGCGATGTTTGGACATGCTCTGATATTTGTGCTTTTTTCAG
>JAUMHQ010000070.1:11600603-11611573 GCA_032361165.1 Enteromius paludinosus
TTCATTCTAGGGTCAAATTCTAGGGTTGTAAATGGACCTGTAAAACCGTTTCTGGGCATTTTTTCCCCTTTCCTAAGCTACATACCTTCTGTGTATATATCAGAGAACAATTTAAAATATTCTCTCAATGCATTCTATGGCACCTTTAAATAATATGGATGCCATAATTATTTTTTTTAAAATATATTGAAATTATACAGTTTTTTTTTTTCCTTAAAAAACATATTTGTTTACAATACTTTACAATAAATTACATATGCTAAACCATTTACCGTTTTTTTTTTTTTTTGTACATTCACGTTAAGGTAACTTATAGCATTATTAGCATTTAACAGGTTTTAACATTTGCTTTAGTACATTTTTTTTTTACTTTTTCTGTAAAAAAAGACTTTTTCGGGGGTGTGATAAGTATAAGTATTTGGGTTTCTATTTGTGTGTGTGTGTGTGTGTGTGTTTCTGACCTCAATGCTTAGCCCCCAAATCAGTATTTGGTGTAACTGATTGTATCAGTGGTCCCGTCTTCTTGGAATGCTGTGGATGGCCACAGGTGCCCATTACTTATCATGCTAAATGATTCAGGTCAACTCGGTCAACATTCCGGAACTCTCTGAGACAAGACCACTCTGTAAAAGAGGGGAAGATCCCCCTCTAAATCTCTCCTTCCAAAATGGTCTGGAAGAAGAAACAGAGTTTGAGTATTGAAATAATGGATGTTTATGACCAGCAGATTTGAGTAGAATCTGATGTACTGCTCCTGCAGGGCCCATTAATACATGCCACTTACCCACCCAGCAAGTGGCATTAGTGCAGTGGTCCTCCATTTCCCAACAGTGCACACAAAGCCTCGGTTGCTTCTGGAGGCTTGTTCAAACTGAGGTAAATCTTTTAGGTCATCTACTTCTGTGAATTTGAACCTTTTTTTTCAATGGGTTACATGTTCTAATTATTTTCAGGATGTGGTTGGAGAATCTCTTTCTTTCTTCTCTCTCTTTCTTTCACATTATCAAGCTGACTCTGTTATTGAGACCAGGCCCAGATTCTGGACCCTTGAGATGAGCTGTACTATTTTAAATTGCCTACACAAACCCAGCTCTCTTTGACACCTACTAGCCTTCTGCAGCCCATTACTGACTGTATTTCTGATAGCTCAGCTTTATGTAAATGATAAACATCTCTACTCAAACAGCCTAAGCGCCACCCTCTTTTAGTTAGTGTTGTTAACTCAGAGAAGCATTTCAGAATGTCTATGAACTGTGTGAGTTTCAGTAAAATGCGGTAAAACAACATTAGCTATTTTTTTTGTATAGAAATGGTTCAATTATACAGTGACACGATTAAAAACTGCTTGTGTTCTCTGTGGATATGCCTGTCTGAAATGACACATTTTACTGAATTGTTGGATAATTTCAGTAAATTTGTGTGCAAATCTATTCAAACCCACAGGTCTCTCACAGACTCATTAAAAAGAGCAAAGGCTTGTTTGAGAAAATGCCAGACATTTTAAAGCTTAGTGAAAGGTCATGCTTATGTAAAATAAATACACTTTAGCCTTATTACAGGAGAAAATATTGTTTAAGCGAATACATTGCAAACTAAATGTAATATTTTGGACACTTAATTGCAAGTTAATTGCAATTATATGAAAATTCATAATCGCTTAATTTTATAGTAAATCCAATTAGCTCTAATTTAATGCTCATTCTCACTTATTTAAGTAGGACTTAAGTACAGCTTTATATTTAATTTTATAATTACTTTTGTTGTCTTTGAAATATTGTAAAACTACTGCCAGATATACTGACAAACAGTTGTGATACATTAAAAGGTACAGTTTATATAGAAACATGTATGTCATTTAAGCATATTAACTACAGATTTATAATGATAAAATAACACTATATTAACATCAGTGTCATGCTGAATATTTAAAATTATGTTCTTCAAAGCACAACAAAAGATCATTAAAATAATGATTTAAAATGTACTATAATGTAAAAAATTCAATTTGACTGTATTAAAAAGTGCACTTCATAAAAGTGTACTTGCTATGTTAATAAGTCATGCAAATGCACTCTATTTAAGCACACTTAAGTGGACTTTTATTTCAATATTAATTTTATATTATTAATATTGTATCACGCAAGATGTGAAGTACACTACACATGCGCATTTAATAAAATTAAGTGCACTTCTTTTTCACAAGGACAGTCATAATAAGGTTGTCTAAAGATGTGCATCATATGTCTGAGTTTTGTTTTCACTGTAGAAGTGTAGTGTTCAGGGTCTTGTGGACGTTAAAAGGTTAAACTGAACATGAGAGCCTGACTCATCTCTATCAATTTTTTTGTTTGTGAAACAGTGGAAAATGCCTGAAGGCTTGTGAATGTGTGTGTGAAATATTAGTTCTCCTCCTCTTCCCGCAGGCACACTTTGTACCTGAAGCTGAATCGGGCCCCGATTGGCCCTCCTTCCGCTTATCTCTCCGGGTTGCTCCACACCCTCTGCCCGCCGGCGCTGGTCACATGCTTGACCTGCTCGACTGGCCTGGACCACACCCCGGCATACATACCTGCTCCTCACCTGCACTGTACTGAGTGACACTTTCGTAAGTACACACACACACGTATATGCAGCTGCATGCAAGCTTCCTTGAGAGAGCAGGCAGCCCAGCCCAGTGGCCGTTTATTTGCTCTGCTGTGTGCGTGAGGAGAGCCGATGATTGGCTTCTCTGTCATTAGAGCACATCGCCGTTGCTGTTAAACCTTCATCCGCTAGATTAAAAACGCGGCAAGCCCTTTAATGTTCATGAACTTGCACACTGGAAACAATTACGTAAAAATAACAAAATTATCATAACCTGAGCCCCTCTCTGCCAAGGCAAAGGGCAAATAATTAGTGTGAGAAAGTGTGTTTTCATTGTGTAAAGCACACATGTAGTCAGTCCAAATTGCCAGTGTCTGTGTCTCATCTGGTCAGTCAATAAACTTTGCTGTAAAAAAAGGGAAAAAGCTGAAATGCTTCCCTCACAAATTATGCCTCTGTTTTTGTATCAAGTTTTCCACTATCATCCATTTAATCTTTTTTTCAAGAGCTCATTAAACTGCAATGGTAATGAACATTTAATGAGGACACTTTAAACCTAAAGCAAACCTGATTTTATTTATTTTTACTCCCTTTCTTGATCCTAAACATTTTAGGCTCTATTTAAACTTGGTAATAAGATCCGTTTCGGGTGATCCGATCGCAAATGGTCAGCTGAGACACATTATTGTTTATACCTGATAGTAACACGCACCTTAAATGTGTCTCTTGTGACCAATTCAGGTTTCGAGGGGAGGGTCTAGACAACCATTGTCCAACCAAATGTTTGGTGTCATGATTATCTCTCAAGTCTGCATTAATTTGCTAAAAATGCAGTAACAACAGTAATAAAATGCAATATTATTTCAATTTAAAATAACTGATTTTTATTTTACTATACATTAAAATCTCATTTATTCCTGTGACGGCAAAGTTGAATTTTCAGCAGCTATTACTACAGTCTTTAGTGTAACATGATCCTTCAGAAATTATTCTAATATGAGGATTTGCTGCTCAAGAAAGATTTTTTTTATATATATCATTATAGAAAACAGTTGTGCTGCTTAATAGTTTTATGGAAACATTTTTTAGGGATTATTTGATTAAATAAATTTTATTTTAAACATGTATTTTTGAAACATTATAAATGTATATATTATTTTGGTATATTCATTTAACAAAAATCTTTGTTATTCATTCATTTATTTTATTTTATTTTTTGAAGTTTTATAATTGCACAGTTTTATTTTTTTATGTTTTGTTATAAAAGAAAATTCTATTAATTGTAAACATCAGTTATGTATGTAACTAGTAAAAGAGTTTTTAAAACAAATATACCAATATACTGTAATACCAGGTGTAAAGGGGTGATAGTATTGTTTGTGAAGATCACCCTCACAGTCTCACTTTTTTAAAGGGAAGCTCCTCCTTCTCTTTCCATCACTCCTTCCAGTTATGTTACCATCGTGACCCCGGCTGACAGCAGCCCGGCTCACAGGTGTGACGGTCACATGACCCCAAAGACCATCCTTCTCAGTGAGCACCTTTCTCTCAGAGACTGTGGTGGTATGGCGTACGCCCGAGGATAGCGAGTTGATTGACAGGCTGCGCGGCGTGAAGGGGAGGGTCAGGGGCAAGCCGGGGGCAGCAGTGGGGGCCTGGGTGACTGACGCTGGCTCTCCGTGTCCTCCGGGCTCAGGGATTGAATGTCAGTTTCTCTAATAACGGGTTATAGTGAAAAGGTCAGCTCCAGTCATCTGACCATGAGAATAGAGAGAGTGAGGGAAAAAGAGAGGGAAAGAAAAAGAGAGATGAACGCTATGCCAGGGGCGGAAATTGATTGTCTGGCAAGGGGAAAGGAAATGAAGAGAAAAAGAAAAATGGAAGGCCGGTAAGCAAAGAGAGGGAGAGGGGTGGAGGACAGAGGGGTGTCATGGCCAGTCTCAGATATGCATGCCTGCTTTTTAAATTACCATCAGCGCTTTATTACTCTCTCCTCTCTCTGTACCCTCTCTCTGACATCCACAGCACCTGAGAGAGGACTTCCTACTCACACCATCACCACTAAATCTCTGCAAAATAAAAGCAAGAGCATCCAGTGAATACCAAATCAGCCGTATAGGCCTACGCTTTGTGTCTGCGGAGCTTCAGTGGGGGCTGCACACACATGGACAAGTAACAGCTTTTGGCATATATACTGATATAATGCAGTGAAATTATTTGGGGAAAATTGCTTTAGCTAAATATGTCATGAACAACTTTGGGCCATTTTCTATCGATTTCCCCTTTGATATAATATTACCTTGGCTCATTTTTTTTCCCCTCACTGTCACCCACATACCAAAAAGGCTCCATCAAAGTAAACAAAACTTCTTTTGCTACCTTAATTTTTAAATTCAGTTCATAATCGCAGTTGGAATATTCAATTTGGAATGCTTAACATTAAAAGTGTAACAAGTGCATTAATATAGTTTATTAATAGTTTCAGATAATTTAATAACGTGTTCAGTTATGCATAAGAGTTTTAAGACATTTAAAACAAATTTTGGCATTCACCATATCGATTTTTTTATGCATTTTAATGATTTTACTGTTTGCTGCTTGCATTTTTAAATACATTCTGCTGAATTCCTCAAGAGGTTCCTTTAAAAATCACTGAACAGTTCAGTATTGTAACGATCAGCACCTACAGCACTTATACAATGGGGGCCTCTGATTATGGTGGCTGTATATTCCCTCTCTAAAATTAAAAGTATCGGGTGACACATCAGCTTTATTAGCATCCATTAGTGCTCATCTGAAACCTTTGGGAAGTTTTCAGGGGCTCTGTGGATACGCTTTGGCCTTTAGCATTTCTTCACTGGATCTCTCCTCAGCTGCAGGAGAAAGAAAACGACCAGCTCTGTCAGAAGAAGCTCTCCTCTCCAGTTACAACCACCAGCAATGACCTCCATGGTGGGTCAAGTGCTCTGCCCAAGGTCATGGTGGGAGGGCAGAGGTGTGATAGGGCTAGTAGCTGGAAGGAGGGGGTGGACAACCTCCAGGGATCTGTTCCATATTGAGTCAAGATGGTGTTTAAGCCGCACAAACTGAAAACATCCGTAATGAATGATTGTTGCATCTGCTGGCTGTTGAAAGTCCATGTGGAAGTCTTGTGAGATTTAAACATGCATATTTGTTGAAAATCTGGCCATTTTGTCACAAAATTAATTGTTTTCCCATGGTTACTGTCAGAAGGAGCTATTTAAGCTACACTACTGTTAATATTCACAGTTGTTTAGGGTTATAGGAAATGTCTTTAAACTTTCCTCTTTATATATATATATATATATACATAAAGAACATTTTGTTACATACAAGATTTTATTTATTTTTTAATTACAGTTAAGTATGAACAGCATTTCAGGGCAAATGTGTTTAATGAATTAATTTGTTAATATATAAAATAAATTAAATTGTCTAGTACATTATAATAATTGTATTCTTTACATTAATAATATAAATTTATAATGGTAACATAATAATTTTTAATAATACTAATAAAAATAATATTAGGTCATTTTGAATACTTTTATTCAGCTATAATTTGATAAATATTATGTATAGTTATATTGCACTTAAATTGCATTTAGTAAACAAATAATATAATCGTTTAATTAAAAAAGCTTTTTCATTTTAAACAGAAGCGCAAAGGAGTTGAACTTCTCGTTAACGACTACATTCACAATTTTGTCTCCATAATTCCACATAAGACAGACGATAAATGACCAAAAGAGATGGGGGAAGATAGAAGAACTGAAACAGAGTGGTAGCAGAGTCTCCACCTCTCAACACACACGTTAATAACAGGATATTAAAGAGGTGAAATAATTAAGCTAACAAGAGAGCGTGTCTGGCTAAGCTGTCTCCTAAGGTCCGATATCGATACATTAGCTTAGACAAGCGCAATGCATTTTACATGGGGCCCTGGGAAAATGATTGATCAAGGCATAATAGCAGGCCCAACTCCTCTTCCGCCATTAGCCGGGTCAAGCTGGCAGGCCAGTTTGTCTGGGCATAGGTCAGAGCCATGCTATAATAGCTCTGCTGCCATTACCAGTGAGTCTGTGTGAAAAACTACCATTAATTAGCATTACACAGCTTCACACAGACACACACACACACACACACACATACACACTACTCATTCAGCTCTCATTGACTACAGAACGGCCAGAGCTCTGGCCTTCTCTCCCAGTGCCAAACGCAGGCACACAGCCATCCTCTCATTTGGACAGATAGAAAGAGATGTAGGGAATTAAGGAGAGAGAGAACGAAAGAGAGAGAGACCCGGGGTCTGACTGGCTGCCCGCTTGCTACTCCCGTTGGTTTCACTGGCTAATTGAATTGGCTTGTCAACAAAGCCATTGTCATTCAGTAAGTGAATTTGTTGTATTATTGCGCATCACAGCTGCTGCAAATTGTCTGCTATTTCCTGGAGGCAAAGGCAGCCCTCATGCCCTGTCACAAAAAGCATGAGATACCAAAAAAAAAAAAAAAGAAAAAAAAAGGCTAAACAAATGAAAGTAAAAACGCTAAATGACATAAACAAACAGAAACAACAGGGGCGCCACAGACAGCGAGCGAGTGGAGGGAGATTTAGGGAGCAGCGAGACGGGCAGGTGTAATTGCAGCGCTCTTGTTTCAGCTGGGACTCAAAGACAGAGCCCACACTGGCACAATGGCTGTGCCCCCTGGCACTGCTTGTAGGTCTGTCCGTACCCCTACCCATTCAAAGAGCCAGCTTTATCTTTCTCAATCTGTCTGTCTCTCACATACACGCATACAAAACACCGGCTTATTGAAGTGGCCACTGGGTTCTTTGTGTTTCTTTGCTTAAAGGTGCACTCAGCCATTTTTTGTTTATGCTGCGATTGCTGCATTCACACTCACAATCTAAGATTCACATACATCAGTACCTAAAAAGCAAAAGTTTTTCAATTATAAATGTCATGTTTATGGCCACACAACCCTGATCTAGTCTAATCTTATTTTTAAAAAGTACTATGTACTTTTTCTTTCTTTCTTTTTTTTTTTTTTTTTGTAAAGATCAGTATGTGGATACAGTGATATTAATATCATATTCCGAAAAATTCTATAATATATATTAATACTCTATTATTATTATTTAAATGCAGGGATGTACAGCATGCAAGATGAATAATTATTGTGATTATTGTGAAAAATTTTAATAAATTCATGTCAGCATCAGATTTAAAATAAGTAAAAATAAATAAATAAATGTATATATATATATATTTACAAAAAATATTTAAAAAAATCTGAATCAATACCAACATATTGACTATTTATTATTAGACAGAACATATTTTGCATGACCATATTCCACATCCCTAATTTTATCCAGTACCTAAACTTAACAACTATCGTGCTAACTATTAATAAGCAGCAAATTAGGAATTTATTGAGGCAGTATACATAGTTAAGGGTTTGTTAATAGCAAAAACTGGACCTTAAAATAAAGTGTGACCAAAATCTCTCATATCTGTTGATAGCCACTATGATGCATCCACAATTTTTTATGATGGAACACCTTTAACTAAGACCCAAGTGTAAGACGGATGTGAGGATTTTCAAAGTTCACCTACAGTGGCCTGTAAAACCACCAAGGCCTGAGTGACAAGTGCAGCTTTAGTCCAGTCAGCCCTGTCCTGACCCAACCTCTGCCATCCTGAACTCACTTCATCCTCTCCTCAGACTCAATGCAGGGCATCCAGTACAAAAAAAGCATTCACATGACCCCACACTCCTTTAGGCCAACACTATTTGTGGAAACTTACTATAAGTGTATGTGTGTATCAAGATCAGTGCATAACAACACTGACGGTAAAAGCTGAGGATTTATTGGATGTTTGCTTGTTTCTCAAGTAACTGTGCAGTCCACTTTGCCATGGTCACTTTTAGATGATCTGCTTCAGCAGAAGGCTTTTAAAAGGCCTGCAAGGCCATGGCCTGATTACCGGACACTCACATACTAATCTGCTGAGGCCACATGACACTGTTCTCTCTCACCATCCTCCTCTCCCTCCCCTTCTCCTCTCTTTCCTCCACCCACATTTTTAACCAGAGTACCCTTGCTCTGGCCTGACAAGGTTACGCCACTATGCAGTGAGTATCTATTGATTTCCACCATCAAAGATCCCTGCAGCCAGAGACGGCTTTGCTGCTTCAGATAACACTCTGTCCTTCTTCTTTAACTCTCTCTCTGTCACACACACACATACACACACACAGAAAAAAACATGTCACAGTTGCTTCAGATTTCTGTCTCTAACTTCTCTCACTTTACATGATGAGTCTTGTCCTGTGTTGAGTGTTATTAGCTTGGCCTTAGGGACTGACCACCCTGGGGTTATATTAACACAGTTATTTTTCTCAAGTGCAGGTTTGTTAATGGCTGTAAATGAATTATACATTAAAAAGGCCGGTCTGTTACCTTTAAAAGAGAAAATATGCTGTTAGCTTAAACATTTTACTAGAAACTAAACGGCATCCCAATATCAGTTATTGCTTATGCATTATTTCATTGATGCAAACAGAATACCAGGCTAAAATACTCTTCCTGTAATATGCAACATTTAAGAAACTGCTCTGCAAAGTGAAGCTCAACGTGAACAGTGTATTCGGATTCCTGAACGGTTATAAACTGGTAGTGAATGCAGCTTCTAAAAAGAATATGATAAATCATTGAAAAAGTCCTCATTCAAAGTTTATTAAGTATTAAATGATCTCATCAGCTGGCAATGAGATTGAACCTCTTTTTTTATTAAAAGAAGTGTCAATGGAAATTTTTGTGAATTGGAATGGTTAAGAGAAATCAGAACCAGAAAATCAGTCCCATTCCTAAAACTGAAAGTAAAATGTGCATTGGTAGACCAATACAAAGTAAAAAAGGTATACCAAAAAGTGGCACCATTCTTATTTAGAGCTCACAAAGAGGGGAGTGTGTCCAAATTTAGGTTAGAAATTATTCATAAGATTTTAAGTCATGGCATCATTCGCTTTTAGGGAAAATGAGATTTTATTATGCGGTTGCTTATGAGCGACTCCCACCCCAGACAGAGGAATGAGTGGCTTAATGCCAAGGCCAATTGAGAGACACTGTTGAGGGCCAGGGGGTAGATTTTCATAAATTATTCATCATTATACAAAATAATCCTTAGCAAGATTGGGAAAGGGGGCTGAGGCGACGGTTGGGACTGAAAGCTGTTTTTGGTTGGGGGGTGTTGGGGGGTGTTTGAGGATTAGACATAAATATGTCTTTCATAGTATCCAGGTCCAAACAGTCTCCTCTGAACATGGGTTCCTATGGCTGTAATGTAACGGTCATGATGGCACTGGATAGTGGACATATTGGTTGTTGATGTTAGGGTGGAAGAGTGTGATGACCCAGTTGAGCTGAGGGCTCTCTCTGTGAGGTGCCCCCCTCTGACTGGAGCCCCAAAATTCAGACACTGTGCCTTAGAGACCAGACACTTCATCACGACCTGGGGTGAGACCCAGACACACCCTGTCATACAATCGCATGGACACACACACACCAGGGCACACCCTCACATGCAATCGTTCACACACAGACATGTGACACACATAGACTACAGCACAAACCTCATAACCTTTAGATGAAAAGTTACATGAATGTTTACATATGAAAAGTGAAAGAGAGAACAGGAAGAGTAAGATCTAAGGCCATCTGCTATATAACAACATGAAGTTAGATGGAGCTATCTAAGCTGTCATTAGCACAATACTCAAAGGTCTGGAACTCCATAAATGAAGTCACTTTTATTTTCCAGTAAATGGTCAGTGAAAAGAGGTATTTTTCCTTCAGAAAGTGTTGATTTTCAACCTCAGGAAGCCAAACTAAATTATATATTTAGCTGATATATTTTGTATTGAATTGTTATGGGATTTTGCAACCCTGTCACCTGTAGATTTGTGGACATGTCTAAAAAATAACCTTGAAAATGAATGTGTTTGGAAAAATTAGATATGCATTATACATCTTTTTTCCCTACAATATAATAACTGAATTTAATAGTTTGAATAGTTCTGAATAGTTTGAATAGTTGAGCTTAACAAATGCAGTATCTGCTCTTTGAAAATGGAGTGAGATTGATTTGACTTTCTGCTTTAGAAAGTACACTGTTAATTGTTGTATCTCATAAATGTTATGAATTTTACAGCGTAAAAAATTACACATAAATAAATATAAATATAAATATATAGATATATATGTATAATTTTTTTACCCTGTATCTATCTATCTATCTATCTATCTATCTATCTATCTATCTATCTATCTATCTATCTATCTATCTATCTATCTA
>JAUMHQ010000070.1:11611691-11622832 GCA_032361165.1 Enteromius paludinosus
TATATATATACTATAAAATAGATAGATAGATAGATCCAGACAGATATGAAAATCCTGTCCTCTGTGTCTCAAGGACACAAACAAAAAGTTACTCTTATTAACACTGCAATCTAATTCAATTTGAAGCCATCTGCTAGTGCCAGCATGCAAAACAACACAGAGAACCATCACCGGTTCCCTGATGAATCCTCAAGTGGGAAAGTGGGAATGTCCTTCAGTTGTGACTCAGACGCTAATGGACTGTCCACATTATTGGTACTGTTTAAAAAAAAGCACATCGAAAAACCAAGAAAACAAGCACACAAAAGCATACTTGTTCTATGCTGGTCCAGACTAGTTTATGCTAGTCTACCTGGTGGAGCAGCAGCATCAAACACACAAAATAAATACTGGTTACCCGCAACAAAGTTTTTCCTTCTTCATGGCTGTCTGAGGCTAAGCAAAACCATCTCTGTAGACTATAATTTTCTGAGAATTTCCCCCCCCCAAATAAGACGCCAGATCATATAAAGTTTACTATCCTGTTACCAAATCCATACTTTTTATGACATATGAAATCGTGCCATGTGCTTGAAAGGTCATCTGTAAAGGAGCCTTATCAAAACCAGGTGTTAAAAATCATCTTGTTTGAGAGTCAGCTTGAACACCCGCTGCTCAAATATCCGCTTGTGTTCATCTCCATACAAGACCTTAAACATCTGGCCCTGAAATGTCTAAAAAAATAAAAATCAAGAACAATGCTCACTGATGGAGAATTTAGCATTGGAGCCAGTAAGCGGCTTTTAGTCTTGAATCAGAGTGATAATTCTCCCCTGTCACCCATTGCACAGGGTTGTAATTACTGTCCCTCTTGTGTGAAAGGCCTGGACTGATCAGTCTCCCCCCGTTGGCTCACCTCTTCTATGTAACTGTGAACAAATGGCCTGAGAGAATCCAGAGCTCCTGTGGCCTGCTAAAGGGCCCTTGATTTATGAAATTACTGCAAACATGATTGAGGTAGTGGTGATGATTATTGTAATAATAGAGCCACTTGATGAAAAAGAGTCAGCGCTAAACTAGGCATACCTAATGAGGACTCGCAGATTGGGGGATGCTTGCGAGAAAGTGTTTTACATGAGAATGAGTGTGTCAGTTCCCTCTCTCTCTGCAAGAAACCGGGAAGTAGTTTGACTGGGGTGAATCAAATACAATGTGGGAACTAGTAGCGTTCCCAAACACCCCCTCCCCCAAATTCAATTTACCGCCAAATTCAACTGCCCATCATCACACTTTCATCAGATAACCTTATTCTACACACATCTCAATCCTGAACTCTGTGCTACGCTGCAGTATAACGAACACAGCACTATTTTGTGAGTTTCACTGTAGATTTCATTTTGAATAATTATAGCAGTAATAATAATAATGGAATTCAAAAGTTTGGATTAATTCATTTTTTATTGAACGGAAAGTGTCTTATGCTTCTGCTTTTACTTATACAAAATTGTGTAACAGTTTTAAAGTGAAATATTTATATATATATATATATATATATATATACATATGTTAGTTTTTATAAATCTTGTAAAAAAAAAAAGGTATGAAAAAAAGTAAATGGGGCATAAGTAGTGCCCTGTCCCTCATAGGATGGGGGTGAGAGGGGAACTAAAAGATGTCTTACGTTAAGTAAAATGAAAGTAAATGAGACCCAGTCTGATAAGGTTACTTAACAGATAAGATTTCATGAGCATTTTCTGTAATGTGGCCCCATGCAGGGTTCCCCAAAAACCTCATCCCTAAGGCTCGTCTAAACCCCAACCAAGCATCCTGAGCACCCCCTCCTGCCCGGACTTGCTGGACCAAGCAGAGCGCCTGTGTGTTAAGAGCTATTGAATAATAGTGACCTTTAATAAAGAAGGGGATCCCCAGACTTCTTTCCCAGACACGCACTGACCTTTCAAACCAGACGAGGGCCAAGAAAAGAGGGGGCAGGGGGGCAGGGTTCAGAAAGGGGGGGGGCGGGGTTTCTCTAGGGTTTCAGACTGTGGACTTTGAACCGGCTAGTCCCCGCTGTCCTGTTGTGTGTTTCACTCTGCCAAGGATCTCTCTTCTCCCCTCCTTCTTCCCCCCTCTTTTTTTTTTTTTATTGTGTTCGGGGAGTGTTCTGCATGCTGAGGCCTGAGCTGCCGGGCCTGAACCCTCGCTAATCAATTTCTCTGTGAAGACGAGTTCAGAGGCAGGACGAAGAATGCAGCCCGCGCTCTCTGACATCACTGGCTTTGACACTTGTGTCGTTTCAGACAACGCTAAAGGATTACACCAAACAAGAGTAAAGACGCACAAGAGAGACGTGCCAAATTTGAACCCCTCTTTGTTTCAAGACAGCCCCGGCCCATGAAAAATAAACAAGAGAAAAAGTACATTGCGGGCGACACCTGACACTGAATGCTAAACTGTCACTCCGCCCCAGCCATTCATTGGGAAAATGCTGAAGTGGGTTGCCATGTCCTTTTGTTATCTCCCTCGCTCAGACAAAACAGCCCTGTACACTGTACACTGGCCCTTAATGAATACCTATTGTCCAAACACTTCAACTAGCTCAAACAGCTCTTTAAGATGCCCATGAAAAACTGGGTTGGAGATAAAGCCTTGGGTCTGCGTGACATTCCCTCCTAGAAAAAGAGGTAAGCTTCTTCAGAAGGCGCAGACGCTGAAGGTCATGTGAAGGATCTTGCGTGGTTTTCTCTCCTCACATATCAGCGCTTAGAAACAATGGCATGCATATGAGCACCAAGAACATGTCGTGTTAGCTTTGTCCTAAACAATACTTTATTTAGTGTTTACACTGTCATTTTCTTGCATTACTGTCACATAATATATAATTTTCCCCCCCTTTTTTTTATCTATGGCACATTGTTTCATTGCCATCGAATGATGATTCCATTCAAGAACGGAGTGAGGACAAAACCATTAAGACAGACTGAAGAACAGTTCCCATGGGAAAGAAAACAAATGATATCTCTTTAACGTCTCAATTGTTTCTCCCACACACCAATTAAAGGAAATAGAGAGCAAATTGAGACCTTTACTGGATTGCCTCTCAAATGTTTCTTTTGAGAAAAAGATCTCAGTAATTTCAGTGTCTCCTATAGCATTTCACAAACCGTCTCAATCAAACATCTAAAATTTCAACTCTCAACATTTCTCATCAAATGCTTCCAACACCAAATAATTTGATCTGACGGCAACGTTTTTATAGTGGTATACTCTTACAGTATGTCAAAAATTGTTGCAGTATTTCTCCTAAGGAATTTACAAGAAAAATCTGAGATGATGGCAACCCATGAGTAGTACAATTTTATAAAAAAAGATTATCACAGAGTAATTTCTTCCACATTCTAGTGTATTCGATGTGTAATATGTTAAATACACAAGCCGTACTGTCTATTTTTTTTTTTTTTATATGATTCATGTCTGTGCAGGTGTGCTCTGTAGTATGTACTTGAAATGGTACAAGGGCCTTTTACACAATTTAATTCTGTATCCAATGATACATTCTGAGAAGGTTATATGATTATAAAATAAAATACTAAAAATATCCATTAGAACATTCTGTTTTGATTCCTTTCATTCTGCTCACTGCAATGTTCTCTCAAGGTTAGATTGTGGTTATACAATAGCCTAAAAATAACCATTAAAAAGCATTCTCTAGGTTCCCTTTAAATTATCACAAAGATATCCCTGCAGCGTTCAGGGAAGGTTCGTTTTTGGTTATAAAGTAAAACCTAAAAATAACCATTAGAGATGATGCTGTATGGATTCTCTTTAGGTTGTCACAAAGTCCATAATATTAACATACTAGACAAAAAAAAATTCAACAAATAAACATTCCTAGAAAAAGTGAACCATACAGGGGAACATATTGTGTTTGCTATCATCTCCCTCTTTTCCTGTCTGTCTGAGAAGTGACCTGCCATCAGTGGGCCGCTGTCAGCTCAAGGACGTCTTTCCACCCCACGTGCAGTTTTATTTCAAAAAATCAAAGCATATTGACTAAGAAAAATAATAACAGTAAAAAAAAATGTTCTCCCAGGGCCTGTCTGGTAATGGGGGTAAATCTGGCCCACTATCTTCACCTCGTCTAATTGCTTGCAGCATGACAATTGAAATAGAGAGAGAAGAAAATCTCAGTCTGTATTGATCACATATTGGCCTCTATTTCATCAAGCATCTCCTCGCTCTCCTCCTCGCATCCCCCAATTTACACCCTTGATTCGAGTTGCTGTGTGTGAGTGTGCCTGTGTGTGAGAATGTATGAGTATGACGAGTGTGTATGTGGGTGTGTTTGATCCTTGATCAATATCTGTCCCCTTGTGAGACCCTGTCTAGCCAGTTTCCTCCTGCTCTTCAGGAGTCTAATGAGTGGCCTTGTCGTGGTAGGACGGTGTCTTCGGCAAATGGCCAGGACCGTTACACTACCTAAGAGAGGGGGGGAGACCAGTGACCTTAGACCCTTTACCAAGGACAAAACCAAGATGTAGCATGTCTTAGAATGTATTTATACCATGCATCTACACAACGAAAGTAGGTTCCTCTTTGAGTAAAGCACATATTTTGAACTCAGATATAAAATAAAATATGATAAAATATTTGGGTCAGAAATATATTTCTTTTTTTCTTCTTCTTTTTTTATAAATCAATATATTTTTCAGCAGTGACTCAATCAAAAGTGACAGACATTTACAATGTTATAAAATATTTCTTTTTCAAATAAATGCAGATCTTTTAAACTTCCTATATAGTCTGTATATATTCATTAAAAAAAAAAAGTATTTCTATTTTGAGACTTTAAATGCGTTACTTTCCCATAATACTTTGCCACACGAACAGGTCAGAACTATTTAGTTATTCTGGGTTGCTACAATATATTTATATACTAGCATTTATTATTGCATTTGTTTGTGTGTGTCTTCCCTGTTATCATGTGATAGCATGCAGTGGATGAATGGATATCTAGCATCGTACTGTAAAGCTTGTATGGATACAACACTTTTTTCTCATCTGCTACCGTGCCAATTAAATACACTTGAATGTATACTTTTTCATACTACTTAGTGTCTGGGAAGCTGTAATCGCTAGATGGCTGCTGTTGCTTTATTGTCTTCATGGCTGTGAGATTGCCAGTGTGTGACATCAGTTGAGGAGCTAATGAAGGATACTTTAAAGCCAGCTTTTCTTTCTCCTCTATCCTCTATTTTTTTGGCCACTGACTCATTAAAGCTGGCCTATTCTTTAACCGTTGTCTTGATGCTGCTGCTGCTGCTGCTTCTTTTTTTCTTAAACATCCTCTGTGCCCTGGTTTGACTTTATGGTGTATCGCCTAAGCTGTTGGATTATCTTTATCCCGCACTTTCTCTCTCATTCTTTTTCTCTTTCATTTTGCCGGTGAGATCCAGGAATACATTTCTAATCAGATGTCAGGAAAAAAAAGGAAGAGAGAGAAAGATAGAAAGGAAAAGAATGACTAATTGAAGCGAGGGATTTCTCCTGATCTGTACTCGGTTGGCTGTACTTACAGCTCAGTCAACTTGCCCTTCATTTCCATGCCTTTATCTGAGAGCCGAAAGAAGAACGCTCGCCGTCTCTGGAACATTCTGCACTTTCACTGTTCACACTGATCCTACAGCTGTGAATGTCACCCGTACGCACAGACACAGATCTGTCTGCTTGAGTTGGTTTAAAGGGGACTTGAAAACACCATTTTCATTGCTCTTTTGAAATAAAAGAATTTGATGTGCACAAATGTAAAGATCACTCCCATGTCTGACCAGCCCATTTATGAAAACTAAGTAGCAAAAATGGCTTATTCAGAATTTTTTATCGTAGTGTCGCAATTATGGCCATGTTAAACAACCATCCATGTTAATACATACAGGCCTATTCAATATTTCATAACTTGGTCCATCCTAATTAACAATAATATCAAATAGTCTTAAAGGAACAGCAAAAATATGCATGAAATCATATTGTGATTATACAGTACAATGCAATGCAAAGACCAGCAGGCACAAAAATTACATCAAAGAAGCAAACATGATTTATGCTTTATTCTGAAGATTTTGTCTTCTGAAGTCATGTGACTGCTTTGTGTGACGAAAAGATAAAAAATAAATATTCTGTCATCATTTATTAACCAACATCTTACTCCAAACCTGTATGACTTACTTTCTACTGAAGAACAAACACGCACAAAACATTTTAAAGAACATTCTTATCCAAGCAACATTGGACACCACAAACCTTTGTTGGATGAAACATTTTTTCAGAATGTTTTCTTTTGTGCATATTTTAGTGTATATAATGAAAAAAAAAAAAAATAATAATAATAATAATTTCTTAAATGACTGAAAATGTTAAAATGCAGTATTATAATTGGTCTTTAGGGGGACAATACAACAAAAAATGCTAGATAAGGAAGATAGCAAGCAAGTTTGATAAGTAAAAAAAAGGGTGTTAAAAGCTTGGGCCTCCTGCAAGGGTGCCGTTTGGGTAGATTGTGCTGAGAGATGTAAATGGAAGTGAACAAGTGAAGGAGAGAAAACTACAGAGGAAGGTCTGGTCATTCCTTAGCTATGTGGTGGGTATAGAGAGGTCGGCCGGTCTCCTCTGATAAGGCAGTTCGTGGAAATCTGAAGGGGTTAGCCGTTTGTTGCTTTTTTCCCTTTTTTTCATTATTTCCTTCAGGGTAGTTACTCAAGAGGCCATGGTCAGGTACGACAGACTGATAAAGAAATAAGGGGTCTGATAAACGTGCGTGCAGAGGCCATGGGGAGTACAGTCGGGGAGGAGAGAAGCCGGCAGAATAAACAAAGCAGTGCCCTGCTCTCTGTTAAAGAGATTAATTGCAGTGGTGACACCTTTGCCATTGACTGGCATCAACAAGGAACTTGTCTTTGACTTTGTCTCATTGTGGGGAGGAGCAGCATGCGTGTTAGTTCATTGAGGAGCACTGTCTCACAGCACTGGGAGCAGATGCTGCTCATTGGCAGGCTTTCAAGCCTTTTTATGAATGTTAAAACTCACATATCAAAAGAGCCTCGCGACAGCTTGACAAGTCTTACAAAGGTCCCAGATATTAAAAATTAATATCTATTCATTATTGCCCACAGTTGATTCAAAGTCATGGTTGGATGCATGGAGGTTTCTCTCTAGCTGTTGGGAGGTTTCCAGGTAAAAGAAGAACAATTTATGCCTTTCAAAAGAGTGTTTTGATTAAAACAAGTAAGAATAATAATGTCAACAACAGTTTCCAAAACAGTCTTTCAAACAAATCTTAATTTATGCAAAGATCTTCTTTGGGTCCAGATCCATAAGCATTAAATATATGAATATTCCATTAAACACAAACACACACCCATATAAAAATATATATATATATTTGCTTTTCTAAACAATAATTTTCAACATGTTGGCTTCATATGCAATTTTAAGAAAGTTCACCCTCATGTCATTCCAAACTCATTCAGTCATTAATTTTCAGAAAACAAAAATCAACATATTTTTGATGAAATCTGTGAGCTTTCTGACCATGCACAAACAGCAACGCAACCGAGACGTTTTACAAATTTTTACGTTTTATGAAAATGCGTTTTGTGTGCAAAGGAAACCAAAATTACAGCTAAATTTTACGTTTTCTTCTTTTCGGTGTCAGACTGTGATGCAGATTCACAAGAGTACCACAATGCACATGCTTGTGGTGCTGCTGACGCAAGAGACAGTGTTCTGATCTTCTCTTGTAGTTCATCGTCTCTAAATTGTGGTTTGAATAAGTAAGGCTTGGCAAAGAAAAATTGCAAGCCATCCTTCCTGTCGAAATCTTCAGACATGTTTATACAGCATGTGCCATCTTCTGCTTGCAAACAAGGCGCAGTAATGCAGGTTCTATTGTTAAATAAAGTTATTTTTGCTTTCTTTGCACACATAAAGTATCTTAGTAACTTCATAAAATTTATGTCATATGGACTATACATTTTTTAACTACCTTTCTGGGCATTTAACATGGCAGTTGCATAGCTGTCTATGCATGTATGTCTATGCATCTATGTATTATTTTAAATTGTTTTCCTTAGAGGTTTAGAACAACACAAGGGTGAAAACTTTATGACAGAATTTTTCGGGTGAACTAACCCTTTAATGACTATAACAATTGTAAGTAAAAACACTTGATTTCAGCACATAATTTTGTTGGCCACACTAAATGAATTGCATATTTATTGTATTGTTCTTTTGAAACGTCTCACTCAGAAAGTAAAGCATGTCCTCAGGACATCTCTAAAGAAAAAAAAAACAAAAAAAACGACCAACATAATACAAAGAATGACTTATATCTTCCTTTTTTAATGCCCCATACTTTTCAGCAGCCTCTTAAAACACTTTCCCCTTATTAAATACTGTGGAGTCTGGTCGCTGCATGTGGTGTTTATTTTCACTCTCGGGCCTGTGAGAGAGTTGGGAGTCCGCTCTCACTCTGAGGGGGATGGTGTGGTCACAACCATGAGAGACTTTAGCCGAGAGGCTGTCTGTTTGATGGAACCACTGGCCCCTGTTTCCTTCCTTCCCTTTCAGGGCAGCTTGCACGGTCATATTGGCTCTTCTGCTCGATCTATCCCCCACTGCCAGCACCTCCTCTGGGGCCAGTTTCGTTTAAGCTGTCCTTTCGACACTTGGCTGAGCATGGTGGTCCGTGCAGACCCATCTAGTTCCTGATTCTCAGAAAAGAGAACACCTGTGTTACAATAAATGTCTCAAAATAAACCTCAGGCCCACCAGCCAGTATCAAATGCAAAACAGTTCCTGATCCGTGCGGCGGCTTCCTCCTAGAAAATGAAGGTCATGTTTTATGAGAAATGCGTGGCCTTAATATCCACCGCTAGAACTTCAAAATGTCTCCTTTGACATTGACGTATTTCGTGCTTGGTCTGGAAGTAAACCTCCAGATAAGGTCTTAAAGTGAACAGTGTCATTACAGACCTTTCACAAAGTCGTACTGAACCGCTTTTGCATCGCAAAACCCTCATAAGGGTAAGATTGCATTGAAAGTGCCTAATTAAATAAATATCAAATGTATTTATTGTTTTATAGTAGTAAATGTAAATGTCCGATTCCTCGCAGTATGGCTTCGAGCAAAAGCAATTGAGCGTTTAGGGCACTGGGGGCGGTGTGTAAATGTGTGTGAAGTTTCTTCTTTCTGGCCTCTGGAGTGTCACACACAGTCTTGAGGGCTGGTGGCTGGGTCTCTCAGCTTATATGTTCCTATAAGCACTCGCAGGCTATATCTTATCTGCTCTTATCGGTCCTCTGACTGTCCTCGGAACACTACGCCTGCTCCACCGGCCCCTTATCTGGCCCACCACCACACTCTCAGCCCCCGGCCACACTGACGCAGCACTACATGGGTGTTTGTGAGAGTGCATGTGTGTATTTGTACGTGTACACCGTTGACTCACAAGTAACAACAGAACGATAAGATATGGGATACATACTGTAGCTACATATCTTGAAGTGACCCCCAATTCACAAACACACACTCAGAGATGGAGACCTTAAACATATTTGATCATCTTAAGACACTTACTGGATTGGCTCAGCGGTGGAGGAAAACATGGGGAAAAAATTAACTCGTTTTAAAACATATGAGGTTACAAATATTGAAAACGTCCGCGTTCATTTACGAGAAGTCTACTTGTTCAAGGCCACATGTGGATAGTGTATGAGTCAAAGAGAAAATGTTGTTTTACTTCACACTATTGTTAGAACATTTCTGGATTTTTATGTTAATTGCATTAAAGAGATTAAAGTCCACCCAAAAACTTACAGTTTCACCTCATATTAAAATTTTTTGACAATACAATGGAAGTCAATGGGACTCGAAACAGTTTGGTTACCAACATGCGTTACAATATATTTTTTGTATTCCGCAGAAGAAGCAAAGTCAAATGAGTTTTGAACCACATGAGGATAAATAAATGAAGACAAAATAAACGCTTTTGAGAAACTAACCCTTTAGTGTTGATAATGTCACTTTAACATGAGATGGAGTTTGCATCAAATAAGTTTGATTTAATTGTCAAAGTTTTTCAAAAGGAATTGAAGCAGCCGTGTTTAAATATAACATTATATTTTTTTAATGAGACTTTTTTTCTTCATTACAATGTTAGGACAGTTGTATCATTTATTAAAATATTTATTTATCCCTCTCCAAAGACATCAAAATACTTTTTCTTTTAAAGAAACTGAAAACATGCGTACAATAGAAGAAGACAAATGTATTTTTTTAATAAATTCATATATAGGACCAAAACAGGCAAACAGACTCTATCATCACTTCCTCTGCACATAAAACAGAGGGCTGGAGGCTTCACACTTTCACAGTTCACAAGCCTCTCTGTTCCTCTGCACTATGGTTTACTCCAAACTGTGTCCATTTCACAAGAATAAATTACAGCAGCCTGTCGGCCTCTCCTCTCTCTCTTTTGTCTTTCTTTCTCTGTTCATCATTTTCTCCGAGCTACGTTAGCCACACTCTTTCCCAGAGGGAACGAGCACTGTCAGCTCTGTGGCCTCACATCTGGAGCTTCCTGCTGGGCTGGATCGGACTCTCCACCCTCCGGCCTCCCTCCCCTAAACCCTGCTCTCACTGCCACCGAGCTGGGCATTATCCTCCTCCCCAGCTTCGGAGTGCAGGCTGGCACTCCCTGCCGCCTTCTTGCCAAAGTCCCTTTCATTTAAATAAGATTAAACACAAATGTGGAGTGGGGGCACACACACTGGCTGGCCTGGGAGTTGAAGTGATGTTGCAGAGCACTAATCTATTCCATAGCCAATCTTTGCAACAGAGAGAGAGAGAAAGAGAGAGAGAGAAAGTACATCAAAAATAATTTCATTTAAAATATATTTTGACTTGTTTTCTAGTACAATGTCTAAATAGTCTTTGAAATAGTTAATAATTATGTCAGCTTTTATTCATTTGTCTTCTAACCTGTATGAGCTGTGTGGAGCACAAAAGGAAAAAAAAATAAATAAAATAATAATAATAATAACTAGAAGCGATGCACCAAAATTCCTGAAGAAATTTTGAAATGGGTGGTGAACCGTGGCAACGT
>JAUMHQ010000070.1:11622932-11635466 GCA_032361165.1 Enteromius paludinosus
AGAACAAGGCGTTTATAGATGTACTTGTAAACTGTTTACTAACGCATAACAATGGTTTATAAAGGATGAAATAAATGTTAACTAATGCTTAAGTAATCATTCATAGTGTGTAGTTATTATGATTAATCGTTTGATAGCACCTATATATATATCTATATATATATACACACACATATACAAAATACTGACAAAAACAAACAAAAATACTTGATGGAATACAAACACCAGAATGTTTCTACTGTCCCCAGAAGTGCATTTCATAGACACCAAATAATGTGGAAAATGCTAAAAACTGAAAGACAGTTGATAAGAGAAATCTGACTGGCAGACTGCAGGCTGGTGCTGTCGAGTCTGGCAGATAATGAATAAATTGTCGGAGTGCCTGAGATGCCTTCCAATAAGACCTTCAGCGCAGGTTGTGATTTCTGCTATGTGTGGAGTCAACCACCAGCTCTCTGAATGAGATCATGTACTGCGTTCCTAAAGTGAACATTTATAATTGTATCTGACTCTACGACTGAAAGCTGGGATGAACTGGTTCCTCTCACAGTCTGTTCCTCTGTGGATACACGGATAGTGAGTTTGCCTTATGTTAGCAGTTAGCGTTATACGGTTTAGCACACACCTCTCACTCACTTGGCCGTGGAGCAGCCAGACCTGTCCGTGGGCTTGGGGGAAACTCACAGCGCTATAGGACTGTTAAAAGTAGATAATTGGAAACAGGAGGAAGTCGTCCTTACAATAGGCATCTACCGACGCGCAGCTTGTTACCAAAAGTGCTTTAATTATTAATGTAGTTCCCTTCCCTGTTCGACACTCTGCCTTTGATATAAGGTTACTGCGCTTAGGGGTCCTGCTGAAGGACTAGGCTAAGCAGTCAAACCTTTTCAAGTCCTTCTTCTCTCTCTCTTGCCCAAACATGCACCCTGCCCTGTGTCTTTTCAGGAGCGAGGGCAATCAAGCACAGAAAACGCTCTCTTCACATCTCTTTTTGGCACCATCAGCACATTTTGTTTTTTTAGCCATTTAATTGGCCTTGCTTATCCAATTATTCCTCAGGTTACCCATCCTTTCTGTAAATTTAAGAGGAGATAGTGTAAATCGAACAGTGTTTGAGTGGAAGGTCATTGACGAGTATAGTGGGCCATCATTAGCAAAGGATGTTCAGGATGGGTTGAGGGAAGGCGTGTAATGCTCCCCTCAGTGGGAGGCTCAGGAAGAAGACTGAGAAAAAAATAATTATTGCATGCCTCCACTTTTAAAAACATTCCCAAGGTTTGTCAAGGTCACCAAGGGTCGAGAATAGGCTAGCTGTTGGGTTGTTTGTTTGGGCTTTATTTATTTTTCTTTGTAAGTTCACACATTGTTTAATGAATACATAGAGCATATGTAGACCATTTCGTTTGTATTTTTACATCCTTGTATCCATCCTGTAACATGGATTTAGTACTGTTGTTTTTTTCTTTTTGAGTAGTATAGCAAGTGCACACTGCAATTTCACACTGAAATGTCATGTTCCTACTCTGCAAAAAAAAAAAAGATTCAGATTTTAGTCAACTAAACACTGATACACCTGCGGGTGGGACATACCATTTTTTTTTAGGTCCATTATGCGTTATGTATAGCAGCATTCAAATTAAAGTCATTCTAATATGTCCAAAATGTTGCATTTTAAAATGTATAGTCACATTTAAATCTTAATAAAAAAATTCACCACATTCAATAATAATAATTAAACCAGTTGTGGGGCAGAGACCCACAGGGTGGCAAAGGAAGACTTAAAATTATTTCAATTACTATATTTAAATAATAATAATAGTAATAATATACACACACTACTGGAATGCAAGTGAACTAAAATTATTTCAATTAGAGGTAGCACTTTAATATGAGATCAATTCTCTTTGTTAACTAGTTGCTTATTAATAGTACATATAATATGTTTTAATAGTACTTCTAATATTCTGCATGACTCTATAATTCTAACCAATATCTAAACTAAACTACCTTGCCAACCATTAATAAGCAGCAAAATGGGAGTTTATTAAGGCACAAATGGTACAGTAATGACTTGTTAATAGCAGGAACTGGACCTTAAAATAAAGTGTGACCAGTGTCAATTTATGTTGACATTAAATGATAAGTTATTTATTGTTATTTTAATATCATGTTACATAGGGAGTGTCAAAAGGAATGTGAAGCAGTTATGTAAATAATAACATACATTTAAATGGATCATTGCATTTAAGACTGAAAATATCTACAGACTCTATAATCTCTGAAACACTGCCATCTCCTAGACTTCATAGCTTGTAATTTCAGCTACAGCGTATGCATTTCTGTTTATGATCGTGCCTTTTTATGATGCATATGTGTGAATCCATAACATGCATTTTTCCGATTTTTTCTAGTGTTGTTGCTAAAGTAAATGTGCTAAATGTGCAGCCTCATCAATCCTTGAATCTTTTGTTGATTTCTATGTTGTTGCTGATTTCTCTTGTGAATGTGAGCATGTGGCACTGCTTTACATAACTTAATAATAATGAGTTCTGTATCTGCAGTTAGTGTAACTGCAGGGTTGCGTACGATTACATGTGTGGAGTTTTGCAGTTGTGCTGCACATGCTTGTGAATGCACAGAGGAGTCTGGGAAGGATTGTGCAGGGAGGTGCCATGCTGTGCCGTGTCTGTCTCTCCGTGGGCTGTGTTGTATGCAGGCCCATGCACAGCACCCTGTCAGTCAAGGTGGGGATCAGCTGTGGCCTGGGATGGGAGCATTAGCCCCCCGTGGTGCTCCCTCTCTGTGCCCCCTCCCCATCCTGCCCGATTTCCACCCTGTGCGCTTCCCGGAGCGTGGCCATGCTCCTACCTGTCTGCTTAATCTGGGATTTTCTCAAGATAATGCTGTTATTTCAGGCCAGTAGCAGGATTTCCCGCAAGAAAGGCCCAGTTCAGCCCTTTTTTTCTTCTGCCTAAATGTCATCTATTGTGCTGAGATATACAAGGGATTTTGTGGTGAGCGGGGCATGAGAAGAATTTTGACAGCATTTTAATATCCGTTATGATTGTTGTAAGACATCTCTGTTCTTTAAAACTCATTGGGAAGAGTCTATAGTATAGTCACAATAAAGCTCTGTTATCTCTAATCGAGTCAGAGATCACAGCAGATGAACTAGGATAGATCGTTCAATAATGAACAGCAAAGGAGGAATATTACGGTCTTTGTACAGATGTTTTCTAACCACAGGCCAGCATTGTGCGTATTACTGTAGACAGGCAGCTTTCGACACTATGGATTATGATAGCTGTCTTTATGTGTGCCATAGTGCATATACTAGATTAGATTTTCATTAGTAAAATCAAGGAAGAGCTATGGAAGAGTTTTCTGGATCTCAGACTAGCTGAGAAAGTGTAAAAGTAAACAAGCAAGCTGCTCACTCTAAAAAATGCTGATAAAACATACATTTATATACAGATTTTGATGTAAACTAAACATTAATTTAAAATAAACAAACATGGATTAAATAGATTCATAAATACTGTAAAAATATTTTTTCTTCATTTTAAGTTCATAATCTATTATCTATTGTTAAGGATTTGAACTTTATTGTAAAGTATTTCTACTGGAACATTTTTAGGAAATTCACACTAAATGGAAATATATATATATTTAGTAAGAAGACATTATTAGCATTTTGTAGCATAAAATACCGGGTAACGCTTTAGATTACAACCTGCAACGTGCCGAACAATATGCAACCTTTGGGGAATAAGGGGGTAATAACCTGCGAAATTATACTGTTACACCTATTCTGAAATTAAGTGGTATGTATAACACACTTACCAAACATGTACAGCCGTACGTATGTGTAGGTAAACAGAAACAATGTGCAAAGTTTAGAGGGATACGGAGGTAATGATTGGAAAATTAAAAGTAGTTATACTGTTAGTATATTTCATAAGGTGTAACTATTCTAAGACTAAAATTTGACCAGTTTATACCGTGTGCTAGTGTTTCAGTGATCATGGGAGATTAATGTGTGGAGATTAATATGTGGAAATAATGTTATAAATTTCTGCTATGATTTGGTTTAGAAATTTCCATTTAAAATTTTACCCGATGAAAGAGCATTGGATATATTCATCTCAGGAGAGAGTCCATCAGCAGCATTGTACCGTCAGTACAGTGCAGTACAGTTGAAAATTAGATGACGCCACACAGTAACTACACGTAACAAGAGGGTAACATTTTTTTGCATAGTAGTTAAGAAAAACTAGTAGTACATTTTATTCTATTTATTCTATTTGCCTCAAACCACATTTGCACCAACAGCACTACAGCTATCAAAAAAAACCCCAATGATACTGTAAATATTCACGTGTTGTTATATTTATATGTTTAACTTGGGAGCAGCTGGAAACTGCTGTACTGACGGTACAATGCTGCTGACTGTAGGTCCCCTTTAGTTATAAAATACTTACAGTATAATTTTGCAGGTTATTACCCCATTATTGTTCCCTTATATCTACGAGTAGGTACTGTGGAGGTACCATATAGTTACAAAATAGGTACGCTATAAATTCTGTGTACAGTAATCACGCGGCACATTGCAGGTTGTAATCTAAAGCGTTACCAAATACTGTGAAAAAAATATATAACACATAGATTTCCAGATAGTCATAAAACATGTTTTTGAGATAATCTGATTTTTTGCAAGAATTAAATTTACTTTGAATGGAAACACAGTTTCACTAATACAATACAACTGGACGTCTCTGAAACAGCTGGATATGGAATGAATTTTTAATCAGTGTTTATAGCTCTCCAGCTCTGCTGAAGTAGTCCAGTAAATGAGGATAAGTGCAGGCTTGTGTGTGCACCCACTTGCGTGTGTGTAGGTCCTTTAGTAATAAGGCTGCTGTTTCTTTATGAATGAACCTTCCCTTTCATGTTTGTTTGAATGCCACATGGTTGACCACAAAACAGAACCCTCAAATCTTTTAAATAAACAGAAAGATTACAGTTTTGCTGTTGCCTTTGAAATGGTTTTGGAATGCAAATCCAGTCAGAAGGTCCGGCTGCGGTTATGTGCCTTAATAGGTTATAGTTTTAGCTATAGCTGATTATTTTCCATTTATATACATTCATTTGAAAACGTCAGTTGGTTAACTCAAAAGAGGAATTCCAGAAAAGCCAAACAGGTAACCACATAATGACAGCCAAAAGGTTTTTTAAAAACAGACCACAGTGAAACAATAAAATAGAAGAGAACTAAGGAAGTATAGGATTCCTCCAGGAACGCTAATGGCATCATAAGATATAGATCAGATTCATACCGCTCTGACCGTGTCACAGTGCATACTTGCAAATCATTGTCTGCACATCTTCAGAGTAATAATGGAAACCAATGTGAAAATGAAGTCTCCAGCTATTCAGTACTGAGCACATAGCGTTTTGTACAAGCTAACTGTAAATTACAAACTAGATTCCAGTGGTGTTTCCCCCCCCCCAACCTTCTCACAAATTTTGGTCTGTGTCCAGCCTCTGGGTTTGAAATCTGTGATTAGTGCAATGGGCAGGCCTTCGTACTCTTAGGCCAGATTTAAGGCAATATTTAATGGCAGTTTGTGATCATGAAAAGCCAGATTTCAACCAGATGTTTTGGAGAGAAAAAAAAAAACGAAAGAAAAGGAAATCCAGATTTACCCAGATTTGAACCTTTGGCCCTTCGTACTAAAATTACACAAAGAATAAATGACGACTAACCAGCAGCAGTTGGGGACGACTCCTGGATGTTTACACTCGCAGCTTCATACAGATGGACTGTTAGCTGCAGTGTGTGAATAAATGCAGTTCACTGCAAGCAAAAATGATTATAATTAAAAAAAAGAGAGAAGTATATGATTTCAGCACATGCCAACTGCTCCTTGCATAGGAGCGACAGATTGTTCCAAACCAATTAGAGCTTCTTTTGTTTAGCTCAAGTTAAACACACAATCCTCCAAAGAAAGCAAGCGTCTTTTGATTCCTTTTGAGCGCTGACGGAGGTGGCTGCAGACGGCTCGCCGCACAAAGAGAGGTGCGGTAACGATGCGCCAGGCTCTGCCCAGATGGCTCAGAGGCACTGCGACCTTGTTAGCACCTGCTCTGCGGGCCCTTTGTGTGGGCATGGCCATGGGCACAGAGACGGGCACGCACCACAGACTCCGCTCCTCCCAAACCTCCTTCAGCTCTAATGAAGCGGCAGCTCTGCCCATCATCACTACCACCCTCATTCCCTCGCATTACCCACCAGGACAATCCCCCCCCCAACCCCAAAAAAATGGTGGAGAACGGCAAAGACGTGATTTAAAATGAATCAACCATCTCAGGGCCCCCGAAATGTCATTATAATTAGGTATGTAAATCTTCTTATCATCCCCCTGTGCCATGTATTAGAACGACTGCTATAAGCCCTAAGGTTGCCCTAAAAATATTCAATTAATAAATGACTGGGTTTTGATGAACTTTGATTGTTTTGGGCCGTCTTCCAAGTTTACCTTATCAGGAAATGTCACCTTGATCCGGGTCTCAGTGGTCTGCTAAATGGTGTCACAACATCCACCCCATCCTCTTTATTTCTGTTTTAAAGCGCTCTTTGTATCGCCGGATTAACCACAGCTCAACTTTTTGGACTTAAATCAAAATCATTATGATGGAATGGTGTTGTCTGAAATGCTACAGACGTATCTAGTTGACCCCGTGGCTACCATTGAACTCGCAAGGGCGCACATGAAACTCCACGTGCAAACATGTATGCAGACTCAAAAAAAGACATTCAAAAAGAAGATAGGCCTTCAAGAGTGCCAGCCAGAAAAAAAGCAAGTCAGCTGCAAAGAAACGAACAAATGAAAGCCCAGAGTGGTGGAGCTAATGCGCAAACTTGTTTCTGTCCTCTACGGCTCCATCATTTATTCAGGAGGTAGAGCGCAAGACGGCCGACTCGCATTTGCTTGATACTCAATTATACATTAGTGTACATCACTTGGCAATCTGTTCATATCAATTTAATTGGATTTTAATATTGCCTCTGATCTTGTTGTCCAATTAACAGTACTGGCTGGCAATAAAGCAGAACCACACACTCTGTGACACCTTTGATCCCCGCCATATGGAGCTACTCCATTGATTACCACATTTTCTGAAATTTCACTCTCTCAATATGGCCCGTGATGAATGGAAGAAAATGCACATCCCCGACGTGATAAAAATTTCACTTCCACTTGCAACTTCATTTATTTTGTTGACATCCTGCACTGATTAAAAACAATAAAAAAGGAGAGCCATGCCCTGAATATGGTATGCAAATAGAGCCCTGGGCAGGCATCTTGTGATGCCAGGGGACTGTTGCAGTCACTGGCTTGGCATCGCCTCAAGAATTCCCTTAAAGTGGCAGCACCTTTTTTCCCAAAGACTCTGAGAAACGCTTCTCTCGTAATGGCTGTCACAACACCGCGCGGGTGGGGAGGAGAAGAAAAGCGATTTGGAGATCATTTTCTCTTTACATATGGGAAAAAAAACTCCACTTGCATTCATTTTTCATAAGGGCTTACATAATTTCAGAGCAGCATCGCACAAAAGATTAAAAAATGGAAATGGGGAGAAACGGTTCCTGTAGCAACTGTTTATTCTGTTCTCGTATTACCACCCAAAGACAGCTGCCATAAAGCGAGAGCCGTTTTACCTCTCTTTACATGCTCAGGGCAAGTAAGGGGCAAAAACGAAGCGTGTAACATAGACACATGCAGGGGTGCAATCAGAGCGGAGGAGGAGTGCACAGGGCACTGACCCACTTCAGGTAAAAGCTCACTGGAGTCACCAAGAGAAGATGTTCTTGAAGATGACTCTTCTGCTGTTCTTTTTTATTCTTTTATCTCTTTGCCTCTCCTGTCCTCTCAGTTGTCTACTCCAACTTGGGTCCATTGCAGTGCTCATCCCAAAATAACTCTACCTGAGATTTTTGCTGTTGTTTTTTGCTCCTTGTTATAAATGTGAAGTAAATATAGGGATGCATCAAATCCACTTTTCATAAATAAATAAAACTGGTATATAATATAATGATATGTCTCAGAAGCGTAGTCTTTTTAACATGAAACATTTATAATAAAAATATGAAATGCAACATTAGAATTCTATTGTACAACAATAACGTGTTTGTTAATGACTAACACTAAAAACCTATATTTTGGCCGGGAGGTTGTCATTTATACTATAACGTGAAGCAAACTGCACCGCAGATATAAAGTAGATCTCATAACTGTATCGCTGGCTTTAGCAGCAGTCTTGGAAGATAATGCATTAATCCTATGAACTGTTTATGATATGTATATCTTTATGGAGCATTCAAAGTTGACACTGACAACCAGTCCATATAAAAAGGTCACTATTGATACAGATTCAGGTATCAGACTGTGGCCTCTTTAAATCAATATCCCTTTTCTGCAGAAAACTTTCTGTTTTTGTTGAAAAATAGATAATAAATAAAATAAAAATAGTTTCTGTTTGTCAGAACAAAATTTTTTAAAATTTGTCAAATAAAGAGAAAATGATGAATGAAAACAAGATAAACTGTAGAAATTGTTGAGATATAAATGTTGAGGAAATTAATCTAATACAGTTTGACAAATTAATGTACTTCAATAACCCAAATAAATAAATAATATTATTTTGTATCATGTGCTGAAAGGCTTCACTCTGTCGTCACACTTTTCTGTAATTCACCCTTCTTCTCACCTATTTCACGTGCTGTATTACTGTCACTCCTTCAGCATTACAAACTGACTATGCTTTCTTCTTTTCCCCCTCCTTCTCTCTGTCTGTCTCCTACACAAGTATAAAAAGCACTGTTGAGTAGTGGCCTATCATTAGAATAATTAATTGTTCAATGATGTGGCATTTTCAGCAAGAAGTACTCCAACGGATGCTGTAAGACAGGCATTAAAAGAAGTGAAGTCAGCAGCAAGAAGGGGGGCTGCATTTGTTTTCAACTAGTCAGAATAATTTATTTCCCCCGCCTAATCCCCCCCCCCCATTTTGTACAAAAAAACAAACATCAGAAATGTATATATAAACATGAATAATTACCTGTATACAGAAAATGTAATTGTACAAACACACACACACACACACACACACACACACACATATATATTTAAATCTCTCTCTATATGTGAATATTTAAGTGTGTGTGAGAAATAGATTACACTGAATAACTACATGAAGTAAAAAAAAGGCCAGCTAAAAAAGAAAGAATCTGTTACACGTCATAAATGGTTTCTTGACCATTAGCACTTTTTCCTGCATCACAGCTATTCCTAGGGCATATTAAATCAGCGATGGTGCGTGTGTGTGTGTGGGGGGGCCATAGTAGGACATCTGCGCCTGCCAGATAATTCAGTTAATTTCTATTCCCTTGAACCTGGAGGTGTTAATTTGGAAGCAAGGCAGCCGAGTCTGAAGAATGCCAATACGTCATTTGAATGATTAATGCAGTCGGGGGAATTGGGGGCCTTTGTTTACTCTTTCATTTTGACATGGCAAAGCAAGGAGGTGCGGTGCATGGCGCTCAGAGTTAAGGGCAACTTCTGTGGGCGTCCTGGGCTTAGCGTGCAGGAGTTTGTGTGCACATGCATGCAGAGAAGACCTGACTACAATGTTGGGATATAGAAGGGTGAAACACTCTCTGCATTTAGTGTCTGCTAGTCAGAACAATCAAACATGACATAAACACACTATGTGCCAAAATATGAAGGGCTGTCACAGGTAAATCACACACTCATGCTCAAAAAAGGAGTAAGTGTGTTTTTAACTGTTGGCTAAATTAACCCTGTAATTGTTTATTTTAACAAAAAAAGATTGTTTATAAAAAGTGGTATTTGTGCAGTTTTATTTGTAAAGAGTTGCTAACACTTTACACTTGTTAATATTAATTAACTAAATTTGTTTTACTCACAAAACTTCATTTTAAGATATCCTTGTCACAGTTTCATTACACAAATAAGAATTGAGTAACATTAAATCACACGTACTTACTATATGGTTAGGATTAAGGTTAGTTCATGGTTAAGGTGCTGGCAATTCTACACAATATCAGTCTCAGTTAATGTTAATTTCAACATTTTTGAATGCATTATTAAAATTAAAATCAAACAATATTGGTTAATGGACTTACATGAACAAACAATGAACATTTGCATTTTTAACTAACTAATTCACAAAAAGTTAATGAATACTGTAACAAATATAATTCTCACTGTTGCATTAACAACCATTAACTAATTATTTTTTATAGTAAATTGTTGTCAAACACACAAAAAAGGTGAAAACATGAATTTATATGTTAAAGGGGTCATACAAAGGCAATTTTCCACAAGCTAATATGATTCTTTAGGATATTAATGTAAGGTTTGTAATATAGTTCGTTTTAAAATTTCTCAAAGATAGTGTAAAACAATGCTAATTTTACCCTGTCAAAAACAGCTCTATAGAGATCACTCTGTTCTGTGTACTTCCCCTTTAAATCTTCACAAGCTCAGTTAACCCCACCCCCTCTTTGCCGAGGCACTATCGGAGGATCTTTTTTAGCCGTATTCATAGAGAAACTTGCCAATTAGCACATTAGTAGGAAAGGCGATTTGCAAAGATTAATTAAGACACTATACTCACTGCTTCTGTAGGTGAGGCTGGATCATGAATGATTCACGCGAACATGAACGCATTTTGGTTGATCAAGGGCGCATTTCTCTTCAGAGCCAAAGGTAACGTTAATCCTCAGATGTCGGGGGTAAATGACTACTGCTATGAACAACAAAACACCTCAATCTCTTAGGAGTCTTGCTTGTCTCTGCGTCTCGGTCTGATGACGGCTCACTCAGGGCGGGTCTGAGGTAAAACACCAGTTCAGTCTGTGGGACACGCTGCTGTCAATCAACTATTGTGGGAGTGGCCTCTGTCGGTGTGACGCCACACAGACATGCATTTGAGAATGGCTTGATTTCAGAAGGGGCAACTTATTCTTCTTTTAATTAAATAAAACTACTTGTGGATCTTTATCATTGTAGGATGGTTGTGTCTCCCAACACACATTTCAGTCCAAACTGCTTGAAAAAGTGCATGTACCACTGTATGACCCCTTTAATTAATATTTTTATTTAAATAGCCTATCTAATAACCTTGTTATTGAGAATGGCCATAACTGCTTTTAGATGACCTTTTTATATTTTGTTCATTTCTTGGGATTCAGTTTTGTTTTTCAGTATAATTAAATGAAAAAAGCATTGTGTCTACAGGGAATAAATTGCAGCGTATTGAAGCTTTAGTCCGGGTTCAGGCGAATGACACACTCTCTTAGTCATTTGCCAGGCAGTAAGCGGGCAGGGTGTGCCAGACGTGTCCCTGAGCAGTGGGACTTGGCTGGGCTGCCAGCTGCCCCTGCAGGCCCCGCGATGCAGCCCTGCCCAAGGTGAGATGAACTCATCTTGAGAGAGCTGACTGGCACGGGCATGCTCTGCTGGCCAGAGAACAGGCAGGTGTCCCCGTCCCATTCCCTTCTTCCTCACTTCTCATGCCCAACGAAGTGCAGCAAGCTCTGACGGATATCCTGTCGGCTTTCCCTTTGAGCCTAGTATCTCTCTCTCTCTTTTTCTGTGGCTCCTGCGCACTCGCTCGCTTTCTTTTTTCCCAGCCCCATCACTTATTCATGGAACAGGTTCAACTCCCAGCACTGATGTCTGGAAACGACGCGTGGACACAGAAGTGACAGTGGGTGGTTTCGAGAGAGGCCAGCGTGGATAATAGCAGCCGGGAGACAGAGATAAAAAGGCTGGATGATATTAGAGATGCCGAGGTTAATTCTCAGAGTTAACAAATGTACATTTCTACAGTATGTGCTTCAGAATGTATCTAATAAAATGTCAAAATGTAAGTGTGTTAAGAACTTGAAGCTTTTAAATAAAAATTACAAAAGAATATGACGACCTTTAATAAATATGTGTAATGCTAATTACTGTATCATTTTTCAAATGTTTAAATTGTTGTATTTCTTTAAGGTTTACTACTTAAATGTCTTGTTCTCGCTCTCATGGCCATTGCTTTTAATCATATTTTTAATTAAAACACGTAATTATTCATTTACGCAAGAAAACAAACAAACAAACAAAATAACATGATAACATAATTTGATGTGTTTTGTTGGTAAAATGATGTTGGTCTCTCCATAGGCATTATGGTGTTTCTACTGTACAGACTGTATGTGGTATTGTCCTACACTGACCCTACACCTAAACCTACCCCTTACAGAAAACTGTGTGCATCTTTAGATTTTCAAAAAAACATAATTCTGTATGTTTTTTAAGCCTTTTGAATCACGGGGACACTGAAAATGTCCTCATAAATCACCTTCATATTGTAATTGGGGCAGTTGTGGCCTAATGGATAGAGAGTCGGACCTGTAACCCAAAGGTCGTGGGTTCGAGTCCCAGATCCGGCAGGGATTGT
>JAUMHQ010000070.1:11651147-11661253 GCA_032361165.1 Enteromius paludinosus
ACACACACACACACACACACACACACACACACACACACACACACACACACACACACACACACACACACACACACTTACACATCAGCAGGAAAAAACGTATAAACCAAGTTATTCAAAGCAGGCAGATCATATTAAGACAACTTATCTCAATGAGTAATTGCATATGCCTTAGATTAAAAACCTGTAATTCTAGGATATAATTATTTTATAGGACTGTAAGAATGGCAGCTAAGTGAATGAAGGGAGCAGAATGAAGATTTCATCCAGCCAGCTGTAATAAAGGTGCGATTCCACAGAGATATCCACAGTATATCCTGGAAATATAAGATATCTTAATTCATTACTCTCTGGGAGTTGGCGGGAATTAAATATTATAAAGGATGGAAATAAACTGTAAATGTGAGACATTTCTTTGACTGAAAATTATATATATATATATAGATATGAAGATTCATAAATTACAGTTAAACTGCTTACTTACAAAACCTTTATTTGTTTCACACTTTCTAAAACCTAGCACTCAAATATCAGACCAAAACCGTACACTATTTGTATTCTATTCTATTTCTATTATTGTTATTGTTTTTTATTACTATTATTTGCTATCATCTTCATCTACAAAGTGTGTTTTCTAGGTGTGAGAGTGTGAGGTTGACTGCCCTGGGGGCCTGCAGAAACATATGGCCAATCTTCCCTGGTCACCATTGTCACTTTTATCTTCCGCTCCACTGTTTGATGTCAAATTAGTCCAGGAATAACTAATTCTTTATTCTTCTGAATCTGGCACACTGAGGGAACTTTGTTGTAGTCCTGGGAGGCAAACAATGCTTGGAGGAGTTAAACCTAATGAAAGCCTTTGATCCTGCAAGATATTAGAGAGAACGCAAGAGGAGGGAACACAGTCAAGTTGCTGAAAATCCGACTTGAAATCGAAATGCAAATGATATTGAAATGTGGGGATTTCGCCTTTCTCTCTCTCCTTTTTTTCATAATTAATAATTCCAGTTTTGTTTGTATTAGTTGTAACCTACTAAAGTATAAAGGCTTTTCTCACAGGAGTGGTACTCCATATTTATACCACTGACAGTGCTATTTTCAAGCTGCACAAATTAAAATGTCATAATGCTAAATTATAAATACGCAGACCAAGAACCAGGGGAGGGAGAGAAAGAAGGAAAGACAATCTGAAAGAGTAGAGGGAGGTTTTGTTTTTGTGTGTGTTTGTTTTGTGAGGATGCTAAGTCCTCTCTGCTTCTTATTTTAATATGCTAGTTTTCCCTAAAGCAAAGGGGGTGTGCTAGTCTCGTCTGAGAGGCTGTCTAATGACTGCTTTGTTAGGCTGTCAGAGTTTGTGATGAGAAGAGTAGAGAGGCAGCTGACCCCAGTGTTCAGGATGTGACAGTAAACATATGTCACCAGAAAGTGTTCACAGTGGCAAACGCTGAGGATAATGGGACGCTGTGATGCTTGTGCACACAAGTTTTCTGCAGCATCTACCACAGGACATGAACAGCACCATTTGTTTTTTGGATTATGGTTGACACTGCTGTGAGATTGTGGACACATAAGAATTTAAACATCTCTGAGAGACATGGCAAAACATATTATATAAAGCTAAAGAAAGGACCCTCAAATATGATGATGATTCCCTTTCAAATACATAATTATATTTATAATGTATAGGAAAAATATTAAGACTCTTATTATAGAGTTATATTTTTAAAGACAGAGTCATGTTGTTTTCTCAGTTGACTTTTTATTGTCAATATATCAGTTTCATTTTATGAATAATGGAACACTTGCACAGTTGTTTTGCATACCGACTTTTTTTGGGGCAGTCGTGGCCTAATGGATAGGGAGTAGGACTTGTAACCCGAAGTTCGCAGGTTCGAGTCCCAGGGCCAGCAGGGATTGTAGGTGGGAGGAGTGAATATCCAGCACTCTCTCCACCTTCAATACCACGAGCAAGACCTGTTCCCCCAAGTATATGTGTGTTTGCTGCTGTGTGTGTGCACTTTGGATGGGTTAAATGCAGAGCACAAATTCCAAGTATGGTTCATCACCATACCTGGCCACAAGTCACTTCCCTTATATATATATATATATTTATAAACAGCACAACGTAGGGCTATAAGTTAAATTAAATGCAAATTAGAAATGTTCCCTTGGTATCCAGAAGAAGCAAGTTTAAAGTTAAATTTATATTTTAAATCAGATAAAATTAATTAATTAATTAATCAATTTACTTAACTATATAAATAACAAAAAAAATATGTTTTTTAGAAATTATTTATGTTAACAGCATATCTTTTTTCAAATTAGAGCAATTTTTACATGTATTAAAGCAAAAAGTAACATTTACAAGTATTGACTTTTTACAATATGATTTCCAACTTCAGATAAAACAGTATTATTATACTATTTTTTAAGGTTTTTTTTATTATAATAATAATTAATAATAATAATTTTCACAATAAATATCTTTAAAATAACTTACGTCCCCTATTTGAAATCACAGGTATTTGGATTAGACCTATGCGAGATCAGTATTCCAGTCAAAGTGCAGTGAAACACCTTTTGTACACCTTTTGTACAGGTGTTTGCTGAAGTACTTGATTCCAAGGTTTGATTGGTCAGGCCTGCCCCGAGGACTCAGCATGCTGGACTGATAAAGTACAGGCCTGTTGCCCAGAGGTTGTTGAGAATGGGCTCCGCCGCCCCCCCTCCCCATCCACTCGTTTCATTCCTTCCCCTCAGTTTCTCTGCCTCAATCTCAAGCAAAGCAAATAAAGAGATGTTGAGGAGGTGGCAGGGTGGCAGGCCCCCCAAATGTAAAGTGTGCGCAATCACTCAGATACAAGTGGCACCGCTAAAAATTGCCGTCATACATCAGCTTATGGTTTACAGGCGCTGACAGAAAGGACGTTGAAAGGTCAGAAGGAAAAACATATAGATGTGTCACAGCCTGCGCTCAGGGCAGCAGGACCGCAGGATGATGGGAAGTGTGATGGGCTCTGGAGGGACTGAAGAAGTGCTTGATGGGGCAGGATTTGTTTCTCTCTCTCTCTTCTGTTTTTCTGTTTGTTCCCTTGTAAAGGGAAAGCGGCGTGCAGGCGTCAGCACCGGAGACCAGGTACAGTTGGGCTGTAACCTCTCTCGCCGACCCCTCGTGACAAGACAGATAGCTCCATTCATCTGCAGCTGAGCAGCAGCGCGGCGCTGCATTTTTCACCCCCAGCCCAGGATGGATCTGCTCGCCAGGAGGAATGTCACCAGCCTGAATGCCCTGATCTGTCACAAGTCCACCATCTTCACCCGAATCACAGCACCGCAGACAGTTCGAGAGGGAAGCGGAGGAGAGATAGAGACGAGCAGTCAGACGTTGACCATTTACCAGAGAACAACAGATCATGCAAAGCATATAAACAATGGTCTGCTTTTAGCAACTACGCATTTCTCAAACCTAAAAGGAGAGAACTGCTTCCAATCAGTGACAATGTTGATAAAACATATTGTGGAAAATGCTATTGAGCTCCAGTGAAGGACAGTGAAGTGATGGAGAATTTATCGAGGCTGGTTTTATCCCGCAATCTGCGCAACGGCTTCCATATTGATCACTGTTTACAGATATAATCACTTTCAGATTCATTCTTCATCAGTACAGCCTCCTATATCGATTCGGTTTTACTCATGTCTCTCCATAAAGGCCCTGCGTAAGTGCATAACCCAGGGAGAGAATGTGTGTGTGTGGCTTATATTTACGTATGTGTGTGTGTTCATTCAGGCTGTAATTCTGTTACGTTTTATGAGATATCGCTCTTTGTTTGTGTACAGTGCAGCACAAAGGTCTCCTCTGCAGGAAATAAACCCACTTGAGAAGATAAAATGTGATGGAAAAAACAAGCAGTAGTGATGTTAAGTACAAAATCATAACAATCAGAACATACAACTGAATTGAACTGAACTGAACTGAGAGATGCTTATAACGCACACTAAAATTGGAGAGAGAAGTGAGTTACTTATACATGAGTGTTCTCTTTTTCGTCTTTCCTTTTTTATCACTCCATTTCTATCTTATAGGGTGTGAGCTGTCCTCACTATACTGAGCTGACCTACAACTATATCTACATTGAATGTATTTTTAAGCATTCTGTCCACAAACATTAATGAATTATGATGAAATATCTAAAAGCAAACAAAAATTCTATAGCATTTCAAGCATTATCTACATTGAAACACCGTGTGTCTGAACAAAATGCATAAAAAACTAAAACTTCCAGGCACAATAAACGTTTTTATTGTACACAAACATTCAAAAAATTTCTTTTCTAGTTAAAAGAGTTATGAATTACTTGAAATTACTGCTTTAATTCTACATTTGGATTCAAATTCTGAATCCTGTTTGCTACCTCAATTCATATTCAGGATTTAAAACATATTCTCAGTTTATCTGCTAATTTCTCTCACTGACACACACAGAGTTTTGAACATAAACTCACATTCAGCCAATCGTATGATTCCTTGATTGGATCCACCAGAGTCCTTAATTGCTGCTGGGACACAGGTGGACAAGAGAAGACAAAAAGAGACAGTAATAGTGGGTAGAAAAAGAGGCTGTTTGATATAGACAGCCCTCATACTTATTTTTTTTTTCCTTAACGGGGCCTGTCTGTCATGTGCTTCTGCTCCATCTGTGCTGTTGTTATGTGGGGTTTTATGTCCCCTGTGAATATTTGGCTATCTCTCTCATAAAATGCACTTTGTGCTTGTACTGGTTCATTAACCGGATGAGCTGCATGAACAATGAGTAGAGGACAGCAAAGGAGAAAGGAGAGGAGAAAAGAGAAGAGGACACTGTGCAAAGACATAACACTGATTTCAATCCACACGAGAAAAAGCTGTGTGATGTCGCTGAGGCCACATCTGGAGGCAGAGCGGGGCAGCGGTGCAAGAGCTGAGCTCAGGCTGGGCTTCACTGGACCACAAGCACATGCCCATTTTCTGCCCCGTTGAGGACTCCTGGAGGAGGAGCAATGTACTCTTGCTTCCCGGCACACACATACACAGCCTCTCCGGTCTCCACGATGGCTGTTTCGAACATCTCTGCCCTCCAGGCAATATAACTCTCTGTCCCTAGCCTGCAGATCAAGTGTGTGATGAGTGTGTTTATTGTTGAACATGTATGTTCTTTTTTAAAGCCCCCCCCCCCCCACGTAAGGGTTGTACAACATTAAAGTGTTCATAATAATTTTATTTTTTTTGCCACAGTCCACAGTCCATCAAATCAGAATGACATGAATTGAACAAATTGCAATTATAAATAACCATAAGGTAAATTAATAAACAAATAGATAAATATTGAAAATGCTGTTTGTCCTTACATCTGTACTATGTTCTAACATTCAAAATCCAATGCCTTTAAATTTTGTAATAATTTAAACTTTACAATAGCTTTGTCAACAATGTTTAAAGTTGGAATTTAGTTAGAATGCAATACAATTTAAATATGATATAAAAAAACAAAAATAGACAAAAAATGACCTGGCAAATTAAATAATAAGTACTACAGTATTAAAATTAAAGTACTAAATTGAAGTACTTAAATGACTAAATCTACAGCTACAGCTGAAATAAATTAAACTAAAGGTAAATATAAATATAAAAATAATAAAAATGACACATGAAAATAACAAAATTACTAAAAGTATTATTATTAATATTTAATGCATTATATATTAAAACATTACACTGAAATAAAATAGAATACTATTAAAATAAATGAAAATATTCAAACTGAATTTACAAAAATAAAAACCTTTCAAAATATTGATAAATACTATTTAAGAGTATATAAATAATGTTAACTCTGGCAACAATAATTTATTTGAACTTTAATTTAATTCTACTATTAAAAACAAAATTGAAATTGGAATTCTGCATCCTGTTTGCTACCTCAATTAAAAGTAAAAATTGAATTGGAATTTAAAGGGCTTTAAGGTACTACTAAAATAATAAAGTGAAACGTGTGATGAAGAGACATTATATTTTGGATTTAGCACTGTTATTCAAACTGGCATTCAAAGCAAGCAAAACTAATTAGATTTCCTTTCCTTTTTAAGCTTCTCTGAAACCAGACGTCACCGTGAGACTCATGAATAGATACAAGACTTTTAAACTTCTGCAGAAGATGTTTCACTGCTATTCTTAACTGCTAAAACACTGCTGTTCTCAAATACTGTACACCGCTCACATATACAAGCGTGCATTTACTGCATGGTTGTTTATACCAGTTTAATTTGATGGTGAAGTTGGGCAGCTTTTACTTTCCAACCTTTGCAGCCAATAAACAAAGTTCTTTGAGCTTTGAGATTACTATAGCATACATCCACTGGATAGCCTGGCAGTGATTGTCTGAAAAATAAACTTCGTTGCGACTTTTTGCAAAGTGTTTATTATGGCAGAGGGATTGGTGTGTGTCTGGGAAGGGAAGGGGAGGTGAAGAGAGGGAAAAAAAGGGATTTATTTATTTGGTTTGATTTTCACTCCTAATCTTCTCTCGCTCATGCAAATGGAGCGAATACGGAAGGTGGCGTGGTTATCTTTCTTTACATCAATAAATAAAAGGCTCCAGTAGACCACAGGGCCCAGCTAATTTTCCAAACCAGTGAAGAGGCTTTCATATGGGGAACACCTCTTCCATCCCACCTCACTCTTTCACTCTCTCCCACCGAAAGCTCCGCCTCTTTCATTTCCATTGCTGGTTAATTTTTTTTTTTCATCATCTGGTGTGTATCTATGTGTGTATATGTTACATGTCCTCTTGTGTATGTTGGATGGAGTGATGGCCTTGTTGCCCCATGGTGGATTTAGATCAGGTTCCTGTTAGGTAAGAGACGATGCATTAAAGGCCAAGCTGTAATCTCCTCCGTGCCATCTAATCTCCTCATATTAAGCTTCTCCTGGACGATAAGATGGCTGGGCCTCCACCTTGGCCGGACAGCTGACGGCCGGCTCTAACTACAGCACAGGACCCGGGAGGACACACCCACACACATGCTCACACATAAAACTCTCTTGAGAGGAGATTAATTGCTCTAAAATTAAGCCTGTGTGTGTGCTGTGACCTTTGGGGTCACTTTCTCTCGGTATGATGAAGCACTGTGGTCAGTCCTTCAGCATGACCCAGCTTCCCTCATCCAGCGCCATCTGTAGCACAGAACACTTGGCCACAACGACTGGCCTTCAGAGCAGGTGGATCACAGGAATTGGTAAGCTTGTGAAAGAGAGAGACCGGGAAAGGAAGAAAATTGATTCAATACTCTTTATCATGCTGTGAATCCATTTATTTCAATGTTTTTTTTGCAAGTTTATAGGAAAGGATTTTGTAACGGTTTATGACATACAACCTTACTCGTACAAATTCATATGACATTTGTTAAATTTTACATATTTTACGAGTTACCAATTCATATTAGTTTGAACGAATGACCTAACCCCGCCTCTAAACCTACCTATTAGTGGGCTTTTTAGATAAATTGTACAAAACATTTATTTCGCCACAAAGGTGGCTAATTCGATTTTCATACACAGTCGTGAGACTGTGTTGGACATGCATGGTCTGTCTTATGATCAAAACTTGAGAATTTTTTTTTTTTGAAATCGGTTACAATATTTAAAGTATATTTTTTATGTATATATTAAATATTAAATATTTTTTAAACATGTTTTTTTAGTGCTCTCAAATGACTAATCTTGATTAATTGCATCCAAAACAAATATTTTTGTTTACATAATGCATATGTATGCATAATGTGTATATTTATTATGTGTATATAAATACACATGCATTTATATAATTAAGAAAAAACATGTTATGCTTATATGTTCAGTATATTTATATACAATATAAAATGTATCCATATAATGATGAATCGTGATTAAAATTACTAATTTTTTTTTGGTTTGCAAAATGCATATGTATGCATAATGTGTATATTTATTATGCATAAATAAATACAAACACATGCATGCATATAATTAGGAAAAAAATATTTATGCTTACACGTTTAGAATATTTATTTAAAATATAAGCATATAAATATACACATTTAAATATTTTACAAATATTTACTGTGTGTGCATTTACATACAAATAATAAATATACACAGCACACATACTTTACATTATTACAATTACATTATGTAAACAAAAACATATTCAGGATGAGATAAATCGGATAAATCGTCAGACAGCACTAGTATTTTTAGAAGAACAATAACAATGATAGTGAATACATTAATCAATTTGATTTAATTCATATAAATTCCTCCAGTTTACTTAAGCAGGAAGGTCAGTGTGGTCAGAAGTGCTTCTAAGTGACACAGTAGTAGTAGAGGATACCTAGCTCTAATTATAAACCGATAACCTTTCTCTTTACCTGTCTATCTAAGATCTACACCACACAATTTGGCAGCTGGCATGGAGTGATCATTCTATCTTGGGCACACATCTTAAACACCCACAGACATGTAGCAAGATACAAAGGACATTAACCACTGTTGCAGCTTTGAATAGCCTCTTGATTCACTCTGAGGCCCACTCCAGGGCTCATTCTCTCTCCTTTACTTTTATGTATTTTGCAACTGGATTCCTACACAGGCAACCCAAGAATGTGATGAAAAGTGTCAAATCTCTGGCCAGGCCACATGCATGCAGACATAAACAGAGTGCATAATGACACTCAGACCTCGCTACTCGGCCACTTTCAACTCAGCACTAAACACTAGCAGCTGGGCTGAGGTGGCACCAGAGATGTTTATTGGGGGGCTTTAGCCCATCAACTTATTGTCAACAGTTCAAGAGCTTGTCAGCGGACCCTCCAGATGTCTTGTGGAGAGAAAGAGTGAGGGTAAAAGAGAGAAAGGAAGGGGAAAATACATGAAAAAAGCTCACTGTGTCTGCCTTAAGCTCTTGGAAAGACTAGCGCTGGTGTAGTCATCCCTTTCACTGTCTTTTTCTGTTAAGTCTTTTTTGTGGGGGTCTTGTTGAAAATGATTTGGCACAAATCATACTTATGTTGTATTTTTGGTTTAAGCCTATTGCGTTTCCTCCTGCTGTCCGAATCTTTTAGAGAATCAAATGCAAATTGCATGAAGCTATATGTTAAGTGTTTTATTTTTATTTTTGATTTACATTTTCATATTTATATACATTTATATATATATATATATATATACACAGTATGTGAGACTCATTCTATAATTGTGGGAACCTTTGGTGTTCCTGTCTGTCACCGTCAACTCTGTTTTCCTTATGATATTGTGGTAACAGAGTTGCCATTCTAAAAATAACTCTTGGTGCAAGAAGTTTTTAGATTAAAATATTTTCTCAGAGAGCGCACAGATACTATTGAGTGCTTCAGATCTTATCAGTGAGTGAAAGTGACATACTTTCCTATAACCTACACAATTGTGAGAGATAATTCCACCAATTTGAAGGCAAATATGGTATGGTAACATGGAGTAATATGGAGTAGATGCAAGATTTAGGGACACACATTTTTCAAAGAATTATTATTTTTTTTATGATTTAATGTTGTAGTTAATTAAGTAACTAACTATTTAGGCTTTTATAAATAAAAAAATGAATAGATAGAAAAGTACTATAAAATATTTTAAATGCACAGATACATGATGGAAAAAATACACTAATTCAGAGAAGAAATCATGATTGTCAGCTATTTAAGACACTTTTACAATAAATTATTATATTGTTATGGAGTGTAACATCCTGTAATTCATAACAATTAGTAAAGGATAATAATAAATACATTTAAATAATAAAAATATAACCATTTGGTGAAAAAAAAGCTGAAAAAATAATGACTTTATTTTTTACAAGGACACCAAATCTTCCCCCAATTATAGAATCGCCCATATATATATAAGGGGTGGGCATAGATAATTTTTTTTTAATCTAGATTAATTTGAAATTAATCTAGATTAAAATGGCTAATTTGAGATATTTTGAGTTGAAGCAGTTCAAACATGCATTTTAGAATATCATATAATAGGAGAATCACATTCTCATTCAGGATTACTGCACA
>JAUMHQ010000070.1:11670611-11684448 GCA_032361165.1 Enteromius paludinosus
GGGGGTTATTTACTGTATCTATCTTACTGTAGCTAAAAACAAGATATTATGAATATATACTGAAATGAATATATAATGAAATAATAAAGAAACGTTCTCATACTTTTTTTGTCTGTTTTACCTTTTTCCTCCTTAACTTATTCTGCCTACACTCCTTCACACAGTAACTAGGCTAACCCCCCAAAAATATAATCACATAAAAAATGCAATATCAGAAATTAGCTCTGTGAACGATGAGGTCCAGCTATGAATATTTTAATGTTTAAAGCTTAGATATTTGTTTTGGGGAATTTTAATTTAGTTTGCGTCTTACATTTTCTCTTTCTTTTTTTATATGGTGTGTTTTATTTTATTTTTTTATTTTTTTATTGGAGAATTACGTGAGCCTGTGCTGTTGTCTCATTGTTGTGATTCATAGGGTAATTGTCGTGAATTGGGCCGGCCTGCATTCTCCCAGGTTCTCCTCATCTGGGCAGCTAACACACTTCGGACCAGTGTGATGAGTAATGCGGCACTAGCTGCCTCTCTGACAGTACTGGGCCACTGCTTAAGCTGAGCCCAGGAAGAAGGAGCTTGTTTGCTAATAGGTAATAAATTGTCGGTTTAATTATAACAGCAAGGTAATTACAATTGAGGAAACACCCAGACCCAGAGGGAAGAAACAGGAGGGAGAAATTCCTATTAGAGAAACAATGGCTATACTAAATTGTGTTGCTGACTTTGCTGGAGAAAAAGTGCTGCAGAAATAAACGGAAATGGAGCTGAGAGATGTGATCGTGGTCAGCTTCTGACCTGCTTTAGACCTCCGTTTGTCCTTCAGTTTGTAAAGGCCACATTTTCGTGACAGACCTCCCTGATAAACGTGCCTACCACAAGAGCAGCGAGAGTTGCATGAGGAAAGAGTGAAATGGAGCGCCAATCCTTACATCTGTTGTTTCTGATTCTGCTTGTGTTTCAATTTGTCAATCGGCACTGTCCAGTTTACAGGCCATTTCTTAGGGCTTCCCCATTATCCAAATCATTCCAGTACAATGAAGGACTAACAAGTAAACATATAACACTGTTTAAATATACAATTTCACAAAAGACTTCAATTCTATTTTCTGTTTTTCTGAACTCTCTGTTCATACAAAAATATTAGGCAGCACAACTGTTCTCAACACTTAAAATAATAAGACCAAATCAGCATATTAAAACGATTTCTGAAAGATCAAATGACAGTGAAGACCAAAGTAATGATTAAGCAGAATTAATCGCATTTTAATCTAAATTTACATAGTATCAGTTTAAATTGCAATAATATTTCATAATTTAGTTAATTTTGGTCAAGTAATTTCAGAAATGCTTAACATAAAAATTTTTTAAAACATAAAACCTTTCCGACTTCAAACTTTTGAGCAGTAGTGTGTGAAAACAAAGCCTTTTTAAATAGCATTCCAATTATGCATGAAAGGGAAACAATCCTGCACATTTTTGACTTGTTCCATTATGTGTATCCGTTTTATTTAATAAAAAATGCAGGACAGGCACATATTTCTCTGCGGCACAGTCCAGTGTAACCATTACTTATTAAACACATTTTACTGAAAAACTCCTTTGGTATAATCACCTGAAACAAAGCCTAGGATGCGTGAAGTAGCTCATAATCATTTGTTTCTTTGAGCGAGAGTGACTCAGGACGTTGCGAGTATGTACACGAACTCAAATCTCGCTTGTCGCATGCTTGTGCGACCCCAATCATCGTTTTTGTTCAGTGCGGAGTGATAAAAGATCAGAAGAGGACTCTTCAACATGAGTTACTCCCCCGCCCTCTGCAGTTAATTGTACGAGCTAATGATGTGCGGCCCAACGGGGGGTCATCAATCACATGTCTCAACCTTTTCATCTCAGCCTTTAGCAGCGGCCTCAGCAGTAGCCTCTCATAGCATATGCTTTTAAAATGTGTCCGACTGTGTGAGAGCTGTGTCTGGATGGAAGGATGGAGCTCGCAGGCTCCTCTCTTTGTCAGCACCACTTGGCTTCAAACTCTTGCCGCGGGTCTAAGGACATTGGTTCTCCAGGCATCCGACACCTTGGCTCAAGCTCGGTTGAGTCCCTCTGTGTGACAAGGGACAGACAGTTGAGTGGTCAAGTAAGCATGTGTGTTCAAACATGCGTACGACCACAAATTTGGACCATTAGATGTCAAAATTGGATGCACTGCCGATGTCTTTTCCAGTATTTTCAAAAGGCGGTAGAGTCTTAAGTCCATCTGAGAAGTCACGAGACAAAGGCACGCTCCTCTTTCTCACTAAATCATCATCGTCTAGCCCTCCCTGCGGTCTGTGACAGGCCCAGAGACTTCACAGAGAACCCGGCCACATCTAAACTGCCCTCAACGCTTGTGTGTGACCAGCTCTGGGGTACGTCTCTTAATCCCATCAATTCAGTCCTGCCATGACTCCACCGTCGCCTCCAAACCTTGTCTGCAGTCATTACCCTATCGAGCCTCCATCTGAACACACACATTCATGCGCACACACAGGCTAACCACAATCTCAGAGAACAAGAGGACAGCCTGTTTCGGCCTTTTGAGAAAGAAAAGTACACAAAATCTCCTTTGAGAAACATACACAGAGAGAGGAACATTTGCAAAAGAAGCAGGGCTTTGCGAAAAATCTTGCAGCGGAGTATTCATATTCTTTATGTGAATTTTTCAGGGTTATAAATATTTCAGGCAAAACTGTTTTATTAAATGTATTTACCCCATTTCAACCTTGAGGAACCCATCAAGATTCAGCCTCATTAAATTTGTGTTCCCACAAGGGGAGGTAAAAATTCTGACATTTTCATAGAATCGATGGAGAAGACATCAGCCAATGAAACATCCTCTCAGTTTGAGCTACAGCAAAACCAAATGCGGCAATAAAAGGTATGAAAAACATCCCAAAAACAAACACAATGTACAAATAGATGCTACAGCAGATCAGAACCGCAATTCAAGTACAAGAAGCTCAATGAGAAATCTTTTAAGCTAAATTTGAGTTTATCAGGGTATGTTTCAAGGACTAGATTCATAAAATAAATAAAACACAAAAATATTTATCTTATGAAAAATTGCATCTATGCTATTTTACACCAGTACAGTGTGTGCTGGTAAATGAGTGAGTCATTGAATCGTTCATTCATTAAACTTATACATTTAAAACACTAATTAATTCAGGAATGAAACAATTGACTCTTGTTGAATTCAGAAACTCTCACTACATTTACCATATCCTTCTATAGCATAGTACGTTGCTGTCAGTTAAGCATCTCTCTTTAGGACTGAGTCACTGAATCATTGAATCAAGTGAATTATTAAAAAACCTTAATTCAATCAAAAACAAAACACAGCTGTTGTACGTTGCTGGAAGAAAAGAAGTGCAAAAATAGGTTAAGTATCAATATTGCGCCCAGAATTTAAGATACTTGATATTAAATAAGCAATATGCAAAAAGCTCAGTCAGATTTAAAATGATTCAGCGGGTTTGTCCTAAAACCGTTCCCGCGACGGTCCCCCAGGTTCCTTGCGGCGACATATGTGGGGTTGTTAATAATCCGTGTTATTTGTTTAGTCACTCTCAGTCTGTGACACAGGATATGGGACCACTTTTGATAAAAAGAGACAGCAACTGCAGGTGCCCTACCCTGACAGTGACTGAATGGGGGCAGGATGTACACTGACAAGGCTTGTCAAACAGGTGATCTCACACGTCCACACACAACAGCGCTGTCCGCACGCACACTGACACAGCCGTTGTGACACGGATGGTGCCACTGACAGTCACGTCACCTGTGAGCAGGTGCTGTTGAGACGCACACACCCCTCAATGCTCTGGACGAGCGAGAGAGGTGAGAGAGGCTGTCAGTGCGGCCGCGGATGCTGATTAAGCAACATCGATGGAGTCAGTCCAGAAACTGGCCACATGGGAGTGCAGTAACACATGGGTGCGACTCCATCCACTGCCAAGCAACACAATGCAGTTAAAACTCTGTGAACGAGGTCTTCTGCATTTGTTGTGAGTGTCTTTTATACACTTAGACAAAGGTCAAGACGCTTTCTACCCAGAGGAGCTGAGCTAGCCAGATAGCACCCTTGCCGTTGTCCTATTTTAGAGATCTCCATAGGCGCAGCACTTACTGTGGAACCTTGGCCTTCTTATTCAAGGCAGATTTATAGCATGCCATGTGGAGATCAATAAGAGAACAATGTGTAGAGATGGAAGCACAAAAGCCGTCTCTGAGAATTTTTGGACAGTAAGGGCTTCCTGCTAGGAAAAGGGACAATGGAGGAAAGCCCTGACAAACCAACGCATTCATCTAAAGGAGTTTGACAAGCGGTTCTGTAATCATAAAAAGAGAGGAAAAAAGGAAAACAAAACAAAACATACAAACAAAAAAGCCTTGATTATTATTTTGGACAACTTTCAAATAGCTGGTCGCAATGAAATAATGGAAGTGCACAGAGTTTCATGGTCTTAAGTGAACGAGTACAAAAAGACGTTCAAAAGCAGGAGAGAATAAAAATGAGACAGTCCAATGCTCTTATGTCACCTGGGGAAACACATTTGCCCATTAGATGTTGACCCGATTTAAAAGCGCAGCTGTGAAGGTATCTTAGAGTCAGACACCTTCAGCGTACCTCCCTCTTTTCTTCATCTCTTCCACTTTCTATTCCCGCTGTTGATATCGCAAGACTCCTGTGTGAGGCTCTCTCTCTCTGAGGTTATGGCTCTCTGTCAGAAAGATGTTTGTCTTCTGTGCTTAGTGTCAGGATAAGAGAAGAAGGTGCCGTGCCCCAGTTGGGCTTCATTAGGACTGGGCCGTCGCTGCACGTCTTCAGGCACCCACGCTGTGCCACTCAACATTAGGCTTATTAATTCACACACAGCTGCCCTCTCTCTTATTCTCGGCTGTTTGGGAGTCAGTCTAGCCTGTGGCCACCGAGGGACAAATCCATTTTAGCAGACACTGCAAGTCAAAACCCATCCACACTTGGCCAAACATTTTCTGGAGCAGAAAGTGGACAGAACTCTCCTGCTCCCATTTTTTTTTTTTCATTTCCATGTGTGATCCTTCTTTACTGGCTGGCAACTCGCTGTTTGTTTTATCCCAGCACCAGTACAAGGCCACTCTATTGTTTTTAGCATTCCGAAAATTGGCACCAAGCTTCCAAAATTAATCGCTTTGCTCTAAAATGTCCTTTTTTCCACTGAAAATGGATTTTTGGCAATTTATGCAACATGATTTACCATTTCATCACAACTTAATCTTACGGAATTGAATTAACTAATGTCAGACATCAACTTCTGTCTGGTAATCAAGCAACATACTGTACTGTATTTCTGGGACTGTATACAGCTCAACAATGGCTACAGAAGTATTCAAAACTAAAACACCACAAAATAATTCATTTCACAAAAATTTTTACACATTCTTTCCATCCATTATTTAAATGAATTTTAATTAATTCATTTACCATTTTCTAGAAGTGCTTTCTCCCTTTCAGATGCAGTCATTTTTATATCAGCAAACACGCTCTGCAGCTTACTCGTATTATCCTCATCCCTTTGACCTCCACACATCTTTTCTCCTCCCTCGCTGTCTTTCTCTCTACACCTCAAGAGCTCCAGCGACCAGGCCTGGGCACAGCCAACAGCACCGCTGAAATGTTTGGACATGAAACGTTAACCGGCGGCTTGGATTTTCTTTCCCCAGCTGGCTACTCTCGCCTCCTACCTCCTTTTGATGAGCCACAAGGAGCGTTTAGACCCTTTCCACACCTCCTAACTGTAAGCCTACGCGAATCCCGGCCTTGCTTTCACACGTGTGGCGGAGTGGATTTTGCGGCAGGGCTGCAGGGGCCGTGGGAGTAACTTTAGCCCCTGAGTGAGAGCCACCTCACCACATCAAGTCTTGGAGTCAGTGGGCACTGCCACCTCCAATTTAACCTCTCTAACGTGACACTAGCCAGGAAAAACCAGCTCCAGAGAAGCAATCGGAGCTGGAACAGAATAAGAGACATTCAAAGTGTGATCTCCTTCAGCAGCAAGGTTCATTTTTCACTTTTTCCCTGCAGTGGATTTGTTTTCTCTCAGCAGAGCCAGGGGATAAAGGGCTGTTGGGTAATAATGAGGGGTGACCAGGGATGTTGAACGCTCTAAGTTATGTGGAAAGTGTCAGGCGGTCCAGTGTGGAGTTTCAGTGTGCCTTCTGAGCAGCTGAATTAAATAGCTGGCCGCAGTATAATCACAGGGAGGATTCAGGCCCATATGTAACTCTATCTTTAACCTGTTTCTCCAGCCAAAGGGTTTCTTGTTATCACTGTTTTATTTTGCCAGGAGTCATTTGCTTTTATTTACTTATTTATTATCTACAAAAGAACATTTACAGAGAATGCTGACTCCTTTTTCTCTTGTTTTTTTTGTCTCCACAAAGCAATTGAGCTACTGGATACGTGATGCCAGCAACTATGTGTTAAAAATGGTTCAAAAATGGTTCAAAAGGTAGTCAATTAGAACAGTTTAAGTGTAAAGTCTAAAACTAATAACACATTTCTTTTCTTTTTATTATTTAAATGACGTTACACTAAAAAGCATGTTTTTTATATATTATATATTATGCTTTTAATGTTATTTTAAATAAGCAGTATTTCCAATAACCAGGCTAAATACAACAACAAAACCATAGACAAAACCAGATAAACCTCTTTGAACTAGTTGATTAGCATATTTTATTTCTAGTACCTCAAAATGTCAAGAACTAAAGACCGAATACCAAAAACATCTATTGGTACCTTTATTTACCAAAAAACCTGGAAGAATTTCCACAAAAAACATTAAGTAGAACTACTGATTTCAAATGCGATAATAAAGCAATAGAAATATTAACTGACCACCATATCAGCACACGATTTCTAAAGTATCACGTGAGACTGAAGAAAAAAAAAATCAGCTTTAGCTTCAGAAATGAATAACAATATTTTTACAACATTACGGTTTTCAATGCTTGATTAAATAAGCACAGCTTTGATGAGCATAAGAGGCTTATTTAAAAAACAAATAAACATCTTTTGATTGGCAGTGTTGAAACACATCATTGCCAAATATTGTTTGAAAATTTGGTTAATTTTGTAAATTCTAGATGCTGCTGATGATCGCAAGAAGCCAAAAAGGTAAACAGACCAGCTTCTTAGCATATTCAATCTTTCACACACGTCTCTACTTGAAAAACCAGACGGCACGCACGGACATGCACGACTGACCCTCTCAAATTTAGCTAGTGCTGTATTTTTGGGTTCATCGCCGCATGCAGCCAAAAACCACATTGTGGGATACGGAACATAGCGCGAAAGACATGTCCTGGGCTGGTTTATGCCCCGATCCTTTGCATGCATGCTGATGAGAGTGGCTGCTGTCGAAGCAGCGTGGGACAGAACCCCGGCGCAGGTCAGCAGAGACTGACATCCAAAGAGATCTGAGCAGAGGCACAATAAGGGAGGCCGAGGAGCTCACAGCAGTGAGACAGGCCGAGAGACAGACAGGGGGCATGCTGCTCTGGAAACAGCGGGGTGAAAGCCCCTGGGCTCTTGATCATGCGGCCTCTTCAGATGAATTACTTATTAGGGAATATGTGCAGAACGTGGGCTCCTTCCAGCCTGTGATCTTCCTGCCAGTTTAGCCAAAGTCCTCTCCTCCCCTCAGCCAGCCAGACTTTATCTGGCATGGTCCTGAGCCCCAAGCTCTCCACGCCAACACAAGACACGCCGTGGAAAGAGAAAGAAAGAAAAGATGAAGAATGAGATAGGGATAAAGAGAGGAAGTGAGAGAAGTCAGAGAGAGAGAGAGAGTGCTTTCATTCTCCTGGTCTGGCCTGGGCCTTTTTGACACGTGTAAAACCGCAGTGCACACACACACGCCGTGCGCTCACCACAGCATTGCTTTGCTGTGTGTGGTGAGGGCAAGACTGGCACGGGCCAGACGGAGGTCTGATGCACTGCCAGGGAAAATCGATTAAGAGAAATCCACCAAATCATGTTGCGTGAGAAGTTTGAGCCGGTGGCTGGCAGCGGCAGGGCTGCAGCTGATGAAGACGGCTCTCTTTTTACTGCGGTAAATACTGTGACTTTGTGTGTTTTTTGCTTTTTTTTACTGCAATCACCAGACCGCCGGTCAGGAACAAAGACCACTGGCACAGATGGCTTTAAGAAATGCATTTCCAGCCATCAGTGCCGAGACATGTTAATGAAAACCAGATTGCGACTTTAAAACAGAGTTAAAAAAGCTGGAAAAAAGTGAGATAGGAGGCGTGAAAAGAGGCTAAGCAGACTTATAAATAACTTCTTCACTCTAAATAATTGACTATGCAAAAATCAATAGCCCTACTACGTGAAAACAATCGATATTGAGTCTAAATAGTATAGAGAACAGCATAAAACGCTTTAGAGTTTCTCTGCTAGTCTATCACACAGACAGGACGGAGGGCAAAAATGCTACTTTGCAGTAAACACTATGCACAGTATTTCAGCAGAGACATTAAAAATAACTCTAAACAAGCTAAAATGACAAGATTCTAATTAAATAGTTCAACTACCGCCAAGCTTCTACTCAGATGAATAAACACTTGTAGCGACTAACAATAAAAAAATTACTAACAATAACTTGCAATGTATAATATAAAAGAACATAGATTAATGCAATTGCAGCATTTAGAATAAAATATATAAATAACAGTAATTTATATATGTATAATTATCACAAACACAGGTTTTCTTTTATTAATTTATCAGATTATGATCACAATAGCACTGATTACACAGCACTAGAACATTCACTGCCACAAACAGCAGCTTTTTGCTTTAATAGAACATGCTGGGGCTTTAAATGAATCGGTGAATCGTTTATTTGACCAAATAAACTTCCCTGAAGAATTCACTAAAATGATTAGTGTTTAATTGATTCTGCAGCTTGCACAACTGTAGAAAATTAAAGGATACATGTATTTGATGATAAATACAACATTGTAGTATCCCAAGTTCTGTAAAAGCAAGACTGAAAAAAAAACTACACTAAATGCAACTGAGCTAAAAATAAGTATTTTTTTCATACATAAGCAAAATCAAGTTACTCCTCAACCCTGCTTCGTATATGTGAATGTGGAGGTGAAGGGATATGTGAGGAAGCTTTGTTATGTCCTTCCACAGGGAAGCAATGTGAGTTTTACCTGTGGGGGTTTAGCTCTATAGAGGCGAGTGCAGCGCTCCTAACGCGCGTTGGCAACACGAGGCTCTGGGCCACTTTAACACCCAGCGCAAATCCAGAGTGAAACAATCATTTCACACAACTTCTGTTTCTGTCATGTTGAGAAATGTAATTTAAGGCCAGCAAACGCGACCCCCGGGTTATTCTCTCCTCTTTTTCTCCTTCTCGGCCCACATCACAGCTGTGTCTGAACAACACACCGCTGTATCTGAAGGGAACAAGATTATTGTGAATAATAGGGTTAAAAAACAATCACAGTCTCATCTTGGTGAGCGAAAGAGAGGGAGGGAGGAAATGAATTTAAGTGTGTCAATGGTCAAATCAAGAGATTTCCTCCGGATACCACAGGCAGGGAAAAAAAGAGAGTGTATAAGAGAAGACATAGATACATAAAGATAAGGAAGAGGAGGGAAAAAAAAAACGGAGCATGATTAGTTGCCCTAGATTTTTAAATTTATCTCCTGTTTTGGGCATTAAGTAAAATAACCAAAGTAATATAATCAACTGGCCCCATTACGGAAAGTTCCCATGTAGGGCAATTGAACAAAGTGCCGTCCTCAAAGTGTGAAGGAGCCGAAATCAGGTCGTTCCTGGGAGCCATCGGTAATGAACCTCATCAGACGGGGGGAAGCGCGCGTGTGAGCCGATTGCACTGACCTGAGAGCAATGCTACATGGCACCGAAGCAAATGTTGCATGCTAATTCAATGCGACTCAAAACAGCCCAACATGCTGCAGTTCTGCTCGAAAACGCCTCCTCTCTGAGACTGTCTGGTCAGTGCTGGCTGTTAGCATTGGGATAGTATCCGTAATGGTTTTAAAATAGTGTTTAGTGATGTGCGTGCGCTTTTTATCTATGGTTAAAATTGCATTTCTGGTAAATACACAGCATCAGTTGTTCATCGGTCATCTGTAACTGAGAAAGCTCACTCCAGCAAAGTTTAATTCGATTAGTCCGCACATCCCGGACACACTCTGCCCTTCTGAGGTACACTGGCCTCTTGGCCTGTGGTTGGTGCATTCTTGCCCTAATCACATTAACTCTCCATATTTAGGCAAATAAACAACACTTATCTGTGCACAGTTTATGTGGCCAGCGGAGGTAGACAGTGACCTCTCGCTTCGATCGATCTCAGAGTGGACTGGTGAGGGACTGGCTCACATTAGAAACACAAACACCTCCACTTCCTCTCTTACAGATGAAGACTGCTGTGACAACCCAGTTTCTCTAAAGTGTTAGCATTTTTAATAACGATGATCTTATCAAGTACATCATGGACAGGTTAAAATGTAGGAGACGCAACAATGAAACATTCTACACTAATATGTCTTTTGATCAATGTCCGATTCATTTTAGCAAATGACTATATTTGAAGAATTAATTCCAATCACAAAAAACATAAGATGCTACTAAGGTTAGATTTGTTTTTTATGATTTGGGGTAAAAATTCAATTAAATGAAAAAAATCGTAGAAACTGCCCATGTTGCTTGGAGCAGTGTTTAGATAAATACGTTTATCAATATGTACATACTGTATGAATACGTAAATTTTTATAGCAAAATAAACGTCAATTTACAATAAACAATTTTTACGTACCGCAGCTGTTTCAAAGATAAATGTCCACTGAGTGGTGCTCAAACACAGATTTAATATATGAACCCTGGCACATTTTGATCACGCTGATATAGGTACATATTGCTGTGTTTTTATTACACTGCCTCAGGTACAGCTCCTCATCTCTCAAAAACATCTCTGTAAACATCTATGAAAGCCCACAGTTACGAATCTGGAAATGTATGATGCTAACATTCAAATGCATCAGTTTTCAAATATCCCAGCATACTAATACTGTCATAACATGATATTCTTCAAGTCATTTTTTTGTCAAAACTATACATTTGTGTGAAAAAGAATAAAATGTACTGATTGGTACGCATTTTTTTTTCCGCCTATTTTTCCACAAGCTCTGCAATAATTCATCACTTCAGTCACGTAATGTGTATTTATACGGAACTTCATACAAATGATTACTTTAAAAATAGTAATTACTGTCAGTTTTACTTAGAATCACAACTTCAGTTTCTGAGATAAAGCATCTGTCCAGTGTGCTCATGCATTTACTCGCATATAACTTTTCTGGAACGGTTGCATTGACGGTTTCGCTTTTGTTCAGTTTTGTACAAAATGACATTACACCTGTTCTTCCATATAATTTAAAGCATATCGGGACCTGAATTCATTTGATTCATCAAAATGTGTTGCTGGCTAATTTTATTTTATTTATGTACACTTCTCTAAAAATTAATGAAATACACAAATAAATACAAAAATATGTATTGTATAATATGCAATAATAATATATTTAATTATACATGAGTGTACAAGTGTGTGTAGGTAGAAAGACTAGAAAAGATATATGTCCTAGTCCGACCCATTGGGCAAAACACTGTCCAGACAGCATCTGTAGGTCACATATACATACACACACATATATACTATTCTTGCACCAAGGACACAAAGGCAGACGGAGCTTCTGGCCTGGCCTTGATCTCACAGCCTTCCTTCTCCAGCCATTTATCTCTTTTCTTATCTCTATCTCTCATGTTTCTTTTCTCAGCAAAGGCCTGCTGGACCCCCAGGGCCTTTTCTCCAGGCCTCTGTCCGTTCTCTGTTGTTCTTTTGCCTTCACTCTCACTCAACCTGGTCTCTAAAGGATGTCATTAGCATTCTTTTACACTCCAATACAACAAAAAGTCCAAAAAGTTGAATGTTTATGGACAGAGTGTGGTATCACAATTCAAAAAACAAACAAATTATCATGATAGCAAGACGTTTAATCCATTTTTGCTTGTAAGTGAGGTCAAAGACTAAGTTTTACAGAGGAGACCCTCAGCAGTAAGTAGACTCAGACATCTTCAAGGAAGCCTGCTAATTACTTTCAAATCAATAAGAAAAAAACCCTTTCTCCCCTCCCTCTCTGTCACTCTCCTCTCTGTTCTCCCGCTCTAACACATGGTGGGTAAGGGGCCGATCCTCTGCCGGCATTTTAATTGTGGCAGCAATCAGGCAGATTCACAGGAGCTAATTAATATGCAGATTTGCAGAATCTTTTCTCTGCCAGCCTTTCTCTCTCTCTTTTTTTTTCCAGTCGACATTTCACATAAATTACATCTCAAGTGTTTTACGATTGCTTATATAAAATGTACATTAATGCTCACCGTGCTGTTTGATGTCTAATTTTAGCAGCGGATCAACTGCACTCGCTGTCATCCCTGCTTATGGTAAATGATTGATGTTTTACCATACAGCATTTTCCACTTCATTAATAAAAAAGTGCATCTTTATTTATTAATGAGCGATATACATGTACGTCTATTTATAATACAATTAGAGCAATATTAGCGTGTCACATCCCATTTGGATAAGTGCACCGTACAAGCCCACCAACAATACCCATTTCAAACACGTCCGGGAGTGTCAAAGACAAAAGCAGTTTTAGTATAGAAACACTAGGAGGAGATTAAGCCTTATTTTTCCTATTGTCTGGAAGCAGGGAGTGACTAAATTAGGCTCTTCGTCTGTGTGCTCAGCACATTAGCACAATATAAAATTTGAAGCGCTGCACACAGTCCATTGCAGTTAATAGTCAGATAATGAGAGCGTGGAGGCAAACGCCTCTATTAAATCATTGTTTAATACTTTACACTGAAAGATTGCCGTTCGGTGGAGGTGTTTTCAAACGGCTCACTTTTATCCAGGCCCTGCTACCATAAAACTAACGATGTGTGAAAGTCTGTAAGTTACGTTCAGCTCTGATAAAGCTTTGTAGCTTTCTGCAAAGCAAACAAACTAACTAAAAGCTTCAAATAATATGGGAAAAAAGATACACAGCTTAATTTATCTTTGTGTTTCGGATTATGTTGAACTTTTTTTGTTGTTGTTTAAAGCAATAAACATAATTCAATTACTCATGATATGAGGTATTTTATTTAAACAAAAAAATGAAAAAAATGAAAAACAAAGAAGTTTTTAAAGTGGTGCTTTAGCAAAAATAATTCAGATACTTCAGTCTCATAATTCTTTGGTATGCCCATTTTAATGTTTTAGCATAAAATATGTATAAACCTTGTCACACTAACCATTCTATGCCCATAATACTTTAGACTCCACACATACATGACATCATTTACCAGAAATTACATCATTCAGTTCTCATTAATACATTAATAGTGGTACAGAAATGGTTAGTATTATCATACTATGCATTCATATTATTGAGGCGTATTATAATCAGGTACTGCCAAACTTAACTCTACCCTGTCAGATAAAATTAATATATATATATATATATATATATATATATATATACATATACACACACACATATATATTTCAGTATATATTTTAATCCATAAAGACTGTATAAAATTGAGGGCAATGTATCCCTGCAAATGTCTTCAATGATGTTTGTTCTGGAATATATATATATATATATATATATATATATATATATTAGGGCTGTCAAAAATACAGCGTTAACGACGTTAATTATTTT
>JAUMHQ010000070.1:11729447-11746927 GCA_032361165.1 Enteromius paludinosus
TCCTGGAATGTTTTCGTCAAAAACAATAATTTCTTTTCGACTGAAGAAAGAAAGACATGGACATCTTGGATGACATGGTGGTGAGTAAATTTTCAGCAAAAGTTTTTTTAAAAGTGAACTTATCCTTTAAAGCTTGTGTATGTGTTGCGTTGTAATACTCTCAAAATGGCGGAAAACGTAAGTCACGAGAGAAGAATGGTAGAGTTAAATTGTTATTTTTGTATGAAAACTGAAGTCGATCCACGGATGTCACTTGGACTGTTTTACCAGTGTTTTTACTACGTATCTGGGTCTGGCATCATTTCAGTTGTATTGCTGTCTATGGAGGAACAGATGGCTCTCTGATATCATCAAAAATATCGTAATTTGTGTTCTGAAGATGAACGGATGTCTTACAGGTTTGGAACGACACGGGGTGAGTGATTAATGACAGAATTTTCATTTTTGGGTGAACTAACCCTTTAACTGAACCGATTCAATCAAAACAACGATTTATTCATTAACAAAACAAGTGCCTGGCCCAATCCAAAATCATGTACTCATTATGTAGTCAGTACATAGTACTTAGTATGAATGTAATCTGGATGTACAACTTTTGCCATGTTACTGTTTCAATGAACCATTCATTCAATCAAACTGAATCAATTAGTTTAAAACAACTGATTCATCCAGGAACATGTTTTTACTGATATTTAGTTAATAACTTCTTGTATTATAGGCTAGTAACTATTAAAATTAACATTATGCAACAAACACCATTGACTGAAATTGTTTTGAACTAAACATTCTTTTAAGAAAGAGAGAATTGAAAGAGCTGCTACAAGTACCTAGCAGTGTTCATTTGTTACTGTTGTTTAGGGCAATCGAGAGATGAAACAAAACAACCTCCAACCATTCAGAAAAGCTTTTGTGGAGTCCTTCTGCTGGAGTTATCCTTTTCAAATTGTTAACAGAAGGACATTGGATGATGAAAGTTCCTCCCACCCCCGCCCAAAATGGCTCCCTCACTCAAAGCCACTCCAGAGGGACTAAGGGTCTCTGGCACTCAGTGCCTCGCCGTCCGCTCTGAGACCGCCCTGCCAAGAAAGAGAAGGGTCTCTCATTTTTCTGACACTCTTGTCCTTCAGCCTATTGATCGGTAGGGAGAGAACATCCCTACCATGGCCACTAATAGAAAGTGAAGTTCATCAGCCGCTGCCTGCTGATCCCCTCAACAGACATACAGATCTATAAAGGCCACCCAACTAACCTTTTTCTTTTTTACCTTCTCATGTCCTTCTTCAACTTTTCTCACATTTTATATATTTATTTATTTGACCATTTTTTTGCAGTGGACTCTTGCTATGTTTCCTTTTGTTGTATTAAATGTTTGCTCCTTTTTATTTTAGGATTAGTCCACTAAAAAGTGTAGTATGCAACAATTTCATTAGCAAGGCAGGCTGTATGCAAACAAAGCTGAGGATGCAATCAAACCTAACCACTTATACGAAGAAACGTTCTTTAGCACCTATGATAATACAGTGGATCGGAGGACAATCAGACAGGAATTTTTATGTGTTTCTCTACAGTTCCTTTCCCGTAAAGAAGCTACTTTGAGACGCACAGCTATTATTCGCATTTTTCACTTGCATTATTCCAATTGCATGCAGGGAGCGTCTACCAATGAGTGAGTGCAATGAGAGGAGGATTACATTCTAATTACAAAATAACACTGAACACCTCCATCGGTCTGAATCCTTTTATAATGCAGTATAAAAAGATGACCGTAACCTTGGGAGAAGAAAATAAGGAGAGAGAGCTTCTTAAATACACACATGTACACACCTACACACACACACACAAAGAGAGAGAACTAAACCCTGCTGTCTTTTTCTTGACTGAGCGAGGGAGCTTTATTTTGTTGGGGACATGCAATCGTGGTTTGTTGTCAGTGCTGGGGGAAATGCACATTTCTCATTCGGGGAACTAAGGGGTGAATGAGCTGCCGTAGATACACACAGCCCTCAGGCCTCCAAGCTGTCGGTCCTCAGCACAGCTCCACTGTAGCACAGTGATAAGCTAAGGAAAATGGACTCTGAGAATGACAGGTAAACCTACACACTATTCATGTGTGTACTGGGAAGTTTGTCTAGCACAGAGCTGGCAATTTAACATATTCATTTAGTACAAAAAATGGTAGGTTACAAACCACTGAGTATTTGACCCCTATGTTAAAACTCGTAATAATTAACAAAGTATAGAGCAAAACGCAGAAGCCTTAATATGCATTTTTAAGCTTGAACGGTGTTTAAAATAACACAGAAATGGAAATACAAAAATACAAATTTATGAGGGGATTATTTGCTCTAAATCTAAAAAGTAATCTAGACTAACAACATTTGTCCCTGGGAAGATATAGTACTGAATTATTCACTTAACTGAATGAATTCTATCGACAGCCATAGTTTGTTTCTTGTTGTTTTACACATCAAACTTTTGTGAGAAAAACAAGTGCCATCTAAACCATATGCCACAGCAAACAATTATAAGGAAATATGAAGAATACAATTACAAGCTGAGCCAAGAATGAAAAAACTTAAGAACATAAGTCTTTTGTTCTCTCAACAGTAAGATTTTCTTTAACCGGCACTAACACAGACAGCTTTGTCAGAAAAGGACAGAGTTTGAGTTACACTCTGTCAGTCAGCTGAGTCACAAACACAAAACTATGAGGAAAAAAACACACACAAAGCTGACCTTCTACAAAAACCTTTCCCATTTAGATCAAATTTCCACATCTCTCTATTATCTTTACTATAATCTTACACCAAATCTTGCTTAATGATTAAGGGTCAAATAAGGGTGAAAAAAGTTCGATTCAAATCCAACACATCAATCAGTCTGTTGAAGCTTTCGTGCGTTTTCAAACCACATCTAGGCAGCTGCAAAAGCAATATGCTTTCATAAAACAACATTCAAATCACAAAACCCAAATGCAATTATTAAATCTTGCTTCCAGGCATGTTATTGTGCAATGTTTCAGTTAGAGCTGAATGAATGTTGAGTAATATTACACAAGTCTATTAGTCAGGATAAGACTGAAATCCACTCTGCCTTAAAACACCCTCTTATTCCTTTCAATTCGAGCCCACAAGTGCCATAAAGGCAGCCAGAATGCTCAACTTATCACGAATTATGACCACACATGAGCCATCACACCACACCCACTGCCATTCATCAATACTGAAAGAGCCAAGAGAACTGGAAGCTATCAATATACATGTGTAAATTCACACAGAATGTCTGATATTGTAAATACGACTACAGCGACTGTTTGTCCCCTTTGCAGGGCATCAAAACACAGGCAACTCATTCATCTGACATTCTGATTGGAACCAACTCAATTCAATTTTGTATGTTTACATGAATACGGTCAGAAAACGAGGTTTTGATGGCATTGTGATATGCTAGAGGTTCAGTCATAACAGACAGATGGCCATACAAATCATCCGTAATAAGAAATACATGCTAACTATCTCATTTTACTGATACATTCCTATTCCTCAGGAGCACTGGACATGTTTTAAAGCCACGATCCAAATGATACCCCAGAGAATAAAATGCTGGGCTGAGTTTGGGTTGAAATTTATCTTCATGCATAATCACTGGAAGATACATTTTCACTGAATATACATTTTCGGAGTAAGCTAGCAGACGTCGTATAAAAGTATGACTTACAGCATTAGTAACATGTCAGGAAAGAAAGAAAAAGAAAGAAATTATTTTGATTAGTTTTGAACCGTTACTGGTTGAAGTATGTTTATAAAAAAAAGAACATTCATGAACTCCGCTGTCCAAAACAGCTAAATTTGTCTGCTCAATTAAAACTACACCAACTTTCTAAATCAAAGGAAATTACAATAATTATGACAACATTTCTCTGTCATTACTGCACCACATACCAGAAATCTGGATCCCGTTCAGACACAGCTCTCCTAACTGTCTGGGCGAAACCATCAGACATTTTTAGTAAACTTAATGGCAGCCCGTTCCAGAGGGACAGTTCACATCTCCAGTCTCTTCTCCAACCGCTACAGTATATTCATTTTCTGTGATGGGCTTTATGTGCAGGATGAACCCGCTAGCCTGCAATGAAAAAAAAAAGACATGGATGAGGAAAAATAAATAAATAAATCTGTCGTAATGGTTTACTTACCCATTCTACACACATACAACTTTCTTTCTTAAAGCTGCAGTCCATAACTTTTTTGTGTTTGAAATGCACAAAATGTACGTAATAAGCAAGTATACCATGAATCTATTACCCAAACTTTGTTTTTAGTTTGTTCTTAATCACTATGGTACACCTGTAATAAGTAAGACTGGTTCATTTCCTGAACAAACGATTTAAGAAAATCAGCCTGAATGACTTGGTTATAAATCAGATCCGTTTCACTAGTTGAACTCACCGAGTTAAATGCTGACTCAAGTATATATTTTTCTATTTCCTGTTTTCTTTGTTACACAGTTTGGATTATATATGGTTTAATAAATAATGGCACAATTATAATTCTATGGTAGAACTCTTTAAGATGATAGAAACAATACTTGCTGTAAAAACATCTTTGACTTCTTAAATCTTTAACCTTTGCTGTACATATTTTTTATGCAAAGGCCCACCACACTTAATGAGTTCTGTTTGCACTGATCTCATGGCTGAATGGCAGAATTTTTCATTCGTCCAGACAGCAGCTCGTCTCCTCCAGATCATTTGCATGGGCTGGCAGCTGCTAACCTCTGCAGGGCACTTGAGATGCTGTGCATGGCCTCCTCTACCTCCTTCAGCCCTTTTTTAACTTAAGACCAATGGCTCCTATTAAGGACTCAGGCAGGGCTACTGACAAGCCAGTCAATAACAATGTGAGGTTACTTCATTAATGGTCTAATGGCTGATGGACTGAGGGCTGGAAAAGGGCCAGCAAGACTGATTCCGGGTTGCTGAAAATGGAGCGGCTTATCCAAAACCATCTAAGAGTGGGTTCAGTGGTTACCTACATACGCACTTTGAAGGAGTTTACGGGGGTCTAGGACACCAAGACACACATCCCTCCTTAAATCAATAGTGACATAGCCTGTTGTTTCCCATTGTTCTTCCTTCTCCAGTAGCTGTGCACAAGTATAAAGGAAGACTCTCAAGGTCTGTGCCGGTCTGTCAGAGGCACATGGCTCAGTCTCGCACAAAGGGCTCTTTTATTTCACCGGTGACCCCAGCAGAGAACTGCCCATCATCCTCTAGCCAAATTAGCATACAGCAATCCATTAGACAGGCCCTGACACACGCAGCGGAAATCCCCAATAGGCTTGATCATAGGAGGACAAGTTCATTATTCATAATGGGAGGACAGAAAAAGAAGGAGAGAGAGTTTGAGGGAGGGGAGCATTGTCAAGTGTAGGCATTTATGGCAAAAAGAACAAGATATATAAAACACGTATACAGTAAGTGTACTTATTTGGTTGCATTTGTATCCCTCATAGATCTATTTAAAAGTAACTTTAATATATGTTTATAAACAACACTTCAACAAAAATACTTCTACTTGCTATACAGAGTATATATAGAAATATATAAATAATTTGATATTAAAATGTCAACCCCAAATATAATTTAAAAGTGGATTTAACTGTTTTCCTAAGAAGCACTTTTCATAACCCTGAGCTTGTAATGTCATATTAAACTATTTTTATTAATTAAATTCAAACAGGCATAATGTAAATTATTGCTGCATTATATGAACAAAAATATATATATATATATATATATATATATATGATAATCAATTTATAACCACTGATTAAAGGGCTTCAAAATATGTATTCCGTTAAAAGCACCTATACTATGACATCAGTCACCTTTTAAAAAAAATAAATAAATAATAATAATAATAATAATAATAATACAAATAGTTATACAATATAATACATATAGTTTTTTCTCTACATACTGTAGTTTTTTTTCTGTGTGTAAAAGTTATTTGTGCTACAGAAAGTGGAGGAGGCTATATAAAAAGGTGGGAGTTTATGAATGTAGTTTATAAATTCATTTATGATCACAAGGGTTTTTTTTATTTCTGCATGTTAAATGTCCCTTTCCACTGCCGATGACAACAGCTAATATCATAAGTGCCTGTGAACAAATACACATACATTAAGAAGCCATAAATGGAGAGTGAAGTTCTGCTGACATGTGTAATGTTAAATGCCAACGTACCATTTAAAATGAAAGGGCAGCAGCATTTCCAGTCTTTGTGGTACGCCATTCAGACTCATTTAGAAATAAAATGGTCCTTTAGTGTTCTGTACCTGCCAAGACTTGGACTGGTTAAAGACCTGCAGAAGAACAATAGAACAGAGGAGGATGTAACATTAGCATTTTTCCTTCTCAACATAAGATTGATACACTTTTCTTAGTTGTTTTCTCTCGTTCAATTTAGGATTTTATTTTAATACCTTACGGTTTCAAACTTTCTACACTGTATACTGGCAAAAAGGGCTAAATCAAGTTTGACTCAAGGGAAAGGCCATGCTGACCTCCGTTGCTGCCCTGACAGGAAAGTACTACATCTTTTCCTGCAGAGAAATGCCATCTCTGAAAGGCTTCCATTTGATTAATATTTATAATGGAAGTCTGACTCTTTTTTTCTCTTCTCCACAGGCTGTTTTATTGTCAGATGGTCACCTCTCTAATTTGGGGGTTGAAAATGATGGTCTTGGTTGTGGCACTCTGCCAGCACAGGCAGTTCCTCTGATGTCTCTGAAGTCCTCAGTAAGTCTCTCTTTCTCTCTCTCTCTCTCTGTCTCCCTCTTTTCATATCAGGCCTGTGCTGCTCAATCCTTGGCAAACCTCTAATCCTCATATTATAAGACACCTGGACAGTCTTACACTGTCTGTCAGCCCAGAACTCTCCAGATTGGTCACGCTATTTCACACCTTTTCTCTTGCCTGATGTTCAGGCAGCTTCTCTGATATGAATAGCAGTTTCAATGTGGAAATCGTTGGCCCAGCCAGGACCAAATCCACTGTTATCTCTCTCTGAGCCAGGACTGCTTGGGAGGGTGCGGGGTAGATTTCATGTAAGTGTAAAAATGAGCACAGAGGAGGTGAGGAGAACTGGCAGAAGTTTGCTGGAATACCTCCATGGCCTCATTTACACCTAAGGCCCATCACAGGTAATCCGATCCAGCACTAAAAAGTGTAACGGGGTGCGAAATATTTTATGATTCGATTTCAGACCAGTTGATATTAAGTAAAAAAAACAACAACTAAAATAGTTTCTTTATTGAATATGTTGCTGAATTAATAAATGAACAAATGTAAAATACTACATAAAAAGCTTAAATAAATTAATACATTTTTAAAATGAAAAACAGAAGAGAAGCCTTGATAACTGTGAAAGAGAAGAAAGAGCTTGAAGAGCTAAGATGCTAGATTACTAAAACTCAACTAAAAGAAGCTGAAAATGGAAAACAGTAAAGTTGCAGTAAAGCTGCTTTGACACATTCTGTATTGCATAAAGCACTTATAATAAAAGTGGCTTGATTGGTGTGTAACGCACAAGTTTAAAAAAAGAAAAGAAATCTGATTTAATTTTAGTTAGGGCTTAATAAAACAATCAACATCAACAAATGATCAACAAATTAACACACTGACATTGCTGACGTAATCAAAGCTCACTAGATCTCCTCTAACCACTTGTGACTGGATCCCAAGATGATTGTACTGTTACACCAGTTTTGAAGAGCGGCTCATGTTTTGCTCTTTCGGCGAGAGCTGGTGGTCGATGTTTGAGGTTTCACACCACTTGACACACATACAAGTCTCGGCTCGATCCCCTTCCCCTCGCGCCGCCATTGGCAACGTTCAAAACCTCACAGGTTGTAATAGCAAGGCTTTTTGCTTTCTTCTCTACACTGTCATTGGTATATTCAGCTTCAGAAAAGCGTCTCGACCCACTTCAAATAGCTGTTGTGTTCAATTTCCACCTCTCCAAAACAAACCAGAGGCGTCTTTTCAAGCCATATGTCAGCAGTATGAGAGGACGGCTTTTATGTGGTGAAAGCAGTTTAATATTTTGTGAAGGCTTACTGCTGCTGCAGACCAGCTGAATGACAGTCTGACAATACTCTCCCATCCATTCTGCTTCTCAGATCAAGCGCTCGCAGCAGCAACCCTGAGACACATTCACTCGCTCGCCCGCCCGCTCTCGGCAGGGTGAGAGGGCGACGTGGCCACCCTGACGGAGGGAGCGAGAACGAAAGCGCAAGCTGGGGAAGGAGTGAGATGTAGAGGTAATACAGAGGTTTTCGGTGACCTTGGCTACGAAGGATGAGGAGTGATGAGTGTGTTGATATTGCGTATTCCAGATCCATTACTCACAGAAGCTCTGCTGCAGGAGGCTCATGCCTTTGTCTCTGCCGCACACACACAAACAAACACGGACGTTGAGGGTGGAGCGGGCATTGCCCTCCTTTGGCACCAGACGTGCAGAGAGCCCGTTTTCGCCACATCTGCGCCGAGTTTTCGCACCGTTTCTCCTCTCATCTTTATTCCTATTTAAGTCAAAGACAGAAATTCAATGCACAGGGCACGGCGTGGAGCTAAGCTTCACTGGTTTTCTCAGTGCAGAAAATGAGATCTAATAATGATTTGCTCACCGTGGACGCTATCAGCACATAAAATCATCCAGGTTAATCAAATGGTTGTTGTGAAAGCAGTTTCTTTCTCTGCAGCGCTAACCCTTGCCGGCACAAGCTGAAAAGATCATTGATTTTTAATCTGCAATGAAAACCTCTTGTCACCCTTGGTTGTTTCTGAAATAATGCTGTTTTCAGTAGTTATACTTTTTCAGGCTCTTCTGGGATGGGCCTGTGGAAATTCTGACAAGCTTTTGGGACCGCGAGTCTAAATGTTATGAACTTTGCCTTTTGACCACGCTGCCAAACATCACATGAACGCTTTGTAATTCTGGCGACCTTAGACCCGGCAACCTACATACTGTGCATAATAACAAACAATCAAAAATAAATGCAAAGTACATGTAATGATATTTTACACGCCTCTGGCTTATATTGATTGCGCGGTGCTTAAACAGAATTATTCTACCCCATCTTTCAAGGTTCTGTGATTCACATTGCATTAAACTACGTAATCTTTAAACTGCATTTAAAGAGACATTTTCAATATTTAAATAAGCCAATTCCACCACAATGACAGGCCGTCATTAGCAAGACCTTGTGATGTCAATGCAACAGAAAGACAAGAAACCAAGTTTTGAATAAGCCCTTGAATTAAAAGTTACCTGATGAATACGACTCAGCAAACAGACAATAATTTACAGTACACTATGGAAGAAAAGAACTTCAATTCAATCAAGGTTTGCATCAAAGCTTTAACTAGGATAAACTCAACAAATAACACAAGGACTTCTAATATGAATAATGCAGGCCAAAGTAAAAGCAAAGTGTTCTGACACTGGTTTTCTGAGGAGAGTTAAAAGAAAGAAGTGAAAGACGAATATGAAGACGACGTGCTGGGTCTGGCAGTGTTCGGATAAGGCGAGATGATGAAGCACGCTGAGTGGGACAAATGAGACACGGAGAGAAAGGCACAAAGTCTTGGGAAGAGGAGTCTGTCGGTCGAGCGTCCTTCATTTCTAAAGTACTGTAGACTGTTATCTGCTTAACAGCAGGGTTTCTCTGAGAATGCAATGGATAAAAAAAACAATAATAAATACAATATAAAATCTACAGTACAAAAATGGAAGAAATAAAATAAATGGTCAAATCGTTGTGGGACTTTTTCTTTAAATTGTTAAATTCTGCAGTGTCCAACAATAACACCAGCAGCAGTATTTCTTTTATTTTTTTTATGCTCATTTGTGTTCTCAATGAGATCCTTAAGCAAGGCATGAAGGGGGATGCAAAGATTACCTGTCAATACGATGATATATTAAAAACAGTCTAAAATTAACCTACTGTAAATGGGTTTAACTGGTTAAAATAGACAACTTAACCAGTCAAATCAACACTTCTAGTCATGTCCAAATCAAAGTTTACATACAATTACATAAAACACAGAATGGCACTACAGCTTGGTTCTTTTGTCTCTCAAAAATTTTAATAAAATAAAATAATACAATAAAAATTAAATTATTTTAAAAATCTATTAACTATCTATTTTTTAAGGAAATTTCACTCAAAAATGAAAATTCTGTCATCATTTACTCATCCTCAATTACTTCCAAACCTGTATGAATTTCTTTGTTCTGCCGAAAACAAAGAAAGATATTTTGAAAAAAAAAAAGAAAATGTAATCGGGCTATTTTAAAAAAATACTATACTGAAGTCAATGGTGACCCAAAACAATCTGGTTAAAATATCTTCCTTTGTGTTGAGCAGAACAAAGAAATGCATACAGGTTTGGAACTACTTGACGGTGAATAAATGATGACAGAATTTTTATTTTTGGGTGACCTATTCCTTTAAGTTAATATTAATTATAATATCAATAATATTCATACTATTTAATTTTTTCAATCATCTCTATTGTCCATATCTATGTACGGAGGATAGCTAGATACACCGTCATATCAAAATCACATTGAACATGGAATTTAAGAATGTGCAAGTTCCACAACTGAATTTCCCAAACCTATAGAGCAGAATTTGCTTTATCATTTCCATCACACGGCTCTGCTGCTTACCATACAGGACACGACATGAAAGAAAAGTTGGGCAAAGTGTCACTTTGTCGCACTTTAGGCGACATTGTTCAATTCTGTAGAACAGTCACGGACGCATGAACATGGCTCTCATGCTGAGGTTTCATAATGGACACACAAAAGAGGAAACCCTGTGGAGAAATGCCTATACCAGAACTCCACTCCGCCTCTTAGAGATAGAGGGAATGGGATGAGGAGGAAAAAATGAGAGTGTTTATTCTCAGCGGTGCTTTGCTAATGAAAGAGCGCATTCTTGTTTTCTTACTGTGTCATTGCGAAACTCAGAGGTTGTGGCGTTGTCACGCTCTCTCTTTTTCCACGTCTGTTTGGCGACCAACTATGAAGCATCGCCCGACTTGGTGACAAGGACTGAAGATAAAGCCTCCATAAATGTTCAGTAAATCATCTCCTGACCTTTCCTGGCATCGCACACATCGGCACCTGAAATGTTAAAGACAAAAGGAAGATTGAAACTTCCAGTGGCGTGATGAAGTACAGTCTCAGGCCCACCCTCCTCCTCCTCCTCTTTCGTAATCTCTCTTCCTCTCTGTTCAACTACGTCGTCTTTTCTTCCTGTCCCCGTACCTGCCTGGCTGTGTGAACGCGTAGGGTGGCGGACATTTTGCATATGCGATCCGTCATAGGGGCAGGATTAATGTTGTTTGCCGGCTCCCAAACACAGCTTGTGGTGCACTGTGGGCGACAGGAAACTTGGCCAAGTCTGGCTGCCGCACGGCTGGGTGGAAAATTAACCCTTGGTGGCGGGAGGCTGGAGGCCGTAGCTCAGGTGTCCTTACATATGTTTGTGGTGTCAGGACAAGCCTGGCTCCAGGGCCCCCTGCAGGGAAAGATCACTACCAGTGAGCCCGGCGTCAGAGGCCCGGAAGGGGGAGAAGGGGGAGAGGGATGCGCCTTGGCACGGAGCGCAGCCAATATGCTTCGCTTTTTAAGGCCTCCCTGGCTGCAGATAGCTGAGCCTCTGATAGTTAATCATTACGTATATGTACGATACAGATTTATCGGGATGTTTTCATGTCATTTCGGTAGAGAGGACGAGAGAGAAGAGGAGGTCCAGTCCCTGCTGGGACACAGGTGTCTTCATGTCTCCTGCTATGCTCACTCAGAAGACTGCACAGTGGGACTATCACGCCGAATTGCTTATTCCATAATTACGGCTCAGCTTCTCGTAAGAACACACAGAATCAGAAACACCCACATGCATTGCTTTCTCTGCAAATAACATATTACTCATCTGAGAAATTGAAAAGACCTGGTTAGGGTTTTGATGCGCTATGAAATTATTGTTTTTTTGACAACCATAAATAGACCTCCAGTTAAAGTACGCCAGAAATTAGACAGAGAAGCTGGTGAGATAAAGATAGAATGTGTAACTCGAGGGGACGAGTGAACAATATCCAACAGCCGTCGTCATGGCATTGACCTTTACTTTGGCCCACGGTGACCTGTGGTTCTGCATTTAAACTTTTAAATTGTAAACTTGAACCTTGGCATTTTCCGAGTCTCTGTGCAGTGTGGTGTTATCTTAGTGGAGAGTGACAGTTCGGAAAACGTAACCAGAAGCGAGCTTCTGTCAGCCTTCTTCAACAAAGCTGAAAGAGAGAGAAAGGACATCTTCGACTGCATGTCTTTCATAATTACAGTTTTCTAAAACTAGGCTCTGTCTTACACAGAAAAGCTGTGATGCTCCGTCAAAGCGGAGTTACTGTGGGTCAAGTATGTGGCGGATGAGAGAGGAGCCGAATGTTCTCTTGCTCGTGACTGCTTAGCTTGACTTCTTCCTGTGCTCTGATCCAAACTCCACCAATCAGTGGATCTGTGTCGCCCTGCTCCGGAGAACCGCGCAAAGGACAGAAATAAAGAAATAAGAGAGAATCACCCTGAGGCTACATCTAACACCTCCACCATTTCCCCCATCATTTCCAGTTGAGATTTGAAGTTGCTGCTACCTCTAATAGAAATACGCCTATGAAGGGAAACAGAAGAAACTGAGAGAGACAGAAAGATAGAGAAGTAATAAAAACAGGGCTGTTCTTTCCAACAGGTGCTATGTATATATATATATATATATATATATATATATATATATATATAGAACAACTCAAATTTACTGGGTCAGCAAAATTTCTCTTTATTTTTCTTAAGAAATTAAAACTTTTATTGAGCAAGGATGGATTCAGTTCATTAAAAGTGACTGTAAAAGCATATATAATATTGCAAAACATTTATATATTGCAATCAAATGCTTTTTTTACATCATATTTATAGATGATTCCTGATTTTCACAAAATAAGAACAAATGTTATTTTTAAATCGTAAAAATTTTTTAAACTACCAGTTAATTTCTATCACAATTTATTTATACAGTAACCAGTTATTTCACTTCAAATATATTGCCATTAGAGTAAAATAACTGGCTTTTGCATCTGAAGTCTTCATAATAACTGTATAAATTATGACTGAACCAACTTAACTACTACTCCTTAGAAACTAATTTTTTTCAGGGTTGTCAATAGTAGAAATAGCTTTTTGCAGACCTGTATGTACACTGCTATTATTTCTAGTGCTTTCTCTTTAAAAGAAGAAAACCACTCATCATGTCGCAGAGGTTCTATAGATGTTATTATGTTATGGCGATTCTTTCACTGATCTGGCCTGAGGCCCCACAAACCCAAAGGCTGGCCCTGAGTAAGAAAGAGAAAAAGAAGCGAAAATAAGAAGGAAAATAGTAACTGAAAGAGAAAGCAATAGTCTGTGAGCAAGATGCTGACCCGAGAGACAGTGCTGGAGAGTTGTCCCAGCTAGCGAGATAAAAGGTACATTACATGAAATTAATGGAGGCTGTGTGAGGCGTACATGAATCACTGTTTCAACACTATGGAACAAGTACAAAGGCATGAAGAAATCTAACCACAGCTTCAAAGGTCTGCCATTTAGTCAGTCAGAACAGGCCTGACAGAGGAAAGAGGGGATTTAGATGAGCAGTTGAGCGAAAGAGTGTGAAATAGTGCGAATGAAGGAATGAGATGGATAGTACAAGACAAGGACTTTGAGCAAGGCACAGACTGGGAGAGAGAAAAAAGAATCGAATCGAATGAAGGGGAGCAGATGAGCATTTGCGCAGCTTGCGACTCTTCTCTGAGGTGATATCAAACACTGTTTAATGAAAGTTAAATAGTATCTGTGGAGTGCACAGGCTGGAACAGATGAGATCAGGGTGCGGAAGCTGTCAGTGCCATTGTTGCGGGTGCACACAGTCACCCTGCCTGAGAAAAAAAAAAGTGTAAGCAGATACAAACCACCCACCGTATGCACCACCTCGACTTCTCCTGGCTTTTTTTTCTGCACTTGGCATAGCCGTTTTGCAAATACATCTTTGTAATTTGAAACTGGCAAGAGGAGATTTATGACAGAATAAGTGGCCTTTTTTGTTAGAATTTATAAAGTAGTGGAAGAAGAGCATATACGGTTAGGAAGAGGGATCCAATATGTGAGGGTTAAAAAAAATCACTTAAATCGCTGAATTTTCTCTGCACCTTTTTGACATGAGAGGATTCTGTTCCCTGATCACTTCCTCTGCAGACAGACACATACAGATCGCTAAAATCTTCCCACTTTCCTCTCTTCGTTGCCTCTGCCTGTTCTAACACTGTTCCAACCAGATCTGACATGATAAAGCATAAACGAGAAGAACAAATTACTCTAAATTAAAGTTTTGTAATCAGTCATGACCACAACAAATGACAGGACATTTTAGATGCTCGTAAAGGCTGTACACTATAATTCTAAATAGCATATTTATCCATTAAGAGATTGTTAGAGTTTTTAGATTTTTAGACTGCTGTATGTTATAATAAAACACATTTCATACATTACTGTACATACACTACTATTCAGAAGCTCAGAGATGGGGAGATTTTCTTTATATTAATTTATATATATATATATATATAAAAGACATATGTCTACTAAGGCTGCGTTAATTTAAAATTCCAGTATTACTGAAATATTGTTAAACATGATCATAATAACTTGTGTTAATATATGTAAATATATTTAGAACATTAATTATTTCTGTGACAGCAAAGCTGAATTTTTAATATGCTGATTTGTTGCTCACAAAACATATCTCTTGTTAATTTGGCTAATTTGTGATAAATGGATTCTTTGATTAATAGAAACATTTTGATCAATTGATTTTTTTTTTTTAAATAACAAAAACAAATAAACATAATCTTACTAAACCTTAAACCTTTGAACGGTAGTGATTTATTTATTTTTTTGTCACATTTTGTTGGTCATGATCCTTGTTCCATAACTATGTATATTTTGCTCAACACATTTTTCAAAAAGATACTCACCTTCATGTCAAGATTGATAACATTTGGCATTTGGTAATATAAAACCTCCTCGGTGTGGAGAAACAGAACACCTGGAAAAGAACAGGAAAAAGTCTTCAGACATTAATTAGATAAATGACTATCAAACATACCACAAAGGAGAACTGCTGGATAAAGTACAGTGAACTTCCCACAGTGAAGTACAGTGAATAAGAGAAGTACAGAGAAGACAAGATGAGAGGGGCAGTAAGGTGAATTGATACAGTCTCTGGTCAGTCACGTGTTGGTGTGGGACAGGAAGAGTGAGTCACAGAGCGATGTGGCACCTGGGTGCACTAATTAATGCACAGTTCCAGTGGCTGAACATTTAAGCTCCTCTTGCATGTATCACCCAGTGGCTCCTCTCACTTCCACAACAATAAACACAAACAAACCATTAGAGACGGTCAGTGGCTCAGGCATTCACCATACAGAGTTTCAGAATAAGAGACCTCAGCATGAAATGATCACAACACATACCATAACTCCAGCAGGAATTTATCACGGGTGGGTCGCAGATGCTTAAAAAAATCCACTTAATGCAGCAAGATGATTTAATTAAGTAAAAAACAGTAGGTGAATTGCACTAAACAAGACTTCTGTGTTTGTGTGGCAACTCAAGGAGGCCAGTTACACAAGTGCTTCTCCTGTCACCCTAAAGCGCTCTATCAACTAGGTCAAAGGTCAACTGAAAGGCATGACAGAAAAAAACAGAAAACAGCACTGAGATGTTCTTATTTTGAAAAGAGGCTCAGAGATGCAGAGGTGGCCCCAGGGTGAGAATGTTGCTTTCTGATCTGCCTTGTGACTGGTGCCGAGGCCTTTCACATGATTCAACCCCAGCCTAACCTTGTCATCATTAAGGTCAGGGTTATTTATCTGTTCATTTTTTTCTAATACAGAAACAGCCAGGCATCACAGAGAGGTCATGTGTGGTCACAGACCCTGTAAGGAAATGATGAAACATGGAGAGAATGCGCTTTTGATCCAGGATCATTCTGTCATAGCACTGATGGACCTCTGTGCTGTAGTGTGTAAACTGATGCTTTTTTCATATTTTAACAGTGTGAATATTACAAGGATCATTACTGATCGATCATGTGACATTACAGGACAGGACAATTGCTGTTGAAACTTTAGCTTTGCCATTACAGGAATAAATGACATTTTAAAATATGATGCAGTTATTTTAAATAGTGATGATATTTCCTGATATTGCCATTTTACTGATGAAACAAATGGTTAGAGACGCTATTATGAAAACTAATGACACTAATCACTAAGATACATGTAATTTACTTCAGGGCTAAAGAATACAGTATAGCAAACTGTTTTCTTTGATAATGACTATTCTACTGAGAGGACAGGAAACGCTCTTACAAATGTCATCACTCTGCTTTGGACAAGAAGTTCAGCTCCGCTGCTTTACATTAGGCCTGCTCCTCAAGCACAATAATCCTTTCTTGCTCTTAAAAATCTAAAACACGCAAACTGCCAAAGTCCTTTGAAAAAGCCTTAATTAAGTTCATCTGCGCAAACATTAACCTTGTGAGAGGCTAAAGAGAGGCAGGAGCAAAAGAAAGAGTGTAAGCGTGTGGCAGAGAAAAAGAGGATCCTATGGATGGAGAGAGATCAGGGGAAGGTTAATGAAGGAGGGCGAAGTTGTGTTTGCTTAGACCTTTGCGACGAAGATGGAGGAGGTGGGGGGGGCAAAGGAGATCTTTCACAGAGAACCGCACACACGTCCCTCGGTCTTACTCCAAGTACTGCACAAACAGGCTCTAAATGACAAGGTGACACTGGGAATACACTACTACGTGACCGCCGCTGGAATTGCCTTCATCCGTTTAAGATGACTGCAGCCACTGTGGACACTGTCGCGCCATTAGAGAGATCTGGAGAATAAGCCACGGAGATAGCAGAGATTATCACGGCCTGTGTGTTCAAAGACCTCCCAAGGGCACAATGACAAGCCACACCGCTGAGACTACAACAGGAAGAAATCTGATGATGTATTATTAAACTGCTCATCGTTACGTTACTGCTGTTTCTAAATTGTGCTACATTTAAAGGAGCAGCTACAACAAGTATGAAAATCCTTTTATCATTTACTCATTCTCATGTTAGCAAAGCGTTCCTGCTGCTTTTTGCCAGGGAGAAAGAAGATGATTGCAGGGTCATAACCCCCTTAGAAATGATGGTAAAAAGTCCAGTATGATGCAACGGTTTTCGGTGTTTCATCGAAACCGTTCGGTTTGCCCTGTTCGGTTCGGCACACCCACGTGAACCGCGATATTTCGGTAGCCTATTTGAGGCATTAAACTTT
>JAUMHQ010000070.1:11753712-11791309 GCA_032361165.1 Enteromius paludinosus
CTATCTATCTATCTATCTATCTATCTATCTATCTATCTATCTATCTATCTATCTATCTATCTATCTATCTGTCAATCGCACTGAGTTCGGCATTGAGCTCTTGGAGGCAGAATTAGTCTTAAGTAGAATTAGATTAATGGACTAGAGACCAGTTCTAAGTGCTTAATGAAGATATATATATTTCCGACATGAAACTGATTAGGGTGTTAATGTTTAAATTACAGAGCGATTTCACTCTCAGTGTTACACACCTATTACTTCAGTTACAGTACCAATAATGACCAAACCAATTATTTTATTAATAATAATTACAATAACAGTTTTCAGTAGTATTACAATAATAACAATAATAATTCATTGTAAATTAGGATTATTACTGGCTGACTGACAAAATGCCGCCGTTCCTCTTTTGCTGCTTTGGATAAAACACCATTATAAACAATTGTGCTTTGGATAAAAGTGTCTGCTAAACGCAAAATAAACGCAAAAAAAAAGTAAATATATTTTATGTATTTATTATTGTTTTTATTATTATTATGTGCATTATGTAAATCACAGTTTAGCGCAGTCTCATATTCACTGTTACTTGTATGACTACCTAAACAGTAATTACCCCTCTCTCTCTGCATGTTTAAATCAGAAGCCTTCAGCAGAGCTGAACCTGGCAGTCTCCCCCCCCCTTGCACATTAATGGCCTTTCTTCTTAAAGTCCTGTCTCTCTGACAATAGAGCATCACTGAAATGCCTGTCGTCCCAACAAAGAGCCTTCTCTCCCAGACACCGGGGTCATGCTCTGTAGTGATGAACCTCGCTGTCACGTGAATACAATGTGATTCCCCCATGTGAATAACAGAAAACCAGAGAGAGACAAAGGGAAAGAGAGAGCTGGATGTGTGATGCTATTTTGTTTTGTCGACATGACTACGGATCAAAAGTGCAGATCTGGGGAATTATAACAGCGCATGTACTAGAATGCTGTCATTACAATCAACAAAGTTGCCTACACTGAAAGCGAGAAAACAGCCAGCTTTGTTTATTATAATGGCAGTGTTCTAGTTTGTCTCGCTTGCTGTGTAGCTGGGGTGTAAGCGCTGAGAACTCTGCTCTGTCCTTGGTCCTGTGCTGTCTCTGCCTGAGATTTATGATCGTCTGGGCTGCTGCTGCATGCACTTGGTTCTGATAATTAAAGGGGTCGTTATTAGTTAGCTGCGTATGCAGAGCAGGGCAGCGTGAAAGGTCAGGAGGAGGCACTGAGCACCCCAGCCATTCCTCACCTCTCCCAATAGAAACACGGTCTCCTCACACATAAAACATTCACTCTGTCACTCTCTCCTCTGAAACCGCATGAGTATTTAAAAAGTAGTGTTGTGAAGTACAGAGAGAAAATGAATACAGAAAAGAAACAATAAGTAATAGTCAGATTTGGTGGATAGATAGTATAGATAGACACACACACACACACATATATATATATATATATAGTTCATTTGCAAAATCAGGTCTGTTTTTAACAATTTTTTTAAAAGTTTTTTTCATTGTGCATTCCAGTACATCTCAATTAAACTGCAGTGAAATATATTTATTTATTTATATTTAATTATATTAATTATATTAATTAATTAATTTATTTATTTAAAATAATTTATATATATATAAAGTGGGTAGATGACAAATAAAAAGTGGGCACATTGATATGTCAATTACCCTTATATATATATATATCACATCCATAAAAGTTTTTCTTTGCATAATATATGTGTGTACAGTATATCTTATGTATATATAAAATATATAAATAAACATACATACTGTATACAGTATATTTTCTGAATATTTTATGTATTTACACACACATACTGTATATATATTCATACAATCTATATTATAAATACATTGAATATACAAAAAAATGTATACATGCATGCGTGTCTTTATATACACATAATAAATATACACAGCGTACATACAAAAATCAAGAATGTCACATTAGCCAATAGACAGAAGCCAAGCCTATCCATCAACGTTTAACTTTCCCATAGAAAGTAAAACGTCAAACCACAACACGATTTGCCATTGTCATTCGCCTTGCCAGTTGTCATTGGCAAGAAAAACAAAAGCTTGTAATATTGGAAAAATCCATCAAGCCATGAATATAGCATGAAGAGCTAGCATATTTTCTATGTGCGTGTACATGCATTATCTATGACACAAAGGCTGCGAGGAGATGCAACCCTAGGGCTCCGTGATCCGTCTCTCTCTATCCAGCCAGCAGCAGAACCCAACCCTCTGCCCGCCAGCCTGCACACAATCATAATCACCATAATAACAATAATAATAAAGTAAAGGCATACCGGGCTGGCAGCAGTCTTAGCACACCTCAATCAAATTACACGGATGCACGAGGAACATGTCACCCTTGGATTTTTCATTTGCATAAAACAATTACCCCACGGACAGTGGGTTCAATGTCGTCTAGACTACATGCTTCAGATGGTGTCATCAGCCCCAGACACAGTAGACTGCCTATAAATTAGCAATGAGCTGAGCCTAGCCAAGATGCATTATAGCGCTTATAAACCCTGAGAATTTATTTAAATAGATAACACACATGCAAATCTCCCTGGCTGGCATGGCAACGATCTTGATAGTGTGGCTCCATATATGCGGAGAGGGCAGCTGGGAGCGGCCGAGCACTGCGGCGGGCTAAAATGAACCCTGACACCTTATTAGTGTATACACTGGACACTCATTAACTTCCACTGCCAGGAGAAACCTGACCTGACCCGGCAAAGCTCTGCCTTCTTTTAAAACATAACATGCTGGTATGAAAGCAATACCAGTGTTTTGATGAAAATGCTTCCTGTATAACGACTTTCTGCGTTGAGTGATTGAGGCCTTGAAGCTGCGTTCTCAGCAGGACGCCGTTCAGTACTGACAGTGAAAGAAACTATAGTTTTCTTCATAAATGATTGTAGATTTTTTATCCTAAACAGGCCGTTACCAAATACATCTTGGCTTAGGTAACTTTTTATACCTATTCAGTGCTCGATCGATTTACCACCAATTTAATCTTAATCAAGGACAATCTTCGAAATTCCAATATATTCAGATTAAACAGTCAGCATAAACATTTCCATTTCTTAGCTTTTCATTCTGACTTTGGTTAGCAAGCTAAATATGCTAGCATAGCATAGCAAACTGCATAACATGCTATGGTCTGAATAAGCTTTTGACAGGGGGATGTGCTCTTGCATGACACCAAAATATGCAAATATTTGTAGAGATGTATGAATTAGAGTCAAATGATTAAGCTTAGAAGTATATGGTTATAGTAGCTAAACAACTATGTTACAGGGCTTCACATTTCTTGCTCTCTTTCTGTCAGTGAAGTAGGGAGGGAATTTCATCTTAACATCTTCATGTACCGCAGGGCATTTTCTGCACCTCCTCGTACAAGCACTCATCACCATCCCGATTCCCTTAATCGATACACAGAATGTAGAGGATAAAAAAATAAGAGACTGGGAAATCACAAGGGAGGCAAGATTCCTAACAGATTTTTTATTTCATTAATTATTTAATCAGTGGATTGTATTTATTTTTTCTATGTGGATGGCAATCTGCTGTAGCTGTGTAAGTAAAGTTAACTAAACTTAAATGTATGCTGTGTAATTGTTTTTTGAGAGCTGCAGATCATATCTAAAATGTGTGTGTGTTGTTTATTTGACCCCTCGGCCTCTCTATGTTGTTGAAGGGAAAAATGGCATAGACGTATTCCTCTGGCAGTCCACACAAAAGAGAATAGTCCCACTTACCCTTCCATTACTTCACTAAAAAGTGATGTACCAGTCCATTAAAACAACTCTGCGTCTTTGTTTTTCATTCTCTCTCATCTCTTCATTTAAGCAAAGTGCACGTGAAGCATCTGTGAACAATGCTTTCTTGGGCTTGTAAATGTCATTAGTAACGATTTGTGTTTTTTTCGTAGCGTTTCTCAGTGCACCTCATAAACTGCCCTCCATCTCCCCCTTCCCCAACCCCCATCCCTGCTGGCTGTCTTCGAAGAAGTTGAGCGTTACATCCGCCATCTAGAGATTTTACAGTGGATTCTTTATCTGTATAAACAAAGCAGGTAATGGTGGCTGTTTATTGTACAATGCGCCCCCATTTTAACTTTTATGTCTTTATTGCTTGCATACCAGTTGCCTTGTTTATGTGTCTGAGTTCCCAGCCACTGCCCTTGAACTTAACCCCCGTCACCCCTGCCAGTTTCCCACCCCTTCTCCTGGCTCCATACTTGACCCCTCCTTCATCAAATCTCTCTAACCCCCTCTCTGTTAGGAATGCCTGAGAGATACTGTAGAAAGAGGGAGAGATGCACCATAATATTTTGGAACCTCCAAATCTCCACCCTAAAGCAGTGATATCATGCATAAGCATTTATGGTATATCAGGGGGAAATAATATCACCGACAAACACAGACAGGTGATATTATAGACATTAAATATTATAGTGAGAGAGATATTATAGACATGAAACACGAACATTAACAATTCTTAAAAGTTTCCTCTGAATCACTGAAAACTGTCATTCATGCAGCTTTTATGCTGAGTAAACTCTCTCGAAATAACCATAATATAATGGGCTCGGAACACTGTGAAGAGGCCCCCACATAGACTTGGGGACTGTGGGGGTGTCCCGTACACCAATGAGAGAGATGATCATTTGATGTCTCGGTGGTAGGATGATAATTAACACAAAGATGGGAAGTCATGTACTGAATATTCCAGTAGTATGACAAGACCGCCAATGACAAGCTTTCGCTCTCATCAAAAGAAAGAATAGAAAGAAATAAGCAGCGAAAGGGGGAGCAAGAAAGAAAGAGAAAAAAAGAAACAGAGCAACGTGACATCCCCCGTCCAGAGCGTGAGGATTAACGATGAAAAGAAACAAAAGGACAACAGTAAACAAAAGAGTATAGAGGCTAAAGGGGCTCCCCTGATTTCTCTTCCCACTCAAGGAGGAAGACAGTCAACGAGAGAGGGGCTCCTCTTTTGGGACAGACACGTATGGATCTATATGCACGCATACAGTGGCCTGGTATTGTGAATCAAGCAGAGCTAAATCAATGTCAGAGCTCAATCAATATATAGTCCCATGTGTTCTTCCTTGCTCTCCTGCACTTGGCCTCACCTTCCCCAGGACTTTCACATGTGGCTCAATATACACCAACGAGCCACGGACGAGCAGCAAATCTATTAACCTGCCCGTGTTTTAGTTAGAAAGAAGAGGAAAAACTACCGAGCGGTACGAACAAAGACTAGAAGATTGAATTCCTAACTGGGAGCATACAGGTGTTGAGTGTCTGTAAATACTGAGGCTATAGGGGAGTCTTTCAGTGATGGTGTTATATGTTGGCGCCTAGAAAAGGAACTCTGGACACTGTCTGTGCTGGTGTTGAAAAGCAGAATGTTTGATTTGGTGTGGTCTGGGGGTTGCATGCATTTGGACGTGCGGTATTAGGGAGTTGTTACAGCTACAGTTATCTGTGCTTACCAGCATCATATGGGTTGGCCTGCCTCTCCAGCCTTGGGCTGTAGACACAACAACACTGCTTGTTAGTGACATCTGCTGGGAAGAGCTGCCCCTCTTGTCCTTTGGCCCTTACTCAAGCGAGTCCAGTCCATCAAAACACCCTCAACTAACTCCCCTCAACTTCCTACCCCTACTTGTATGTGTCCTTTTATTACTGGGCAATGTGTGCTCCTTCCCACATGTACATAATATCATCTTCTCCTCGTTCCATAACCTATTCCCCCTTCCTGTCTCCAAATCTCATACCAGGGTAAGGTAAAAGTGTCTGCATTCCTGGGACTTTTTTCTTTCTGTCCTGTCCAAACCTGTCCAGATTCAGAAACAGTGCAAATGCATGCTAAGTATGCAAGAAGGCTAACATGAAAGAGAGTTTATGCAAGAGTGAGTACATGAGGGTGTTCTGTAACATAGTAATTCGCTATTTTGCAATGTTTTATTATTATTATTATTATTTTTTGTATACACGTACAACACTTTATTTTCTTTGGAAGCAAAAAAATGTGTAAACAGTTGTTTAAGAACACTATTTGTCTGTGTAGCAAAAAACTCGCCTGCATTTCCAAACCATTTCCACAAGCAGCAACGTGCGTTCATTCTTCTACCTTCTTAGCTTCACTTTTTTGCTGCACCTCCCACTGGATGCTGAATAAATTGTCATTATTTGATAGCAGCCTGTCCTCTGCAGTCATCTGAAAGGCAGCAGTCATGTCACTCAAACTGTCATTGCCATTGTTTCAGGTCATAAAAATACATGAATCAAACTCATCATTCACCAGGACACAGCCAAACCTCAGCACTGACAGTCATACAAGTGATACACTTTATATAAAGAGTAGACAGTTAAATAAAAAATATACAGATGGAAGCACAACAACAAAGTTCATGTTCAGAGGAAATATTTGTATACATTGTGATTGGAATCTGTCCACCCTAAAGTTTTATTATTATCACAAATGTTTATTTCACAAACGTAATACAAAACCCAAGCACAATGTTCCTTTTTTTTCCCCTTTCTTGAATTTCTAGCTCACTAACTGTTAGTACATCAGATAAAACTAACTACAGATAAAAGATCTGGAGCCATCACATGTACATTTTACATTAATTTACCACCAACCATTAAACAAGTTTTTTACCGTTACAATTATGGTCTTTTTTTTTTTACAGAGCAGAGGACATTTTTTTCATTGATATCTCCCATGTTTTAGAATTAGATAATGATACTTTCTATCCCCTAACCTGAACTCAATCCTCTCACAAAGCTTTTGGTATTTTTACATTTTTATTTGAAACCAAGGTACACACAATTTCAGATGAGGTTGCTGATGCAGACTGAGCTGAAGGCCAGTGGCCCGGAGGAGACTTGGTCATCACTGGACTTCCCTTGACCCATCTGAGTCATTAAAGTTCAAATGAGATACGTGACAAAGACCTGTCATTGTATAAACACTGGTGCCAGCCTTCAGCTAACTGCATAAAGACAGATGTGTGCCTAATGCCTGTGACATAAGACGAGAGTATACAGGCACACACTAAATGCACATACAAAATTCAAATTTTGTTATACTATTGAAGCTGGAATATATGTAGAGGTCAGCGGGTACACATGAAAACTGTGATATAAATGGCATCAAGTCAATATTGTTTCTTTCTTTAAGTTCAGCACAGCTTAGTTAGGCAGGCTGTCCCCTCCAGCCGTCCATCCTGACAGTCCTGTCTCTGTGCCACCATGCCCTCATGTCACAACACATTTAGGCATCAGTTCTGTGTGAGATGGGGGTGTGTGTGTGTGTGAGGGCAATGAAGACACAGACGGATGCAATGGCCGGGTGGCAATGGGCGTGTGTGTGTTTGTGCCACCGCTGTGGCCCTGCCTTTCTGTGGCTACCCTTCTCCACAGTGAGCAGCCCTCCAGCCATGGATTTGATCTTTGCAAAGGCTAACATCTGTCGGCTGTCATTTTAGAGAGATTGATGACAGGCTGGGGAATGGAATAGAGGGAGGGAAGGATGGATGGGGAAGGAGGAGGAGAGAGGGGTGAAGGGGTTGAGAGAGAAGGGCTAGAGGGATAAATGGCGACTGTGCAAGTTTAGGCCTAATGGATATAGGAGGGTCTCATTTTCTGGATGAGCCACAGAAAGAAGGTGCAACAGACTTAAAGGACTGCATACATATTACAAAACAATATAAATACAGTGTAATGTACAGTGCTGGATGCTGTGTGGTTTCTTAAAATGTACAAGCTAGTTTTCGATTCTTTGAGTAGCAGAATAGCAAAAAAGTACTGAAATTCACTTCACTTTCACCTAATGATATTACAAGTAATAAGCCATGTTCTGTCAGTTTACGATCAATATTATAAGAAAAGTGATGTCTGATTCAAGAATGATTCACACTTTTTTGTTTATTAGTTTTTTTCTTAAGTCCAGAAAAAGACAGAGATCCTGGAGTCAGATTTGAGGACTTGTTTTAGTCATGTCCTGGACTCAGAAGCATGTATACACAGTCTTAACCTGGAGTCAACCTTCTAGTCCCAGCCTTGACTCAAATGAGAGAGAGAAAGAAAGAAAGATTTTACATGACATACAGTGTAATTTAAGTAGCATTACTCCAAGTCTTCCTAGGATGAATGAACTATATGGATGTCAGTACATGAATTTTTATAAATAATTCACGATAATACGAGTGTGCATGTGTGTGTGTGTGTGCGTACAGGGAGCTAAAATGGACTCTGACCCTTTGCACATGTTAATTCACCATCAACCTCGGCTAACGAGGCAGATCCCTTACTACTTTGTGTCTTTTGTTTACGAGTTAATGGAATTGGGGTCAAGAGGATATGTGTAAAATTCAGTATATCTGGGCTCTTCACATTTATAAAGCAGGTAATTGTTTAAAACACCCAGGCTTTCTGTCTACAGTTCACTAATGGAAAGCTGATATGTTTTTATGATATAATGAAAGCGTTTTAATCATGTTTGTCAGGAATAAGAATGCCAAAACAGCTCAGCTACGTCTTACATTTCAAGATAGGCATTAGCCAAATAATTAAACATGAAATCTAAATGAATTAGCTTCTCTTTAGTACTGCTAGGCTTTAAAGGCCACCTATTATGATATTTTTACAATATATCATATAAGTCCCAAGGGCTCCCAGAATGTGTCTTTGAAGTTTCAGCTCGAAATACCCTTCAGATCATTTTTAATATCATTTTGAAAATGCCTATTTTGACATGCATGCATGTTTAAATGCAAATTAGCTGCTTTTCCCCGCCCCCTTTTCCAGAATAGGGCTATGCCTTTTGTGGGGTATGTTATCCACCAAAACAAAACATCTGGTTCTGATTATCATGTCTATCAAGCTGAAATCATGCGTTTTAATGCCGTATAGTTTGTATACTAATAAACGGTTTTCTGAGTGCACACATGCACAGAAAGTAGCTGTCAAACGGCATGTGAGTGCTAGCTCTCGTTCATGTTTTATTGCACTTAGACTGTTAAATAAAAAAAGTTATTTCTGTGAAGGTAAACAACTGGGAAAGAAATTGCAAGCTTATACAGTATTAGATCTGTGTATTAAGTGACAGCAGCATAATATTCAGTACCTATACTTCTGTCTAAAAACAGAATAAAAAACTGAGAATCACTCACTGTTCTTGAATAAATAAGTTCTAATCGGCACAATAAAAATGTTGTACAACTTTGAAAACCCATTAAATAAGCCATGAATGTCTCTATCTACTCCTCTATAAAGCATGAAGAATACCGTGGCCATGCCAAGAAAGGAGGGAAAAATAACACTTAAAAACAACAAATAATACAACTCTTTTCTCAACAATAACATACAGTTATTAAGACAATTCTTTTGTCTGCTCTTGTATACACTGCTAGTTTTACAACCACAATTCATTCACAAAAAGTCAAATGATCAGAATTTATTTTGAGCCACAACTGCCACCAAAAACACAACATAATTTTGACAAATATATATTGCATTTAAACTATTATAAACTACATCACAATTTAATGTCCACTGACAGACACATTTGCACCATCATGTCTTGGATTTTGACAAAAAGCTACACAATATTAAAAGTGCCATTCTCTGATTTTGATTCAACATGGGAATAATGGAGTAGAAGAGAATGCACCCTTGTTTTCCTTGTATATAAAGAGAGAGAGAGAGAGTGAAAAAAATACAAAAGGATGTTATGCAAATGTGCTTTATAAGTCGAGCGTAGCATCTTGTCATGACACTGTCTATATTTAAAGCAGGTCACCTTAAACCCACCCCTGCTGCCTCATGACAGTGACATCTGGATGCAGAGCTCGCGCGCACACACACACACACACACAAAACCACCTCTGCTGTCGCCGGTTGAATCGGAGAGTGTTTATGCAGATGATAATGCACACCGCAGCTAATACACCATCATTCCGCTGCAGAAAACAGAGATCCAGTCACACAATAGGCCCCTACAGAGGCTTTCCATCCTGCAACACACACCCTACTAGACTTCAGCATGTTTAACATTTTACATGGTAAAGATTGTGATTATGCATGCATATCAGTATCTGTTCAGGGCTGCGTGTGTATGAAAGCAAGAGCAGCAGAGAGAAAGAGAGGGAGGAAAATAAAAAAGGACAGGTTGTGGGTGAGGGATAAGATGACTGACCACAGCCTGCTCCCTCCCCCCTTCACCAGCAAGGCCGAATTTCAATAATTTCATCAGTTCATTTGCCTCTTAGAAATGCCAGAAGCCTTTTTCCATCTCCTTCCTGCGTTCTCACTCTCTCGCCTTGACCTAGATTCGTGCGGGGAAAGTGACATGTCTGCCTGACCAGAGAGCGGCCGGCCGCGCTCCGCAGCTCAAGTGCCTATAAAAAATGACTCCCTATCTCCAAATAAGAATAATGAAAAGCAGTGCCATGACAGATTGGACATAGATGAGATTGCTGCTGTGACTATATGCATGCGTCGCTTGCCAGCTTTGCATCTGAAATGGAAAAAGGGTGGGTGGTGGGTGTCAGGCTGTCGCTTCTGACGTTAAAGGGACATGGTCCCTCAACCTTTCACTCAGAGCGCATACACACACACTCGCAACTCACAAGATTGGTTGGCCTCTGACCATATCTTCTTTTCACACATGGTAAGACCACAGCCCTCCACGCAATCTACCTCTGTCAAATAAAACACATTCCTGCACAGCATTACAGGAGCGGAGAGGACGTCATGTGAGGTACATATAGGAATGTGCTAAAATCGAACTCGTTAAATAATTCTGCAAAGCGGGCCGAATTCTTGTCAGGGCACTTTGTAGAGATAAGTAAATCAATTAGAAGTGCTGAGAGCCAGCCATTACAGACAGGAGGTTCAGCGGCGGCAGCAGCCAAGATGGCGGGTGGTGTGGCATGATGCCAATGGGCACATGCAGACACCTGTTACTGTCTGTGCGCGTGTGAGTGTAGGGGAAATGATATTTCAACACCTACAGCGTGTTTCCTGTATGTCGCTATACCCCTTGCTCCAACTATCCAATTAATAGCAAATTATGATCAAAATAATTTTCACAAGTGCAACTTCATATCTCACAATGTGACTTTATTTCTTATTTAAAACTTTACCTGCACAGCTACTTTTAATTTTTTTACTCTGTGGGAAAAATGGCTTACATAAGAGACTTTCTAATTCAAATAAATGCTGCTCTTGAACTTCCATCTAAATTTCCCTTAAAAAAATAAATAAATAGTTTAAGCAACAATAAGAAATAATTATAAGAAATGTTTCAGTGTATTAGAATGATTTCTGCTGGATCATGTGAAATTGAAGACTGGAGTAATGGCTGTTGTAAATTATTTTGTGATGTCATAAGAATAATTTACATATTGAAATATATAAAGCATTTATTTTAAATTTCTAGATTTTATCCCAATATTGCTCTTTTATTCTATATAGGAAATCAAAATAAAAAAAAATGCAGCCTTAGGGTCCTTGCACACTGAGTCTGAAATGTTTGAATGCATTTTTCCAGTATTTCATATCCATTTCTATCAAAATGCTTGCTACGAAAATCTCACTAGGTCAGATTTTTCGACACAATGTGAGGTTGTATTTATTTTTTAAAGTGTAAAGATTTCAGACTTTTGTGCATAAGAGTCTTCATTAAAAAGTATATATACCTATATCTATATCTATATATATGTATATATCTAAACCACTCACACAGTACAACATCTCAGGACAAAATGTGCACAGTGGCACAGCTTCCTGCCATCTTGAGGGTATCTGACTACAGTCTAAACCAGTCTAATGATGAGACGATGCCACGTCAGATGCCATTGGATTTTTCACACCAAAGGACCGTTGACTGATGGGAGCTGATGTTGTTATGTTGAGCCATGGGCATCAGAGAGGGAAGAAAGGTCACTTGTGATTGTCTGTGACCCAATAAGGAGGCTTTTCACCCTCCAAAGGCTTCACTGATGTGACATTTGGCAGATATGTCCAAACAGGCATATGCACAGACACAAACACTTTGACAGCGTTCAGAGTGACCCCTTTAAGCTAAACTGGACATAATTAAGATCAGGCCTTGCTCATGTAAACAAAACAAAACAAAACAAAACAAAAAACAAACTCTTTCAAGAGGCACGTTTTTTCAAAATACGTTTTTCCCATTGGACGCCATTGACTTTCATTGTTAAAAAACAACAACAACAAAACCTTAAAGAGAGACAATTTTCAAAATATCATCATGTTCCCCAGACAAAAATAAGTCACACATGTTTGGAACAACAGAATTGACTTAATTTTCATTTTTGAGTGAACTATCCCTTTAACCCCCTGGGGTCGGCAAACGCATACAGTATATGCGTTGTGAGACGTCTTCTCCTGATGAGGCCGATAAGAACTTAAGATACAATTCTGGGCAAAAGACGGAATGCTGCTTGGGTACAATATCTCTACCACAGGTATTTATTTTTCAAAACTCTATATTTGGCATTTTACAATATACAGATACTTCTCTGAAAGCATGTCAGCTAATGATGAAAACAACCAGGAAAAAAAACCCCAACATGCCGGAAAGTACTCCATGCATGTGCCCTGACTCATCCACAATCCTTTGCTCAGGAGGGGGTGAGACTGTTGCGGGGGGATGATGTGGACAGGTTGGCACCAGAAGCATGTCGCGGTTAAGCAGAAATTAAGCTGACATGACCCTGCATAGAGCAGGTAAACAGAAAGCCTGCTTTGCCTGAGGTTACCATATGGCAGCAACACCAGCAAAGCGACCTGGTGGCTTTAGCTTTGCTTGCAGGGGATGTTTTGCTACCTGCTGTCCTTTTTGTTCGGTTTTGCTTTCGTTGCCGTCTCTCAAACTGTGACAGGCCCTGGCTGAGAGCAATGGGATGTCAGGTTTGGGAAGGGAAAAAAAAAACGGAAAACAGCTACACGCTTTACACACATATACCAGAGAAAGTGAAAAGAAGAAAAAAGAAACAGAGGTGGGAAGAGAGCAAGAGAGAGGGAGCCTTCGCTGTGGGTTGCCAGCCATATGGTGTTGGGTTTGTATGCGGGGCTCCTTAAGTGAAATTTCTGGAATGACCCGAGGCGATGAGCAGAGCAGTCTCCGCACGGGGAGACCGGCCTCACTCTAAAACCGTTTCTGCAAATTATTGATGAATTGATGCTTAAACGGCATGGCAGTGATACCTGCACCCACTCCTGATGGTGACTCAGCCCGAAAAGCAGGTTTTCGCTTGGAAAAAAAGAGTGTATATTTGCATACACTTGACTGGTCTCTGTAGTTTTGACATGGCCATGTACAAAAATGGAAACCTGAAGCAGTTCGGTGTGCATTGATTTTTAGGAAATTAACATAGATATTCATAAAAATCTCTGCCCCCAGCTTCCATGAGTTCTGAAGGGGGGCGTTGTTGATGAGACATGTGTTGTGATGCCTCGAAGACATGCATAAATTATGAGATGGTGAGGGCCCCTGAATAAGAGAAAATGTTAATTATCAAGATTGTCATTGCCCCCCTTTTCTTTTAAACCCCCACTTTTCTTTTCTCTTCTCTCTCTCTCTCTTTTTTTGGTTTTGTTAATTAGCCTTATTACAATTCTAATTGGTTGAGTTTTACCCATCTTAGTCGATGACAGCATTATGAAGCTATTAAAACAGATCCTCAGTGGGGTGAAAAGTCTAATCAACCAATCACCTCTGATATCCAAGAAATGAGCCTTGGAATATTATCATTTTGATCCTTTGTCCTTGTAAAGTGTGCTTACTGTAGTTCTTTTATAATAATGTTGCATCTTTGTTTCGTTTAAATATGCCGGTTTAATCCCTGAATGGAGTTTTACTAGAACGCTATCCAAAAACAGCCGTTTTGCTTTTTTAGATACAATAATTAATTTAGCATTAACTGAAGAGCATGTTTTTGATGCTATACTGATGTGTAAACAAAAGACAGCGCGAGAGAGAGATTTTAGAATAATTCTCTAAGAGTGGAAAGAGTCAGTGGTGTCTATTGGCAGTTCAGGGTAAATTGGTACTGCTGTCTTCCTGCCAGTATCCAGACCCTGAACAGAATAAACACCCTCGTTAAACACTGTCAGAAATGCTGACTATTAAGTCAAACCAGACAATGTGCTAATTAGTACATTTGCATATGATCATGCAAATAAAAAAGCTGAACCCAAACCTGAATTTGCATGTAACACAGTTGGGTTCTGTGCTGGAGGCTTGCTGCGGAGCAGAGCAGGTTACCACCGCCATCAGCTCACTGACCAGTTTATACTCACAAAGCGTGCATATTTCTTCACAAATTGTTTTAATGATGCAAGTACGATAGTTAAAAAAGTAAACTAATCCGAAATGTTTACTTAATATCCAAGATAGATTTTCCCCAATACCGTAAGAGGGAATTTAATACACTGTTAAGATTTTAGCACGAATTAACATTCTCTACCATTAAAACAAATCACAACAAACCACTAAACTTTAGGAACAGATTCAAGTGCAGAGGCGACTACAAATTATCATTTCTTTTATTAGAAAGTAATGCAGAGGAATTTACTTTGAATTCAATTATATTTGCAAGGCATTACTGGACTCATCTAAGTAAATGGTTTGAAATCCCAGAGGAGACGTGGCTCACGACGAATAAAAACACTTTCTTCATCTGAGCATCTCTAAAGGTTAACTCCTCCTGGACAAGAAGCCCGAGGAAAAGACCAGTCCACCAAAGTGTTTCCGAGCTACATCACATAGAATAAGGGCTGAACTCCAAGGTGCTGAAAATAGACAGACATTTTTAACTCCTTATTTTCATTTACTGTACATTTCTGAAGGACAAGAGGTAGGCGATCGGTTCAGCCCACTAACATATATGTGACACTTAGCTGGGCTAATTGACGTAACCTACTGATAATTCAGGACTGCAACGTATAGTTAAAGTCAGTCTTAAAAGCCAGGCATTATTCTTTAAAAGTCCAGGATCTGGTGTAATGTCTAAAAAAGCTACAGAAAATATGTGTTTTTTTCCCCATTTCTTATTCAAATACCTAAAAAAAAAAAAAAAAAAAAAAAAGAAACTATAATAATAATAATTATTATTATTTTATATATATATATATATTTAATGGTCATGTCATAAGTAGTTATGGTCTAAACAAGCCCCCCCTTATTTACACTATATACACTCACTCTGACACAAAGCCTTATTAGTACACTATACCATATGCTTCTGTTTTAATTGCTAGCATTTGATACAGCCCTCGCATGCTGAGGCTGTGGGGCTTTTCGTGAAAAGTGTGCGACCCTGATTGGGCGAGATGGGGATGAGCTGGAGACTTAATGTGGCGCTCTCAGGTGCAGCAGTGCTCTGGACGGACATAGAGGACACGGACAGGGCATTATTGTGATATCAATTTTACATTAGTGTTTCTCCACGCTCACAGAGAGGCGAAAGGCAGTTCGCGTGACCCAGGGGAGGGGGTGTTCAATGTCGTCTGCCTGCTCGCTGAGAGCTGATGGCCTCCAATTGAGTGCAGATGCAGGCATATCATTTGAATAAAGAAATACCTCTGATCTATGGTATTATCTTGACAAGACAGCGGATAATCAGCTGCTCTGAGCTCGGCCATTACTGAACTCTTTTGTTTTACTTTTCAGCACAAATCAACCCCTGCCTTTCCCCTGACAGCTCCCATTTTACTTTGCCTCTCTTTTCTTCCTGTCTTCCTTAAGGACGGAAACACAATGTGAGCATAACGTGATGGAAGGACAAATTTAGTTTTGCAATTCTAATTTAAAATCCAATCGCTGCCACCTTGAATGTGCCATGAATGTTAAAATAAATAAATAAATATGAGATTCAAGATAATCAGAAACAAATCGATTTTATATTCTGAAGTTGTGAACTTTGAATGCGACGGACCATTTATTTTTGACAACAGCCTGAAAAGAGAACTCGCTGATTTTGTGTCATTTGAGCTATTTTAGCAACCGGTTCAGAGAAGGAAATATAACGATCAGGTAAGTAAGTAAATAAATAAATAAATGAACAAATCTGTGTGAATGCTAGGTTGCAATTGTTGCACAGAGTACCATGATTCGGTATAGCACAACGGTTACATTTGTATGTGATTAAAATGACTAAATACATTAATGAATAAATCAAATGTGTACTAAATTGTATTAAAGTGTATATGTATGAATTGTTGCTTCTTTTATCATGTGGTACATTTTTCATGAATAGAACATTCAAAAACAGCATAAAAATAAATAAATTAACAATAATAAAAAAATTTAATGTAAGTCTTTGCCTTTTTATCTATGCAGAATAATGAAATAAACTAAGACCCTAGACTACCGACCCTAAATGTGCATGATATAAATTGTATATATTTTAAATATAACTACCTTTTAAGGCTATAAAGAGCCTAATTTCCATAATATAGACATTACACATGAGCATAACTTACCCTGTGATTAAAAAAAAGGCATGTTTACAATTCATTTAAACAGCCACAGTGCTATTTTACCATATTTACCACGTGGTTCCATTGGATTGTGGGTACAGTAGTTAGTGAATAAGAGGTGGGTTTGTGGACTGATATACTGTGTTTAAAACTGTTAAGCAAATCCTTTCTTTCCTGTTTATACTAACATATGCTCTGGGAGTAGAATAAACATATTCTTTTAAACTGAGACAATCTACTACCACCAACTCTGCCATACAGTAACAAGTAACAGTGACAAGACAGTAATTCATCTATGGTTACAATCCATTGATTGTGTTTTGTTGTGCAGTAATAGACTGAGCTGTAGTCTCAAGTGTGCCCAGAACACCATGAATGAGAGGCAAAAATAAGCACACCTCTTTTCTGAGTGTGTTTGTGTGTGTGGACATGAGCGTAACAGAGAGGGATCTCTCCACATCGTGAACAGCTTTCTAGACGGCATGGCTGTGCAACAACAGTTCATTTTGGCGGCTGTTCATCTGGATTTCACACACACACACACACACACACACCAGGAGTGGAGCAAGTACTACAATGAGCACCTCATTGCCTGTGAGAACTCTCCAGATCCCTCCCCTTTTAGATGCCAAAAGTTAAATCTATATTTAATAGGCTTTGAGATTCAGAAATCTAAAAAATTTCTCCACCGGCTCAACTGTGGCGTTGTTTTTCTTTTTCTGTTTTTTTTCCCTTTGCTTTTTTTCCCATTTGTTTCTCGTTCGCTCTTTTCATCTCCATCTGTTTGAGGATGCACATATTCCACACCCCTTGTGCCTTATCGTTTCTTTAGGTTTTTTCCCTACTTTCTTTCGTCATTTTTTTTTTTCTTTTCTTTTTATATTTCATCTGTGGTGAAAAATGTTTGAACCGAATGGCTACTTAAGATGTGGTAGAGATTGAATATGAATTATTTCCCCCATCTTAAAGCAGTGGCCCCATGCATAAATAATAAAACAATACAAAAGGAGTTGTGTATGGAGGAAGCCATCTATGGTGCCACAGGAAAGACACATGCAGACTCACACTCACTCACACACACACACACACACACACACACACACACACACACACACACACACACACACAGAGGTCCACCCGAATAATGAACAGGATTTCTAAAATAAAACACAGGGACTTTCTTTACCTCTCTCCATAATGATGACACACATTTCTGGATTCTTCATAAATCTGTGAGTGATGCTCTCGTCCCGGCTCTGAAAAAAAGCATGAATGGTATTAGAAGTCATATCTTAAACCTTTACACATCTAGATTCTGGATTTATGAATCAGTTTTGTGTAAATTAAAGCGATGGAATTTGAATACGCTGAATTGGAATGTCAAATTAATAATTACTAATTAATTAATAATTTTTTAAAAAGTGAATTGTGAGTTACATTTTGATATATCATCTGTATATTCTCTGAAAATATAAAAAAATAAATAAATAAATAAAATCTTAACTGATGAGAAGTATTTTATCCAAATACTAGTATAATTGTACCAAAACAAATAAAAAAATAAAAGAACCACCAAGATTTTTTTTTTCCATACATCACCACATAATTTCCACCATACTTTGAGATGGCATTATGAATGTATAAATGCATGTTAAATGTATATTTATGTATGTGTGTATATATACACACATACATACTGTACATATACATTTTTTTTATTTATTTTGACATGGTTGTTGGTTGCACTTGTATGAAGACTTTATTTAAAAAGAAAACAGATAACTTTTTTAATCATATTTTTATTGTTATGATTTTATTGTGTTAGTTAGCCGTACTTTTTAGTTATTTTTTAACCTAATCAAAATACCCCAACTGCAGTTTGACTGAGATCAACTGAAATGAACAATAAAGACACATGATTTCAGCAAATATAATCTTAATATAATTACATTCAAATCAATTTAAATATTAAGTTAAAATCCAATAATAGATTAAAAATAAAAAGTGATAGCAAAAATAAGTAACTTACAGCCGTTATATTTTAATATAAAATTTTAGTTCAAATGCAATTTAAAATCAACCAATTTAGAATTTAGTGATGTGAGATATTGCCATGTGGTGGCACAAGCAGACATCTCGTCTTACTCATTTTCTCAGAGCTGCGTCTGGCATGAACACAGCACTCCTGAACTGCTGCCTGTCATCAACAACAAGCCCAACATGTAACCTCTTACTACAACATTACTAAGCACTAACAATTTATCTCTCTCACCGCACCCCATAACAGCAAAAGGCCATTTCATTTAGGCTTTTTTTAAACTTTTTTTACAGTGCTGGTTTTATAACTCTAAATTGCACATTGTCACTAACAAATAATGCAACTACAAAAACGCGTGCTAAGCATGTCACCACGGCTTTTGATAGTGTCAGTCAAAGCGCTCGCTCGACAGGGCCATTCGCACAGAAAACACGACTCGCTATTCATCATCTCTCCACCTTCCCTTCCACCATTCGTCCTTCCTCGTCGTTGCGTTTTGTTATGAAGTCTGCATGTGTATTAAGAGGGATTTTGTTGTCCCTAGACACCAATTTACATAAAGTGCAAGCCATCATTGGTTCAAGAGAAGCAAATTACTTCCCTGACAAGATCACCCCCACCCCTTTTTATTATTTATTAATTTTTAACGTAGCACGAGCCGAGGTTGTTAAGAGCACTTAACCAGATATGCAAAATATCACTTTTCCATGACCATGATCAATGAGGAGAGGAGTGGGAATGAGAGAGAGCGAGAGAAAGGAGAGAAAGAAAGAAAGAAAGCGCTAAGTGATTGAATTAAGTGCTGGGCCAATCATTTAACAATTCCCTAAGGTGCGCTGTGTGAGAAGACTCTTTCTTAAGCCTGTGCTGGGGCGAACCTCAGATAATCACGCACTCCTACAATACTGCACCGATGCCACCTCCCCACAGACAGACAGACAGATACACCTAAAATCCCAGTCTCATACTCAATTGGGATGACAACAATGCACTAAACACAAGGAAAAAGGCACTATAGTGCTATTAAAGGTAGTGTCACTTTAATTTCCTTGCTTCATCTTAGCCAGAGTGTGCTTCTCGTGATGGTTGAGCCCTGCATCTAAAGCCATCTTTTATTTTTTCAAAATCAACTTTGCAGTTTCAACCCGGCTGAGAAGAGCGCCATTAAGGACACTTCATTACTCAAAAACATATGAGCGAACATTCACAGGCTGCATCCGACGACAGTCATGTTTCAAACATGAGGCTTCATTTCGAACTTTGAGTGACACTTCACACCTGAAACTAGTAATGGAGTTACTATGCAAATGCGCAAGTAATTACACAAGCCAAGTAAATTAAAGTACAATTAAAACGTGAGAGGTCCTTACTCTGTCATAGTTAGAAATGACTAGATACCAGCACATCTGTGACCTTGAGTTGAACGCTAGAGACAGATAATAAAGAGGAAAAAATAACTTGGGGAAGATCATTCATTTTCTCACATTAGCTTTTTGATGAAGCTCGAATGTTCTTTTCTTGTCTTGTCTGGCACTACGTGTAATGTAGCATTTTTGGGAATTAATGCAACTCACTAAGTAAGATCCTATTGTAGTTCAAATGTTATACTTCTTCTTTGTCACGTCTATGAACAATCCTCCATCATCGTGGTTGACTGCAATAATAAGCAATTTGATGAAAGATGTTATAATACATTTCTTCATTATGGAGCAGCAATTTCACACGGCTGCATCTGAAATTCTTACAATGGGGTCCATTGAATGACTAGGAAAAAAAGGGATTCTTGTATCACGTATCTATTTTCTAATTTACTTTGTTACTAATTTATTTCATTATTATAACACATTTTTTCATTACAAGTAAGCAACGAAACAACCTGAGTAAAATTTCCCAAAATTTCAGACTTCCTTCTATCTATTTTTTATTTTTTTTACCAAGAAAAAGTTTAGAAACGTCATAGAAAATTCAAATGTATTATATATGATTACGCATGAAAAAATCTGCATTATTTTCCCACAATTAAATACAATTCTACAAAATATAAGACATACAGAGATAACCTGCATATTAAATCAATCTCACATACAAATCATAAACAGCACTTTTTCCTGGATCTGTGTGGCGATCTATTAAAGTGTCTACAAGCGCCACATTGCCAGGTGAAACAGCAGTCTATTTTTGTTCGCTTAGATTATGTGCCATTGCATCCACATGTTTGATTTGATCTCCAGCAAAAACAGCGCAGAGGTCTGGTTTTAATAATAACACACCCTCCCAACATGATGGCATCTTATGCTGCTTTCATGTGTGGACATGGAAGCCAAGTCTGGACGGGGCGTTCAAGACCGCTTCACATGTTTTCCTATAAAGTTACACCCCAGCCCCAAACCAGTCTTTGTATAATGTGCCCAGTCTAGACTATTAAGTCGAAGCGACCCATTCCAGAGCATTCTTCCCCACAGACATCCAGGAAAACTCTCTAAATAAGCACATTTCTTGTCAGTTTTGACACTGATGTCTCGTTTTCTGAGGCCGAGCGAGGAGGAGAAAAAGCCAGGGAATCCAGCATTCGCCTCGGGCCTCCGTGAACACGTCTTTCAATGGTCACCTTGTGTTATTAGCAGTGTATGGGTGTTTGGTAACAGCTCGCCAGCGCTCGTGGGCATATATCATGACAGATTGTTCCCATAACCACGTACGGCAATGTTTTAAAACCACACAGCAATTATACAAGCCTGTGAAACATTTGTAAAGGTTTGTGTCTGGGTACGACACTGTAGCGTTCACATCCAAAGGACATCAGAGGACTGTGTGAATTAAAAAAAGAACTATCAAATCTCAGTATCATTAATAATAAAGTGACTTTTGAATGTCCCAAGAACAATGGCATTGTGTGTGGAAGTGAAGACAAATTCTTTCCTTTTTCTCTCTGTGACGCTCCTCTATCTATTAATAATATTCACATTTCATTATTTTTTTTTTTCTTCCTGCTAATGTGATTTTTAATCAGGGACTGAAGCTAAGCAATGTAATCTCGAAAATTATTAAACACACTTTTATAACCACGGTCTCTTGATCTCGCTTTGATCAATTGTACAAAAACTGTTGTTATAACGAGAGCGATAAAAATCAAGGTTGAGTTCTTTGTGCACTGAAGTTTTGGAGTTATCTTTTCACAAATACGAAAAGAAACCTACTTCTACTTCTTGTTGAAATGTATATTGTACTGCTCAAAGGCTGATGAATACAGATTGAAGATATAAAGCGAACATTTCCTGTTTTAATCCTAATGGATTAAGCATAAAAGAACAATCGCGCCCGATAACACTAAAATGCATAATTCTATCTCTATATAAAAGATAAGGTCTTTGCAAAAGTCCTATACGTTTTGTTCTGCTATAGTTCTGGGAGGTCTTAAAGTGTCCACTTCAATAAACATTGAGGTATCCTCTCAGTCACCGTGCAGAAATCCGTATCCAAAAACACAGAGCCGAAGGGAGACAGTGTGATTCAAAGCCTTTGGTCTTTGTCAGCGTCTGGTTTTTCCCAGGATTGGCTAATGATAGTGGCTCCAGTGAGTCATCTTTGGGAATGATGATCAAAGCCAAATTAAGTCTGACTTTTATGCAAAATGTAATATGTAAGCCTCCAGCAATGTCTTTGCTATTGATTTTTTTTCTTCCCTGCTCTCCATTTTTATCCAAGCACAATACACAGTGTGAAATTCGAAGAAAAGGGTTCTCTCCGCAAAAATGATTGGGGTATCCGGAGTTCTGCCTGTTTGCATTTAGAGTCAATTTCAAATATAAATGGTCATGTTCTAGAATAAAGTGTGCCGTTCTGTATTTAGATTTGGCATACAGGAGAAAAGATGGTAAAATGTGTCATGAAACAGGCTCTCAAATTGTGTTTCAAAAAGCTAAACTATCTTGTATTACTAGTATAAATAATAATGGCACATTTGTAAATTACCTCATTTTGGGTAAAAGAAAATTGGATACAGATTCTAAGCTGCATGAAATTGTGTAAAATGTGCATAAACACACACACACACACACACACACACACTACCATTTCAAAGTTTTTATGTTTTTGAAAGAAATGTTTTATCCTCATTAGTGCAGCATTATTTGGCAAAAATACATAATCAAAAAGTAATTGAAAAATTATTGCAATTTAAAATAATGTTTTACTATTTTCATTTAATCCTGTTATGGTGCAGCTACTTTATCTCCAGTTATTACTTCAGTCTTTAGTCTCACATGACCCATATATATATGGACAGCGCTACTACAATAAGTTAATTTGATAATTTGTCCCCAACTGATTACTAGTTGTTTTGTTTTCCCTACGACAAAACTACTGAATAAGTCTAGCTCATACTTATAAATAAAACACAGCAATGCAGAAACCAACTAAATCATACAGTGTGTAAAAATTGCCTTTCTTGACAGGAAATAACGCTCTAGGAACCATGTAATTCAATAGACAGCTCGAATGCAGCTCTATGAGTGGCTCAGAGCTGTTTATTTGCAATAAAAACAGCCCCTGTAATAACCCCAAATAAGTCAGAGTAACAGTAAAAGCTCATCTTACATGCCGTGTTTTCATAGACTCAGTGATCTGGGGGGCTAGCACTTTATCTTGAGGACCTGTGCAAAGAGCACTGTATTGCTGATCCAAACAGGCACACCTGGAGCCCAAACAAAACCCGAGCACCTGCCCACTCAACCTGTGCACGCGGCCTCTTTTCTCAGTGTGAACCGTGTGCCAAAACTCCCCCACTGTGAATGCAATAGAAACCCTCTTCTGTTTACGCTCTGTAACACCTTTCTGGCTAAAACTCCAACTTGAAATGAAATATTGGAGAGTATTGATTGATTTCTGCTGTTGCTGAATGATGATAAACCGTTATAGTTATATATTAAAACCATGGATGTGAAGGGAAAGGAGACGCAGTATCAGTAGAAAAAAAAAACTAGGATGAGGAATTATTCGACAGCATAACAATAAAGCACAGTTATTATGAAATATGACCTAAAAAGTGTGTAAAGTGCTCGTTTTTCTAAACTAACACTGTCCAACAAAGATGTGGATTAAGTTTAAATGGAAGACGGAAATGTCTCTGTTCCAAAGCTGCCTTGAGTGTGTGAGCTAACAAAAAAATACACATTATCTCATTTAATAAGAAACAATGACTGGCTGATAAAAAAAAAAAAAAATCTTAGGTGGGGAGATTTTCAAATTGTCATTAGAACATGATTTTACAATAGAGATGGGAGTGAAAAAAACATTCAAATGCAGAGATGTGCATGCAAATGTTCCTCCCCATTTCAGAAGTCCAGAACACGCCATTGATTAAAATCGCATTTGGGTATAGAGTAATGGTTTTAAGGGTTTGCACTTGTAGTGTTGCTGAATTTCTTTGAGAGACTGCAAATCACCGCCTGCATCCATACACATCCTGAATAAAAACCCTTTTATATTCTCAAAAGCACTTCCATTTTCTAAGAGCCCCATTCTGTTGGCTCTGTGCATGGATGATGGTGACAAACCTTTAATTTCCCTTGACAAGCTGTCGACAGCCTCCTTATGGAGGACAGGTGACTTTTCAGAAGGTTATTCACGTAATTGTTTATTTATCATCGTCTTTCTGCTAAGAAATTCCTCGCTCCCCTTTCTCTATTTCTCTTTTTCTATGTTCCTGCTTGCATATTGGAAGGTCTCTTTAACTAACATCGGCTTTTAAAGAAGTCCTTCGCTTTGAAAACTGAAAGAACCCACCTAAGGCAGCCAAAAAGAAGAAAAGCGTGCATTCTTGCTCTTGAAAGGCCTGATTAGAGGACACAGGGACACATCTGTCTCTGGTTTCAAACTGACCTCTAATCTGCCTACAAACTTCATTCAAGCTTCTAAAGAGAGTAATGGTCATTGTTACCAGTTGGTGAGCACACAGTGTAGATTCGAAGAACATTTCTGCAACATGTTTGTGTGTGTGTGTGTGTGGGGTACAGTAAATCATGTTTGTAAAAATGATGCTGACAGCTTTTGATGCAGCGAGCGTCTGAGCCGATGCAGAAGCCATTTTGTGGCTTGCCATCCTGTAGCCACATGCATAATGCGTGTTTAATGTGATTTCCCCAGGTTTATCTGGCACTGGGCTGGGCCTGATTGCCACTCGCGTTCCTGCATACTCTTAAAGATGTCTCTTTAGAACTGTCCAGACACATAGAGCCCCGTTTCATAAGCCCCTCTTCGCATCTCCACCAACCGCCTTAAGTACTTTGAAGAGTCTTAGAGTGCACTTCACAAATTTCCACACAGGGAGCATATCAACTGTCAAAAAATCAAGCTTTCCCATTCTTTAACATCTTTTTTTCCTCCCAAAGCCTTTCCAACTTCGCATCAGGTTTGGCTAATACTTTTTTAAAGCGCGTTTCCCGCAAGATTCATCACACAAACTTTGACGAATCAGCACTCCGTTAAACTCAAAGTTTGAAGGCAACGCTTGTGCAGGTCTATTTTTTTTTTAAGGCTAGAAGAAGGGATACTCGAGGTAAAAATCACAGACATATCTGCGCTTGAATTCAAAGCACCTCGACCTCTTCATTTTTAAAAATACCGCACATATCAGCAAAACAGCAACACGGCCCCGTGCGCACACCATTGTGCGTGTCTGTGATCATCTAAAGAAGTTTCGCTGCTGAGCTTTTCGTTTATGCAGAAGTTTCCAACTCTTCAGGGTGCCACGGGTCTCGTCTCCCTCCCTCCTCTCCATCCTCTAGTTTTTAATTCTCCTTTTCTTTTTCTTCAACTCCTTTCCCTTTGCTCTCACACGGAAGAGCATCATCTTTGCACATATAGCACGGGGTGTGATGAGGGATTCAAGTAATACAAGCATCTGCTCAGGGCTTTTGTGTTCAAAAGATTCAATTAAAAAATAATTACCAAAAGATTAGTAGTAGTCGAACATGACTGTACTGTTTGAATTGATGTTTCTTTTCATCTGGTTTAATAATAGAATGCTTTCTTAATTAAGAAAAAAGGGCCGCTGCAGTGTACCCTGACTGAATAAAAGTTTGTTTGATGTCTTGAAAAATTAAATATTTTTTTGATCTAACAAATTAATTTTTCCCTTTTTCACTGGCAGGAGATAAAGACAATTTAATTTAGATACCAATGGCTAGAACAAACCGTTCACTGAGCTTCGGTCAACGAACGAGCTATAAAACCAAGCCCAGAACAATTAATTGCTATGGTGTTCATCTACAGCGCGGGGTTAGCTACGCACGGACGTGATAGAGCATATACGACTGGTAATGATATCGGGGGAGAGAATCCGGTGGAATTTTCTCCTTAAATTACCTTCCCAGTGGTGTCCCACACCGTGCGGCTAATGCACAGCTTACAAATCCCACGCGTGTATGCAAACACAGCGGGAATCTCCCGTGCCGCCGTAATTATCCCGCCATTTTAATCTCTGATGGCCTTATGTGAGATTACACACGCTGGAGCATGTATCAATGCTCTGACTCGGGCTCTGCTACGCCACACAGAGCAAAACCGAGCATATTCATGAAGTCGGGCAATAGTGAATGTTCTTTTCAATCAATTGGTTTAATCATTCTCACTTTTTTTCACTTTCTGACTTTTATTTAGCAAGGACTCATTAAATAGAATAAAGGTGAAAGCAAACACATAAAGTTTCAATTAAACGACTGCTGAAATTTAAGCTTTAAATATCACAAGCATGCATCTTTTCACTTCACAAAAAGTGGATTCCTTGTGGATTATTGTGATTATTTTATTCAACCTAGACTTTTTGGTGATACGTGCCTTCTGTGTTTGGGAACAAGTAGTTACTGTACATGTAATGGAATTACATAAATACATTACAAAATAAATGTAACTTTTTCAATAAATGTAAGCCTGCTAGAAGGCCCTGGGGCTGCCGACTCGAAATCTGATTGGTTAAATCCAACGTTTTCAATGCAGAATCCTGCGCTGTTGATTCTGAAGGCCACGAATGCTGAAATATGATTGGATAAAAGCTCTAATATAAACATACACTACTGGAAGCAGCGCATCCAAGAGAAATGCTATGAAATGAAGAGAACAGACTATTGTAGATCATTTAACGCACATTCATAGAAAAATAAAGTAAAACTAAGTTAGTGATAGTGTTAAGGCCGGCAGAGAAGGCTTTGCTTTAAGGCCAAAGGATAAGCAAATGATGTAACGCTAAATTTTTTTTGTTATATATATATATCAAATATATATATTCTATGCGTAAACTATTCCTTTAATGACTTCAGCGTTTGACACAAATACGTCATTGTTTATTCCAGACAGGTTTTAGTATGTTAAATTAAATGCTTCTTACTAAAACAAAAGAAATACAGAGTGATGCTAATTATTTTTAGTATTTTTCTTATATTTAGTATTTCATTCAAAATGGAAAGAAACAATTAACTGCAATAAGTGCCTACATATTAGACATTTCTGAGCATGCAAAATGCCACGCCAGGATGCCAGGGACCATGTGGTAATGTACAGATGCATCAATGCATCTTTTTTTTTTTTTTGATGGTTAATTGAAACAAGCAGTGAGAATGATTTACAGAAATGAGCCAGACTTCCCTTCACTACAAGGCTATTCCTTCTGTTAGTCCATGTTAGTTCCATGCTTCAAAGTGCTACACACACACACACACACACACCACCTCCCTCTCTCTCTATCTGCTCTCCTCACCTCTAATCCACACTGGAGCTGGGGCTGTCAGAATCCCCGCTAACTGTCACACCGCTGACCACTTCATCTGCACCCCCACAGACGCACAGGCCCGACTCCATTTGACCGGACACTGACCTCAGCCAAGTTCAGCTGGGAACCTTTACGGAGAGGAATAGCAAAAGAGAGAGAGAGAGGCAGAGAGAAAGAGAGAGAAAGACACAAAGCAGGCCTGTGACAAATCAAATAGCCTCTGAGTTCAAGGCCCTGTGCTTGCTTTCCTGCCTCATAACCTTATTTGTTCTGAATATCGCAGAATAATAAATGATTTCTGTCACACTTTTCAAACACCCGTGCAACTTGCACGCTGTGTGTATGTTGGATAATGTACACAGAGGGGCCTATCTGGAAGGAGAAGGTGAATAGCGGAAAGTAGAGAGAGAGAAAGGGCGAACGCAGGATGTATTCGTTTTATTGTCATGAAAAAGGTTCTAATGAAAGAACTGCTACACTGTCAACGTTTTGGTCTGTGTTTATACTTTATTATGACCTCACTGGAAGATTTGATATGCACAGCTTATATTAGTTTATCATCAACAGCGTGCAGACAAAAGCATTATAAAAGTATTTCTAAAAGCAATCCTTTAGAGATTAGACCATTTTTAGTGACATTATGTTGTTCAACTGCATGCACAGTATTCTCTTAGCGTCAGAAACTTAAGTTGGGCCACTGATGTCACATGGACTGTTTTACTGATATTTTTACTACGTTTCCGGACCTGGGATCATTTCAGTTGCACTGCTGTCTATGGAGGGCCTTTGATGACGGAGTTCATCAAAAAATATCTTATGGGTTCGGAACGACATGAGGGTGAGAAATTAATGACAGAATTTTAATTTTGGGGTGAACTAACTCTTTAGATAAGTGGGGATCTGGGCATGTTTACCATGGTGTCGCATCTTCTCTTCTTTTGAAAACAGTTTAAAGACATCTGGACATCAAAGTTATTAGTTTTAGTGTTGAAATTTGGTGCCCTTTTTGCCTGATATACAGTAAGTTTGCAGAGTTTGTGGTGGTCATTTGCATATTTTATGTTTAATGGCATGACAAATGTTCTCTGTAGGTGATGTTCTCTATAATGATGTTCTTTCACAAACTATTCACAAACTTTTTTAAGGTTCTGTGGAAATTTGGACTCGTCTGACCATAGAACACTTTTCCACTTTAAAACAATCCATTTTGAATGAGCCTTGGCCCACAAGGCACAATGGTGCTTCTGGACCACGTTCACATACAACTTCCTTTTTGCTCTATGTATATTTTATTTCAGATTTACTTCAACAAAAATACTTTTAATAGTCTTAGCTTTAGTTTACAATAAAAGAATGATGTAATAACAAATGATTTACATTTAATTACAGAAAATAGTCATTTGGTTTGTTGAGAACAACAGTTTAAGGTTCAAGGTTTAAGGTTGTTAGTGTTATTTTACAGTACCTACTGTAAGTAGCTGCACTGAATGTTATTATGCTTGACAAATCTAATATATATAATATATATGGAAAAAGAAACAAGTTTATCCTTTTGGGGGGATTAAATAAAATGTTCTTGGCGTTCTTTATCTTTGAATTATATGCCTTTGTCTACTTTGACTGTCCCTGAATATTCAAGAAATGAATGTTGGCAGAGAGAAGAAAAGATATTAATTAAGAGTAGATTCTGCATTGACTCAGACTTGTACATAAGACAAAAGGTTAAGTAAATGCCAGGGCTGCTATGTCACCTCAAACAATGAGTATTAGCTTTGGAATCATTAATGTCTGCTGAGAAAACACAGTCAAATTGGAGTCTTGATTGCCAGAAAATGTGAGGCCAGGGCTGTTTCATTTCAATCTATAGTTAAATTAGCCTCCGACAGCGGGTTGAAAACACACAATTAACTGAGCTAGGTGGGGCGTAGGGGAACAGCACCTCTAATGCACCACTAGATTGAGATTGAGCCGGGCTTCCAAATAAGAAACATCTCATCGGCTTTACAAATCAAAGAAGGGGCTCCCAGGCTCCTAGCCATCTAACCCCACTGAAAACCGTCAGTATAAACTCATTGTGAGGGGCTGACTCTCTTAGGACCTTTGATGGAGATGAATTTTGGTCAAAACATAGGCATTTTTGCGCATTTTTACAACTAATTGAATGGCCAAATGGCATCTTGTTACTAAAACGAGGCCGCGCTGTCTCCACAAAACCGATGAACATGACAGAGAGTGAGATGGAACAAATAAACAAATGAGCAGGATGAAAATATATAAATAAATGCTTGAGGTGCTCTGAAGATTTCCCTCTTTAAACTGATAGAAATTGCAGAGGCATTTGAGCAGCGCCGAGATAGCGTTTCCAAGCATATGGCGTTTTAATTCCTGTTTGTCTCATCTGGGTAACTCTGGCCCAGCAAATCTCCGACTCCATCCAGGGAAATATCAGAAGACGCGAATGCTTAAGAACAAAGGGCTTCAATTTCCTCTGTAATGGGGGTTTCATTCAACATATTTTCCACAGAATTATGAAACTGAGAATTCGGCTCACTCACTGATTTATTTGCTGTTATCATCTCTGCCTGTCCCTTTGCTCTCCGCAATACGAAAATTAACAGACATTTTTAAACGTGCGTCTTTACCTCAATACTGCTCCATCAATAAAGGACACAAATAACCCAACATTTTGCTTGTGACACCAAACACGAGACCGTCCAGAACAAGCAGCATGTTCATTTTTAATCATGAGTCGCCTTTGTGGCTGTTGACAGCTAGTGAAGTATGACTAATAAGAGCGGTGTTGTTGCTTCCCCGCTGAGGTGGAATGGTCTCTTCAGACACAGAGCCCTGTAGATCATAATAAATTTCATTGCGGGATGGCTAATAATCTCACTGTTTCACTTTGGTGGCAATCACAGCTACTACAACGCGTCATGATTCACCAATTAAGAGGCCATATTTCTTCAGGCTGCCAGCACAAATGGACAGCAAGTGTTGGTGAAGTCAATGGATGCTAAGCTGACTCACTTACGGTAGCATCTAGCTTTAGACAAACAAATCCTGTGAGATTTATTTAGGTTTAACTGTATAAATGTATTAAACATACACACACCCATCTGAAGATGCTACTGTATGACAAACTTCACAAACTTTAAGTTTTGTTATCTTTGAGAAAACAGTCTTTTTTTTTCCCAGACTCATTGCAAATTTTCTGCTAAACCATTATTACGTACCTTTCTGAACTTTTTTTTAAATTATTAAATTAATAAATGCTGTAATGCTCTAATGGCAATAGCCTTTAGTGTTTGTGTTTAGAATACTAATTTAAAATTAAAAAAAATCAAATAATCAATGTGTGTGCATGTGACAATAATCCTATCAATAAAGCAGATATTCAGTCAGAACTACATTATTATTGTTTTTTTTACTACATTGTTTTGACGCTCTGACACACATATAGAGAGAATTGTGGCATTTTCAGGGCATATCTCCTGCCAGATGCCACCCCTCATGCTAACATGCTCCTCCGCTAAACACTGCAACACAATATGACACTAACCCTCTGCTACAGTTTAGAGGCCTGCAGAGAAAGAAAGACAGAAAGCGACATGGAGAGAGGGATAGACTGGCAGAGTGAGAGAAAAAGAGCCGTCTACGCCGGCAGTGCCCACACAGCGCCAGCTTCGATGCTAACAAACAGACACGAGTCTCACTTCCTCTAGCACATCCCTCAGCGCGCCGTTGAACGAAATAACTGTGCTAGTTATCTTGAGGGAAAACTCACTACTGTTTAACAGCCTAGGACAACAAACAAAAGTAAGTCTATTGTTTATTCTGTCCAAGCTCGCATTACATCACGGCTTCGATTACAGTATTTTGGTTATTACTGCCAGCGATGTCTCCCTCTAATGTGACAGCTGTTCCCAGTTTTACTTTAAATGTTTGTAGGTTAAATACTGTGTTTTGGATAATGAGAACAATAGGAGAGAGGAAAGCCCCTGGGGCCCCGTATTCTGCAGGGCAGTCTCAGGGTCTGGCCTGGAAAATCAAGCTGCGGGAACAAGAGATACAAAGCATGGGAATCAAAATAAATAAATAATGGAGAAAAATTGGACAGAGAATCGTCGACCCTTGCTCCCCTAGGATCATGCGCGCCTCTGATCTGCCTAGTATTTCAAGAAAAAGCAAGGTCTTGAACCCCAATCCTTAGACACATAACAAAGCACACTTTTGCAGCTGCCATGCACAACTATAAGCTCGGAGGCCTGAGTGAGTCCCAAGACAATGCCCTCTCTATCAGCCCCAGGACAAATATCTAGACAGCAATATTTTCTGCTTCAACGGCTGCACTGCATGTAACTGTGAGTGTGAGAACAGAGGGAGAAAGTGAGAAAGAGTGTGCCAAATGATTCTTTTAATAACTCATACGCACCTAAACAAACGTCAAAAGCGCATGGGCACAACCCATTGAGCATTCCTGTAGAGATGGCCATCCACATTTAGACATTTATTCAGTCTATGAAAACAGGAACTTTTACAAATGTGTATACCTTGTTGTCAGTGACTAGTATGCTTAGTAAAAAATAGAAAATAGCAGTAAAAGTAGACATTGCGAATGTACCAAAAAACCACTAGACTGTTTTTATCTAACCCTTTCAGCTATTGTATATTTAATAATTGAAAGTTCAACAATTCAGCAATCAATCAATAAATTCATTGTATTTGCATTAAAAGCATTACTTACATAATTACACAAAAATACATAACATATAGGTTACACTTTATTTTTAGGTGTCCTTGCTACAAGTGTAATCATACATTTAAGTATTGATTAATATGAGTTAACTACATGCATGGGTTACTTTAAGGTTAGAATCAGGATTAGGGATTGGTTTGGGGTTTCATGTAATTATGCATTATTAAGTGTTATTATAATAGTAAGGACATGTGACATGTAACAGTGGCACTGTAATAAAGTGTTATCAAAATATTTAACTGCAAAATATATTACCCTGTCCTAAACAGCCTTCTTACCTCATAATAACCCTTCAGGAAAATATGCAACATCACTTGTAACTCCAAAAAAATTTACTTTAGCATGGTCAGAAATGTATAACTATAATAATAATATAATACAAATATATAATTCAAAATTCTAATATTTCTTAAATTCTGTTTTTGTATTTAAATAACACGTTACGTTGCATTGCATTACCTTCATTTCTTTGTTCCTTTCTTTCTGCTACAAATAACTACATACCAAAATTTGATTCTAAAATACTTTAGAAAAAAATACAAACAACTGCATTTCATATTTTGACATAACCCAAATGTTGGTAACAGGGTTGCAAAAAAATGCAAAGGCATCACATGGTAAAACAAAACTATAGAGCTCATACTATTAATGTGTAACTAAACGGTCATACTGAACCAGTCTGAGATTAACCTAAGATCCGGCTTAATGAAACTATGGAAATGATTCCACAGAACCTTTAATGATATGCCACCCTATGTCCAGAATGTTTTTATAGATGCTAGAAATATTTACAGATTATGCAAACATGACAAAATGCATACAAAACAAAATGATAAGATTTCATTTAATCACCACTTTTCTAACTAGCAGAATCAAAAAGATATTCAGACGACTTTGCTGTGCAAGAATATCATTGATTAAAAATATACAGGCCCCTTTAGAAGTGAGCTCACTTCAAAGCTAAACGCCTCTAACGTCCAGGGAAAGCTACATTGCAGGCTGCAGTAGGATGTAGGCCAAACTCTGACTGTGTGTTAATGAGAACACGGGTCTAAGGGCTCGAGAGCTGGCATAGAGGCGTAGGCCCTTGACGAGATCCCACCTTGCCCAGTGTCGGCCCTTGGCTCTGGACTAACTAACTATCCATCACCGGCACACAAGCCTGCAGTGCTGCTCTGCAAAAGGGAGGGAGAACGGACTTCCTGTTGGCAGGTCAGCTCCGCAATTACACAGATCCAAAGGTATGAGAGGACAAAGCCCTGCTGCAGGCCTCACCCTGACCGTCTGACCCCATCAACCTCAAAACCAACCACAGACGCAGAACTTGCACATTTATTTACACCGAGCTCTGAAGTGTAAACAAAAACTCCAACGTCATTAATAACACACAGAACTTGAGATAAATGAGCGTCCTTTCAATTTAACCACAAGCGCTGTTCTTCAGCGTAGTTTTTAATTGAGTTTCCCCTAAATTTCTTTAACAGCCGCTCGGTAGACGGTTCCCTCGGGGGGAAACGGCAATACCTCAGATGCATGAATTGTTTTGATATACTAGGATGCGAAACATCAGTCAGATGGTGTGTGTTTTTGTGTGTAACCTCCACTTGAAACGGTGCGGCTTGCGCATAGCTGTGGGCTCGGGTACGGAGCAGAGCTATGAGGAGACCATATGGCAGAAGACACAAGAGTCTCCAGTCAGCATTCCCCTCCGCTGCAGCCCTCTACCATCGGAGCACGGATCCACATCAGTGCTCTCACTTTCTCCCTCTCACTCGCTCGCTCAGACACTCTGCTAATTGCATCCTGTGTTTGTCAATCAAAATCTATTTTCCTTTCCTTTTTTCCTTTGCCTTTTACCACCTTCTATTAATTCCCCTGTTGCTCAAAAGCTCTTTGTCACTCTTGGCGCGTGTGATGAGGGCTGGTTTGTTGAAATGAATTCCATTTGAATGGAATTGGTTCGCAAACGTTGGCCGAGCAGCGTTGAACCCTTTGGAATTCCACACGACGCTCTGTGGAAACGTGAGGGCTTCTGTTGTCACCCAAACCACACATTTCATTTGTTTGAGCAAATCACGCAGGAAAAACTCAACTTGGCTTTGGAGCAGGGTCGTGTTAAAGTCGCATTCCCACTCAGAGCTATTCAAGAAAGTCAAAACAAATTAGCGAAGAATTTATAGAGATGATGGAGTTTGTAGCAATAAATATACTCCCTGATGGACGGGCCTCGATTGTGGTGGATTTCTCATTGTCTTTATAACTAACTCTTTCCAGCTAGAGAAGCACACATTATGTATTGGCATGAAGATGCGCTTTTTTGCCGGATGGACAAAAAATTACAAATAAAAATCATTTACTTTTATAAAGTAGTTATTATATATATAGCTGCCTATTAGGATGCATATAACTAACTTTAAATTTTAAAGCACATATTCTACAATCCCAATACCTAAACTAATAACTACCTTACTAACTATTAATAAGCAGCAAACGAGGAGTTTATTGAGGCAAAAATCATAGTTACTGGTTTGATAGATAGCGAAAATTGTGACCAGATTTTTAAGGTCAGATGTAGTAATGGTTTACATTATAGCTGACGCACTGTCAACTGACACAGACATGAACATGTTTATTAGTTAGTTAATTAATGCTTTTAAAATATATCACTTATTGTTAGCTTATGTCAGTATTACCTGTGGTAATGTTAACAAATGAGAGCTCATTGTAAAATGTTACCAACACTTCTTACTGACTGCCAACTTTCAAATGGTATTGTTTTATTCATGCTTTGACATACGGATCTCAAAGGCAAAATACAAATGCAAAAACAAATGCTACGTGTGACCTATAAAAACCAGGAGTTGAGTAAATTACCAGAGAATAGCGTCTCTCTAAACACTGCGCACACCAAAACTAGCACCCCGGTAATGGGAATAAATCAATTTTGGCATCTTCAGAAGCACCACTTGAAGAACGGCACTAGAAATCCTGTGTGTGGATCCTTATCTGGAAAGGTCAGAATGTAATACTCCCTCACTCCAGGAAAGAGCTCACCGAGCACGTGCTTTAATTACTGCCCATAGGACGTGGATTAAGAGACTAAACGAAAATGTCATAAAAACGACGAAGAGAAATCTGTGTTATCACTGCTTTAACTGATCTTATCATTGTGCTGTAATCACAATCGCTTCCATTGTTCAGGGTTGTGCATCAGGGCCCTTTACTATCCAGAGGTAGAGCCGGTCTTCAAATATCAGCACATTTGACAGCATTGTGGCTTTCTTTGATTTTAGCAGTTAATCATTTTTCAATTGGCATTTTTTTCAAGTTGCTCAATTGCTCCCTGAAAATAAACTTTATCTGTAATAACTTAGAAATAAAAGTGCATTTAAAACAGAACATAGACATACATAGAGGACCATATTTCCAGTGTTAACACTTTTTAACATATTTCCCAACATTTTACAAAAACACAGCTACTTCAAAAAACTTTGAAACTTTATCTGGCATAAGTTCCTTAGTTATGTCTTTCAGTTAGGCCAATTTGATTTCCAGATTTTGGTTATCCATTTCACAAAACTGAATCTAACTCTGGCTGAATCATAAAGCCCAGTTAGTCCCAGGTCAATGACGATTTACCTGGTGATGGTAAATTTGAACAAAGGCCCTAACTTTCTAGAGAGGTCGCGGTTCCAGTGCTCTGTGAAGCAAGCGCCAGAGATCAGACAGACGTTTCTCCTCCCTTCTGCTGAGAATAGGGCTGGTAATATGCGCTGGCAGCCTCTGTCAGCTCAGCCTGCACACCTCTCACAAATTAGGACCTATTTATCCAGAGCACCCTGCACTCAATGGAAATGATTACCAAGACAGTCAAACCCTATTTACACAGTACGTCTTCATCAAAGCAGAAAAAAAAGGAAATGACATTCTATTTCAAGGACTGTATCTAAACGAGGAGGTAGAAAAGTGGAGCTGAATGCGTGTTACGTGTTAGTTTTACAAACAAATACAAAAGACCAAGCGCGTGCGATATGCCGAAATGCATGTGTATTTAACTGGCTCTCTTAACATACAAATTTATGTAACTGTGTGGATGTGATGGCATGCGTAAAAAGAGAATTGAGTTATTGTTAAAAGAACTTCAAGGGCTTTTATTTCCTTGTTTATTCTTTTTCTAAATGAGATCAAAAGAAGAGTTGAAACCATTTAAAAACTTAAACCTCAACTGGGAAATAAAAGAAAAATAGAAACAGGAAAACAATAATAATGAAATGAATAGATAAGTCAACAAACGAATAAACAAATAAAAGTACAAACATTGGAGACCCTGAGAGAATTTACCCCTGGAGTTGATTTCTTTTTAGCTCTTTCTTTCTTTTAACTCCAGAGGGCAGGCGTATAGAAGCTCTCCAGATCCGCTGGCCCAGTGTGACTTGGATCTAATTAGTTGAAAGGAATGAATAATTATCTAATTTCTATTACACTCTATTTGCATGTGATACCAATCAGTAAGATGTTTTTTTTTTTTTTTTATCATTGTGACCTTGTCTTGCATATCTTAGAAATACAGTATATATACAAAGTTGGAAGGGTCAGTCACTGACATTGACCTATAGTCAAATGATATCAGAAAATGTCACTGCCAGAAACACTGAAGAGTTTAAGAGGACATTGTAGTCCAAATCTTTCTCTGAACCAATCTGGATCTGTTAACTACAGTGTTAACTACAGAATTGTTGACAACTATCAAAATCATAGTTTGAGTTTAATGTGGTAACTAGGCAAAAAAAAATAAAAAATAAAATAAAAAAAAATCAACAGATTGATAGAAAAATGTGAATAGAAAAAGTCATATAACACTTTTTTTTCCCTTTAATAATACAAAAAAAGACTCTTTCAGCAACCATTGTTTCCTCTTGATATTACATGAACAAATTTTACACTCAAAAGTAAACTGTCTCATTGATATCCAAGGTAAAATCTGCTTTTTTTCTAAATCTATCTAGCCAAAAAAGAACCACACAAACTTAAGTCACACATCCAGAAAGAAAGAAACAGGAAAGAAAGAAAGCAAATCCCATAGACTTGTGTTTCTTACATTCAGCTGAAGGGTTTTGTTGGGAAAAAGAGTGCAGGCTGAAGCGGAGAACATTTCAGGTCAATAAGGAATCAATACTGGTGGGTGAATCTACACAGAGGAGATGAAAGCCAGCGTAGAGGGCCTTGGCCTGGGTCATTGTTCACTGGATTAGGCCGTAGAGGAGAAAAGATGTTCAGGTTATTCTACAGTGCTTCATGGCAAACCTTACAAGAAGTTATTCTTGCAGAAAGGTAGCTGTGATGTAACTAGTGATGCACTTTGGACTACTAATGCACTGTATTATTTTAAATACTTGTTCAACTGAGTTTATATTTTTATATTTTACATACAATTCATTTTACATTAATATTTA